>JAJMJX010000004.1:294619-326060 GCA_030563745.1 Kodamaea alishanica (nom. inval.)
ACCTCGCTCGATATTTCTGGTCCTGTTCCTACTTCTTTGTACGAGCCTGTTCCTCCTCCAGTCGACACCTCGCTCGAAATTTCTGGTCCTGTTCCTACTTCTTTGTACGAGCCTGTTCCTCCTCCAGTCGACACCTCGCTCGACATTTCCGGTCCTGTTCCTACTTCGTTCTACGATCCTGTTCCTGCTCCAATCGACACCTCGCTCGATATTTCTGGTCCTGTTCCTACTTCTTTGTACGAGCCTGTTCCTGCTCCAATTAACACGTCGCTCGATATTTCCGGTCCTGTTCCTACTTCGTTCTACGAACCTGTCCCAGCCCCAGTAGTTGAAACTGGATTATTAAGTGGTCCAACCGACGTTCCTTTTGAAGAAGATATGATTGCTTCTTCGACTAACGTTGAAAGTTCTGGACTTCCTCTTGAAACCCTGGTCTTACCGATCGAAACTCCAATTCTGTTCGGCAACAAGAGTGCTTCCTATTCTACATTCATTACTATCACCACTACTTCCTTACCATCAGTTTCAATTTAGATCTTTTATTTACAGCACTGAGAAGGTTGGCCCTATTATTTCTTCCTCGAAAACCCCGCTTTAGGTTATCCATAAAGAGTGTTGAAAATGAAGTTTCGTCACCTCCTCAATCTAATTTCTGACTTTAAAAAATTACACCATTCATTGGCCCTTCGATTCAATCTTATTTTAATACCCTTTTTTCTTAATTTTGCTATTTACATAGAATTGTTTAGAAATATTATCCTTACTTTATTATTGTATTGAGTCGTAGAACTTTTATTGATGTGTATTTGTGGCTGCAAAATTAATTTTTTTCGCAGCTTCTTGCCATAGTTTGCGAACCACGAAAGGCGTTAAACTTCTTTTTATGGAAAACCAGCAAGAGAATCGTTAGTCCAAATACATTAAAATGCTGTCACATCCTAGCGTGCTTGTTATAGGAGAGTCTCCCACATTATTATACGTTACTTTTGCTCTTTCTAAGGCGAACTGGAGAGCTACGTTATTGCCATACGCTACAAGAAGTGAAGAGAAAAATAGTGATAAGACCAGAAACATATTCAAACAAAATGGCTGTGATCAGTTTACTCCCTTTAATACATTATCCAATTTGATTGATCTTGCAAATTTGCTAGCTATTAAAGTCGAATTAGGAGAAGTTTACGATTACATTTTCTTAAGTTCCAAGATTATCGAAGTTTTGATCACTTCGCCCAAACTCTTCAATCAAGTAATCAACAACACAACAATAGTTCTTTTCGATTATACAGGTTATTGCTTTCAAGATCACGAGTTTTTAAGTTACTATTTCGATGATAATGTTGTGCTTTCAATTTTTTCTCAGATAGATTGCAGGTTAGTGGATGCGAGTACTAATTCATACCATTTGATGAGTTCCAAGTTGAAAATTTTAATTGAGATAACAAATAAAGTTGCGGATTCTGATTTGAGTTTTTACCTGGATCATTCATCACTTTTTCGTTTAACATCTTGCATTAACAAAATATTAGGGGACAAAACAATAAATATTATTCCAAAAACATCCAATGGTTTCATCAACTCGGTTTGGATCAATATAATTAACCGTCTTTGTCTTTTTTCATTAAGTATTATCTTTGAAGAGCCAGATTTAAAAAAGTTATACTCTGATAAGCCTTCTTTTTCAATATTGAAGGGTTCATTTCAAGAAATGATAAGAATTTGCCAAAAACAAAGTATCAGTCTTGTGAAGGATGTCGATTCGGCTAAAGAAGCAAGCTCTTTACTCCGGTCGCTAATTACAAAAGAAATTGAAAACTTCAACTTTAGGAAAAACATTGCTCAGCAAAAGCCATATCTACCAAAATACATGGAGTCCAATTTCGATTTTTTCGATTTCAGCCAGGGTTATGATGTCCAAATCACTCAATTGTTTTCAAATGTGTTAAGAATTGCGCACGACTTAAGTATCGAAGTTCCATTCATGGAATCAACTTTTAGCTTCTTATGTAAAATGAAAGCTACAAGAGATGGAATTGATCTGAATGGAAGATTGAAGCCCGCAGTTCTTTTCACCGCAACAGAAAACAACAACCCATTTATCAAATTATCCCCAGTTAATGGAGTCCCACCTGAAATGAATATGATGAACTTTCCTCCGTTTTATCCTTCTCCGAAACCTTCTCCACCAACGCAAACATTTTTTCTGAATCCATTAGTTATGATGAGCGGAGTTGTTCTGAAACAAAAGAGCAGTGAGAATGGCAAAAAAAGCGTTGATTCGATGCTTAAAGAATTGTCTATTGGAGAACAAGATACCAACGATAGCGAAGATACTTTATTTGAATACATAAGAGCAGCATCTCCCGCCTTGTTTTCCCAAGGATTCGGTGAAACATCAGAAATGCTTGAAAGAAAAGACCTGGATATTCCGGTTTCTCAGCGGGAATTCACACAAGTACTTGCTGAAAGCATAGATCCTTGCAATAAATCAGATCACTTTGAAGCTGGAAACCAAACGTTTGACAGTTATTTTGAAGAGTACTCCCAACTTGGTCGCGGCAAGCCTGGAAATGCGATTTTGATACCTCCCGCTGGGTTTTTTACGCCCATTTCTGGTAAGTTGTCTTCTCCACCAGGTCCTTTGCTAGGCGAGCAGCAACAGTATACTACTATCTTAAATCCACAAAATCTCGAAAAAGAACAACTGTCACAATCGAAATTAACGCAGCAACTTCAATGGCAACAGTTCCAGCAATGGCAACAATGGCAGTTTAAGCAACAACAAAAGAGGCAGGCAAAAAGACAGATACCTTTTATTCATTTATCTCCGCCTTTAAATAGAAATACATCTATCGAAAGGTTGAGGGACTCGCATTTAAATCTATTCGATAATTTGCACTTTAATGGACAAAAAAATATTGGTACCTTCAGCCGGTATGGAAGCGTGGATACCTATACTACGCTTCAAAAGAATGGTTCCAACGACAAGTTAAAAAGCAACAATAAATCTAAAACATCGAGTGGATATGGCAGTCTGAAACCTAAATAGGCTTTTTATTTTCAAAAATTTCATTTACTTAATACTCTCAGTGTCATGTTTGCAGCTTGTAAATTGGTTTTGTTGTTTCTGGTAGCGCAAAACTGCAGCCAAATTTTTGTGGATCATCAAGTTTTTTTTCCAGTCTATATTTGATATTAGTCGTAAATTTAATAATAATCGAAACTTATAGATACAAAGCATACTTTAAACATAATGTCGGACCTAATTTCGAGCAGATCAGCAGATATTGTGGAAGAAGAATTTCAAAAGAAAGAATTAAATAAACTACAGCTCCAAGATAAACATGCTTTCGAAGAGCAGATAAATAAAGTTAAGCTATCCATAGATAATAATGTCACCAACGTTAAAAAAGTATTGATAATTCTGAAAAACGATTCAATTCAAAAAAAATATACACAAATTACAAAGCATTTCGATACCTCGAATGGTAATTTACTTTTGGTAGCGAGATCAAATAGTATACCAAAGCTCATTAGCATATTAGAACTTTCCAAAACAAAAGTAAAAATTTCACATTTTAATAAAGTTGTTAGACAAAAGTCAGTACTTAATCCAAATTATAACACTGCAAAACAATTGAAAGAGAGAAAAGAAGAAACAGATAAGTTGGCCCTGATGACTGCTAATGATATACCGAATGAAAGAGAACGTTACACGGTAAAAGACATCAATAGAGAGAGATCTGAATTGCATGGACCTAAATTTTACAAACTTCCCGTGATGTTTGTATTTATGTTTAAGGGAGACAAAGATAAATTTGCATTTGGTAACGGTTGGACTTTTCAAGGT
This sequence comes from Kodamaea alishanica (nom. inval.), assembly GCA_030563745.1. NCBI lineage: Eukaryota > Fungi > Ascomycota > Pichiomycetes > Serinales > Debaryomycetaceae > Kodamaea > Kodamaea alishanica (nom. inval.). Next base: position 298,467 of record JAJMJX010000004.1, read on the forward strand.
TAAGTTTATAGATTAAATGTTAATATATTTTGGTAGCGCGTGATATCGTAGTATCACACACGTGACTTATTTCCAACCAATAAAAATTCAGCGAGAGCAGATGAAAAAAAAAAATGCTGTAAAATCGTAAGATACTGAAATTAATATCTAATATACAATCTTTCTTAAATTCATATAGAAACAAAATACATATTCAAAATGGTTGCTATTGACGCTAACAACTTCAAGTTCGAAACTCCACAATTCGACGCTAGATTCCCATACCAAAATCAAACTAAGCACTGTGCTCAATCATACATTGACTACCACAAATGTGTTTCTGTTAAAGGTGAAGAATTCGAACCATGCAAGATTTTCTTCAAGACCTTCACCTCCTTATGTCCTGTTGACTTGGTTGAAAGGTGGGATGATCAAAGAGAAGCTGGTAAGTTCCCAGTTAACATGGACGCTTAATTGATCTTGAATTGAATAAATAAAACAAATACAAATATAGTAAAGTACGAGTTTCTAAATCAAGAAAAATTAAAAATCTGTTTAACAAGGATTTACCTAATCAAAATAAAGTTCCTTAGGTTATACGAATTTAACGTCGTTGTAAAACATCACATACATAATAAAAAAATGATTGAACCATTTTTGTAGTCTATAAAACAAGAGATAAAACAATTACATGAACTCATCTTCAACCCAATTTTCACTTCTAAACTCGTTAGACAGACCCTTCATATTATCTTCTGAAAAGAAATCGGCGTATGGATCTTTGGAAAATTGCTTTTGAGCTGCATACTGTTTTTCTAATTCTTCAGCTTCTCTTTCTTGTTGCTTTCTCTTTCTTTGAATGTTAATCAACAATTCCTGCTGATTCTTTTTAAACTCATCAGTAGAGATCTCGTATTTTGTTTTGTTCAACTTGTTTATAATCTGATTATCACGCTTGGTCACATTGATTCTTCTAACCTTTTTTGGATTTGCAAATGTAACAGTTCCAATATCCATGGAACCATTTGTGACCAAATTTTCAACAGGAGTATATATCACAGTGATATTATTCAACTTATTACCTTTGATAGAATTTGCTTTGGTTAATTGTGCAATTTGAGCCAAAATATCTGGGTTGATTTGAAAAGTTTCAAAGTTTTTGAAAGATGCAAGTTCTTCCTCAGTTAGCTGGAGGTATAAATGGGCCAGTGAATGGTTATCTACGTGAAACCAGATATTTTTAGGATGCGAATGCTTGATCAATGGGTCATTTTCAATTTTATCTTTACCCATATAGATGATAGCTTCTTGACTGGGCTCATCGGTGGTTATAAAATCGTCCATCTCGGACTGCACCTTTGCTTTAAAATAGTAAACCATAATTTCTTTAAAGTAACAATCTTTTTGCCTGGTTAGTGCTATTTGGCTTGATTGATGCATAAGGCGATGATAGTGAAGTAAAAAGCTTACATAACCAGTTAGGTAATATGAATATTCGACTTATTACGTAATAACACGAATTGTCGTATGCTTGCATAAGAATTTGACCGATATGAAACAAAATTTAAATGCATGAAGCCTTCTCGAAAATGTTTGTTTTGGATACGTCACATTTTACATATGGGACGATTTAATGCATATATTGTACACAAAATATTCGCGGTTCGAGTATCACTAAATAAATGTGGAACTTTAGCTGAGGGTATGAAAGGCTTGTCTTGTTTTTTATTTTGTTGTTGTTATAATATAATAGTGATAAAAGAATAATCATTACCAATAGTCTTACTATTGTTTCCCTTGTTAATTCATTTTCTATCTAGCCAATTTGAGGTACAAATAGACCGTAGTATACTGAATATTACTATTGATTTTCAATACTAACATGACAACCCCTTAGCTTTAGGGAGCTTCCTTTATAGTATGATTTGAGAATGCCAGCCCTTGTAGCGTTCCAACTAGAATTTTGACGCGAAACAATTATCCCTGTGTAATGCTATAAAATAGTAGATGCTAGCAGTAATTGCCTAAAACGTAATATATTAAGCACAAAAAAAAGGGGGAAAAATGTGCGCGTCTGTTATCCTGAAACAAAATACGAAAATAAACAATCGAAAAGTTGGCGGGCAACAAGACTAAAAGGTGCAAAAAAATAAAACCTAAACAAGTAATTTCTCAAGACGAAATTTCTACAATAAGTTAGTGCTTGTAGTTACTGCCTTTTTCAAGTAAAACAACAAATAAAAAAAAGAAGTGATCTTTCTTTTCTTTACTGCAAATTTATACATTCTTTTCAATTACAGTCGATTAAACTACCAACTATCATTCTTTCCTTAACAGGGCATTAGATATTTCTATTCCCTATCTTTCCAACTACTTTCTTTCCTTTTTTAAATTTGACATATCAAATTCGTGTTTTATTACAAGTAATATAAACATAGAATTTACACCTAATTTCCTTATTAACTTCAAAGTTATATTACGGAAATTTATCATCTATAGTGTTTGAAAGAAACTATAGTTTTCAATTGAATAATAATCTACTTTTCATTAAACAAAACAATGATTGATTTTGAATCGCTTTTAGAGTTTGAAGAATCTCTTAGATCGACTTCAGTGACGGGCAATCATGTACTTTTACAGAACTTGGCAGTCAAAATCGAATGTGCTAGAGGTGCGTATTATGACAATGATGACTACAATGATAACTCCACATCTGAATTCACCGAAATAGACTTGGATAAGTTGTTTAGTGAGTACAAATTTACTACAGATGAATTCACTACATGTTCAAAGTGCGGTAGATCTCTTTGTGTGGAGTCTATGTATCAAACTTGTTGTAAGGCTTACATCAAGAACAAGTCATGCATCTATTCGAAATTGGAAAAGTCATATTGGTTGGCCCTTATCAACAATCCAACTAGAACTATCAACACCCTACCAAACTATACCGAATTCTTATGCTTGAAGCAAGGTATTCCTAACCAGATTAGATCAATTGTTTGGCAAAAATTGTTTTTACTCAATACAAACAAAATTCCACAAACCTCCAACTTAGTATTTAACAATTTCCAACATTCTTATAATTCTGAAATATCAGAACAAATTAGTAAAGATTTAAATAGAACATTTCCAACAGTTGATTTCTTTAAGAATGAAGAGACAATCTCCAGCTTATCTACAATCTTGAATGTTTATGCCAACTACGATGCTGAATTAGGCTATTGTCAGGGTTTGTTGTTCTTGGTTGGTGTTCTCTGTTACCATTTTCGCAGCAACAGTGAGTTAACCTTCCACTGTTTGATTTCTATTATGGAGCAAGAATATGAATTAAGAGATATTTTCACAGCATCTACAATGTCTGACACTTTACAAAGTTGGCACAACGAGTTCTTGGGAATCCTCAAGAGCGTAGATGATGAATTATATACACATTTGACGTCTTTTGTCGAATTGCAAGCTTTCCTTTACCAATGGTGGTTGTCTTTTATATCTTCACACTCTCCAGATTTGTCTATTGTCAATAGAATTATGGACTTTTGTATTATGCAAGGTTGGAAAACTGGTTTATTCAAGATTTCGTTAGGTCTTCTTGTGATAAACAAACCCATCTTGATGAGTCTCAACAAGGGGGATGAAGAAGTTATTTACCAGCATTTGTTGAATGAATCCAAATGGGGTAATGTTATCAATGATCTCGACTTGTTCTTTGGCGACTTGTTATTGAAATGGGATGAGTCTCTTTTCGTTTCAGTGCAAAATGAAGTTGAACCTTTCTTGTTGGATCTGCAAAATATAGATACTCGTGCCAGCAAGCAACCAGCACCATCGACTACATCACAACAAAGTATTGTGGATAAATTGAAAAACTTTTCTATTCCTTTCTCCGCACAACCTTCACCTAACCCAACGATATCATCCTCATCACTGGCCTTTAGATATAGGCTGGATAGCGGTCCTAATGCCAACAGATCGAGCTTCTCCGTGTTTTCTAACGCAAAACGAGGCACTGGCGAATTGGATTCTATATACTCTGATATCAGTGAGGTGAGCAGTTCAGACAATAACGCCAAGACTGCTTCATTCTCTGATTACCTTAAATTTTCTTACTTGACGAGACGCTCCTCAGTATCTCCTCCATCCTCAACTTCAGAACTTCATGTCAAGTCTGTTGAAGAGGAACCTTTAGAGGAAAGCGATGCTGACATCGAAAAGGAGACCATGAAGGTTTTGTTGAAAAAGGCATGGGGATTATTAGGTGATACAGATGATGGAAGAGCATTGAAGGTTGAAATAGCAAAGCTTGTCGAGGTATGATTTCTATTTAAGGCTTGTTTTTTTAGTTCTATTTTTTTTTGGATATATAGCGATATATTTTATTAGGTTATTAACTTTTTTTGAATGAATATATGGAATTCAATATTGGCTTTTGTAAGAGACTCTTTCTACAAATGGATACCAAATCGGATCCTATTACTTTACTTTACTTTTCTTGTCGGAAATATTGATATTTGCACCCATGTCAACATGTCCGGGTAACAATTTTCTTTTGCTCACTTGATTTTTTTTTTGTCTCTGTTTGCCGTTGCACTTGGTGTCCAACTTTTTTTGAACTTACTCTTTCTTCTAGCTTACGACAAAACTACAGAATACAACAAAACATTTTGAGTCGTTGTTACTTGCATCTATCGCAATTGAAAGTATTATAGACTACTGATTAGATCTATTATACGTCTACCAAAGAAAGCAAAGAAAAAGAATCATTGCGCGTGCACTCATCCTACATTCAATCCAGTCGTTGGTTCATTTAATAAGCATTTATTAATTGATCCATCACTATTAAATCACGTATTTTCTGTATAATACTAAAGACATTTGTATTTTGTTGGTGAATTTATATCTTGATACAGTTGTTGTATGATTTATTTTTGAAAGTAATCAATAACAAAAATTTTTACAGATAATTCAGCATAATCAGAATCGATTAGAAACACTGATATCACAATTTTATACTTCAATTTAAAATCGTGTCTTCATCAGTTATACAAAGCCCAAAGGGCCGCCAAGAAGAACTCACATCAGCCCAGCAGAAGAACGAGGAGCAAACCCTCCCAGATCAAAAACAAATACAATCCGAGCAATCACAATTAAAACAACAGGTATCTAATCCAGACAACGATTCGAAGATAGATACTAAGATCGAAGATCCAGAATTAACAAAAATCTGTATCAGTCAAATTTCTATATTAGTTACAACTTTAACTACAGAAAACTTTGAATCACATTTTAAACAAATCAGATTCATTTTAGGTAAGCAAGGCCATAATTCAGCTATTTACATCAATTATATTGAAAAGCTTTTAAGTTACGTTTCATTCTCAAACTACGAAAGCTCAGAAAAGATTGAAAACAGCCCCCTTACTATTGTTGAGAGTTTATTTAAGAAAGAATTAGAATTAATTGCTAAAGATCTTCATAACTTAGAATTACTTATTATCCCATTAACAAAGTTTTTCGAAGATAATATCAAACAGGACCCATACTTCAATAGTATTGTTTTTGTTACTAAATTCGGTTGTGACGTTATCCTTTCATTTATCCTTTTAATTAAGTTCCACTCATTCAGTGACCTTGTTAAAACGTTTATCTACCATAACTCCTTCCTTTTATTAAATCATATTAATACTCGTCAATTTCCCAAAAACTACAACTGGGATTTACTTTTAGATTTCATTTTAAATACTCCATTTTTTCCTTTTGTTCAAAAGCTTCTTACCTTAAGTTCCTTAAAGGCTTTTGAATCAAATATCGAATCCATTAACCGTTTCTTCCAAAATATATTAAACATGTCTTTTAAAGAATTATTGATGGAGATTGGCCCTGAAAATTTGTTGCCAGAAAAATTGTTACCAAGTCTTTTACAAATAAAGCCCAATGAAATAGATCAAAGCATCGCTCTTCTTTTATCTGAAATATTAATACCTTCATCTCAAGGTTTATCTGCTGGCTTGACATTTGCTAACAATTTACCAGAGGCAAATGCTAAAGGTGCTCAATTAAAAGCATGCTTTCGTTTTATAGAACAGCAGTCCAAGTTTTCCATTAACTGGTACCTGGTATTTTCCTATGTTCATGACAATTTGTTCGAATCATCTCAAAGAAACGTTCAACCAACGGTTGGTAGTGTTACTCAATTCTTGTCATCTTTAGATTTCAAGGAAGGCATTATTGATATTTTCTTAAACTATGAATGGTGGTTCAATAAGACATTGTTATACATTTTGGAAACCATGGATCCTCAACAAGGTGGCTACGATATAACTTCTCTGAATAATTTAACACTTTGCTTCGAGGGTGAAGATGAAAATTCTGCCGCTAACAGTTTAGCACCACCTCCTGGTCAGCCACAACCAAGAAGAAATATCTTGAAATTTATAAATGTTGGTAAATTAGAGCTTCAAGTTTTGACCAAAATTCAACAACAACAGCAACAGCAGCAGCAACTTAATGAACAAGACCAACAACTAAACGCATACTTAAATCAGGTTTTCGAGCATGATTATCGAGTTTTCCCAGAGTATTTAATCTCTGCTGCATTAACGGTCCCCGAAAAGACTCAGTTCTTAACAGACTTGATCGACACTTTATTTACCTTATTGATGGATAACGACAACGCATCTTTGCCCAAACTCTTTAAGTCACTTAAGGAGTTGGATCGTCAATTAGCGATCACGAAGTTAGTTGATTACTATACTAGCAGACAAACTATTGAATGCATCAATAAAATTTTGTTCTACGCGAGTAAAGTGGATTTGATTGGTGAGGTTTTAGCAAACTTATGGAGTTTGAATTATAAACATTACGTCAAATTCCTTGTTGAAACATCACTCTATGGCTTTGATTATAAGCCGTTTGTTGAAGCAACAATCATAGATACTGAACAGAGAGTTTCATTCTGCCGTACTTTGGTTGAAGTCTTGGATGAAAGAGCCCAAAAAGATTTTGAAAAAGGTCAACAAGCCATTCCTGGTCAACAACCTCCAGCGAACGGCCATTACAATGTTTTAAAAATTCCTGATGTTTACTATTTATTAGAGATGATCAAGTCCAATAAAGGACTTATTGATCTTGACAAGTTGCAAAACTTGCAATTGCTATTGTTGACTACCTATCCGAGATTGATCAACTTTGGTAATGGTCATGATGAAGCCATTTTGGCAAATGCAGAAGCTTCTAACTTTTTCCCATCGAATGTTGAAACTGAGATGAAAGCTTATTATTCTAAGATGTACAACAAAGAAGTTGAGATCAAGGAAATCGTTGATATGTTGGTAAACATGAAAACTAGTGATGAGCCACACAAGCAAGATGTATTTGCTTGTATGATTCATTCATTACTTGATGAGTACAGATTCTTCTCTGAATATCCTTTGTCAGCATTGGCTTCAACTTCTTTGCTTTTTGGAGCTTTGTTAGAAAAGGATTTGATTCAAGGTACAACCTTGACTGTTGCTTTGAATTTCATCTGGGAGTCTTGCAACCAACCACAAGATTCGCCATTGTTTAAGTTTGCAGTTCAGTCGTTGTACAATTTCAAGTCAAGGTTGCACGAGTATCCACTGTACTGCAAACATTTATTAGAGTGCCGTTCCTTGTCTGGTCATGCAAAAATGTTCCAAATAGTTAAGGACGCTGCAAACGGTATACCTTGCTCGGCCCCAGCAGTTACCCCAACTCCTGAGTCTGGACCTAAGTACCAATCTATCACTGTTATTGATAGGATAGCTGGTTTCGTTAAACAAGAGAAGCCAACCGAATCTATTTCAGATAAGTTATTATTTATGGTTAATAATATGACTGAGGACAATTTGAAGGTTTCAGATTTTAAGGAGCTATTGTCGGAGAATTATTTCTCCTGGTTTGCAAATTACTTGGTCGTTGATAGAGCCAAGTCCGAACCAAACAATCATGAATTATATGGAAATTTGGTTAAGTTTTTTGATAGTCCAATTTTATTCGAATATGTTTTGAACATTTCTTTGAAAGAGGTTGATCGCATAATCAGAAACTTCAAAGATTCATCAATTGAAAAGAATCAATTGAAAAACTTGGGTGCTTGGTTAGGTAAAATTACTTTGGCGAATGATAAGCCTTTGAGGAGAGACCAAATTGCCTTGAAGTTTTTGCTTGTAGAAGCATTTGACTTTAAGTCTTTGCCTTTGATTATCCCATTTGTTTGTAAGATTTTAGATCAAGCAAAGCATTCCAAAGTTTTCAGACCTCCAAACCCATGGGCTTTGGGTATAATTAAAGTTTTAGTTGAACTTTATGAATGTGCGGATTTGAGTCTTGTTTTGAAGTTCGAGGTTGAAGTTTTGTTAGGTGTATTTAACATGAAGGTCAAGGACACCGAACCGCTGACTTTGATTAGAAGTCACAATCCAAGTCCTACGGCGTTGGCGGCAATGTTTGGTATTCACTCAGAAACCGTCATGTTGGCCAATGATTTGGTTAATATGTCTTTGGAAACGGCGGCTCCACTTGATGCACATTCTCAACTTGCTGCTATCCAGCAAAATCCTTTAGTTCAAGATTCAACCACCCAAGTAGATGGGGCTTCCACAGCCGTATCTCAGATTCTTCCTGGTCAGTCTCAAGTACCTGTTTTGCCACAACCACAACAGGTAGCTGGTGGGGAACAGACATTGGACACTTCGTTTAGCACTTTGATTGGTAATAGCATTTTTACTCAAAACGCAAACTTAAGAAGAGCTTTCCAAGCTTCGTTAGCCAGATCTGTACGTGAATGTGCAATCCCAATTTTGACTAGAGTTTCTGAGGCAGTCTTAACTACTACAGAAGCTTTAATTAAGAAAGATTTTGCGACTGAAAAGGATCCCGCTATACTCCGCAAGAATTATCAGCACATGGCTCAACAACTCTCTCGTATTATGGTGCTTTCAAGTGGTCGTAAACTTTTGACCGAAACTATTGAAGCTACCATGTTGCAAATCTTGAGTGGTAATCCATCTGAAGTACCATTGAATGAATTGAGTTCTGCTATTCAAGCCAACGTAATCTTGTGTGTTGAAATTGTCGATAGAATTGCTGCGGATAACATAAGTGAACTAATTGACGAGAAGATGCAGAAATACGTTCAAGCTCGTGAACAGCATAAGTCAAGTGAAAGATATGTAGAAGAAGGCACTTCTGAATACGCTTTGAGCTTGCCTGAACCACTTGGTTTGAACCTGAACGGTCTTAGTGCAAGCCAACTTAGAATATATGAACAGTTTGGCTCCAATGCTCCGGTCGCAAGACAAGAAGTAGTTTCCCAACCGGAGAATAAGGCTAACTCGCAATTGATCATGCCAGAAGAAGTTGTTACTTTTGAACAGCTTTTCAATGCTTTCACTCAAAACTGTGAGAAAGCAATTCAATTGTTGTCAGAAGTTAGTGAAACTAAATTGTCAAATCTTAGCCCAACTCACCCCATTATGTCAGTTTTGTCTCAGGCTTTAACTATCGCTCAAAGTAATGCGTTGAAGTTCCCAGAATTATTATTAAAAGCTGCTCAATACGCTGTCAACTGTCTTTTCACACAAGTTAACGAGAACCCGATGAGTAATGAAATTTATGTGGTTATTTTGGACAAGTTGTGCGAATATTCGCCTTCAACGGCGAAAGATGTAACCTGGTGGCTTGTGCAATCTTCCGACCAACGTAAGTTTAACATGCCAGTTATTTACTCCTTGTTGAAGGTTCAATTGGTTCAACCAATCAAATTGGATGGATCAGTTAGCAAGCTCATCAGTGATTCTCAAAACCCAGTTGTCGTTCAATTTGCCGCAAGCTTGTTGATTAACATTTTCGGGTCTGAAGAATTGAGGCCAATTGCTCTTAGAAGTGAGTTTGGGTTGACATTGGAAGCCTTAAAGAATTACGTTGGCGAAGATTCAACTGAAGAGCACAAGGAAGCAAAAGCTACTCGTGACAAGTTGTTTGAGTTATTACAAAAGACTAAGCTTGAACATGCAAATCAATTGTATTTCCAGATGGGTTATGTTTTTGCTGAATGGTTTAAGCTTGTCACCCACGGCGAGAAGACTGATGATTTACAAGATCAATTCATTGAAAGCTTGTTAGAAACTGAAATCTTGACTGACCCTGAATATTTCCATGCATTCTTCAAAGCTGCAATTGAAATCTCAGTTACAGCCTTTAGCACTGAGCATGAGCTTAGAACCAGAACTCAACATGAGACTTACTTGGCAGTTGATTCTTTGGCAATCTTGGTTATTAAGATTGTATTGAAGTTCGAAGGTAAGGATGAAGCACTTGACTACTTAAAGAAAGTTGTTAGTATTATCATGTTATCATTGACTAATGACCATGAGGCTGCAAAGTCTTGGAATGAACGTGCTTATTTCAGATTCTTCTCATCATTATTGTCGAGTTGGAGTGATGCCTCTATCTATGACGAAACTGCCACTCGTCATTTAGACCTCGAATTCTATCAGTTTATCGGTGATGCTTTGAACTCTCTTCAACCAATTATTTACCCAGGCTTTACTTTTGCATGGATATCATTGATTGCTCATCGTTTATTCTTGCCTAAACTTTTGGAACTTTCAAATACAGAAGGTTACAGTACAGTTGTTAGATTATTGACAGCTATTTTGAAGTTTCAATCAGTTTACTCCAAGAATGTTCAAAATGACGTTATAAATGTAATCTTCAGAGCTATTAACAGAATTTTCGTTGGTTTACATCATGACTACCCTGAATTCTTAGTTGAATGTCACTATCAATTAATTACTGCAATTCCAAAAAGTTATGTTCAATTGAGAAACATAGTTGTATCTGCCACACCAAAGAATATTGTGATTCCAGATCCATTCACTCAAGGATTAAAGGTTGAAAGATTACCAGAGATCAATAATTCGCCTCAAGTTGCTTATAAACCTGTTGAAGATTTGGTTAAGGTTGGGTTGAAGAAACCAGTGGAAAACTTTTTAAGAATTCCTGCTCCAGCTTTAATGAGGACGATTTACGCCGGTATGAAATTAAACCATCCAAAGGAAGTTCGTGACTTTGGTGTAGATGTCTTACATTACAATGTTAAGTTGATTAATGCTTTGGTTCTACATGTTGGTATCTCTGCTGTTGCCGACAGTTTGCCAAACCATGTTAGAGGCTTCAACACTAAATCTTCTCAAGTATCGTTGTTGCTTGATTTGATGAATCATGGTTCAAACGAGTTCAAATTTTATTTAATCAACGCAATTGCTAACCAATTACGTTATCCGAATAGCCATACCCATTGGTTTATCGGTATCATTTTGCATTTCTTCAGTTCGAACTCGATCTGGAGTGCCACCAATAGCAAGGCAACCGTCCAGGAGTTGATTATTCGTGTATTGTTAGAAAGAAGAATGGTGAATAAGCCACATCCATGGGGTTTGACGATTGTCTTCACTGAATTGGTAAAGAATGACGATTATGCATTCTTTGACTTACCATGCGTTAAAGATGCTTCACCTGAATTAAAGAACATTTTCGATGCATTGGCCGTTAATGTGAAGGGCAATGTTAATGGTGGTTCTTCTGAGTAATTTTCTCCTGATCATGTATATTTATTTGTATATTACATATGTATTTTATATATTTTGTTTGATTATAATGTAGCAGTCTTGTGATCGTTACAACAGGTTATTTAATGCCTTACAAATCAGTTTTTCAAAAATGGCAATAAATTGTGGGTTAAGACAACAAAAAAAATGCGACTTCAAATCAAACTCTCGTTTGCTTTTATTTCGAATTATATATATATATATATATATTTAAAACAAAAGAATATATTACTAGATTAGAATGTCCCGTGTTAAGAGAATTGCCAAGGAATTGGAAGAATGCCGCCAGGATTCTCAATCAGGTGTTTCTTTGAAATTGAATAACGAAAATGATTTGACCCGTTTGACTGGGTTCTTTAAGGGACCGCCAGGTACGCCATATGACGGTGGCTTATTCCAAGTTGATATCAGCATTCCTAATGAGTATCCATTCAAGCCACCTGTGATGAAGTTTGCTACAAAAATTTATCATCCTAACATTTCTTCTGTGACCGGTGCTATTTGTTTGGACATCTTGAAAGATGCATGGACCCCAATTTTGACTTTGAAGAGTTCATTAATTTCATTACAATCGTTATTACAATCACCCGAACCAAATGATCCACAAGACGCCGAAGTGGCCAAGCACTATTTGTCTAACAGAATAGGTTTTGATGAAACTGCCGCATATTGGACCAAGATTTATGCGAATGATGAGAAAGATGGCAAGACTGAAATGAGCGACAGTGCCTTGTATGGTATTGATGATGCAATTGTTTCGCAATTTGAAAATATGGGGTTCCCAAGAGACAAGACAATTGAAGTTTTAAGAAGAATGGGGATCAAGAGTTTCAATGGTGTGAGCAACAAGAGCGATTTGGAGAATAAGATCTTAGAAGAATTGTTGAGAGAATGCCAATAGTTAAATCACGTAATATACATTAATATCGATCTTTTTCATGAATACTTGACTTTGCCAAAATGAGCTATCTATATATGACTACTGAGATTGTATTTCGTTCTAACAGGTATTTTTAAGTTGTAGTTGTAAACTGCTGGTAAGTTTTTACTCCCAGTAGCTTTAAATATATAAGTATATTAAGTATTAATAAACGTTAATTTTCCTGCAGAAAATGATTTGTTCTACTACAAAATACCACTTGCTCGATTCCTTGGGACAGAATTTCCAACACAGAAAATTCAACGATTCTCGCGCGACTATTCAATTTTTTATAATTTGCGATCAAAATTTATCAATCACAATAAAGTATATTTTAGTGCTCAATTTTTCTATTTTTTTTCATCAATTGATTATAGATTAAAAGTAAGATTTTGAGATAAAGCACATGACAACGACTTCTCAACCAACTCCTGTACTTGCTGCAACTCCCACTCCAGCCACTGGAGCCACTTCTACTCCTGAATTATCGGAAGAACGTGCTGCTTCGATTGGTTGGTTCTTTATCACTTCATACTATGAAAATATCAACTCAAACATTGAAAATATTTATAGGATCTACAACCAAAATGCATCTCTCTCACACGCTAAGTTTCCATTTGATGCATCCGAAAGCAAAAGCGTCGCTAAAACCATTCACAAAGCACAAGGTATCGACGCGATCAAGGCCTGTTTCGCCCAAGAAGCCAATGAAACTCAAAAAAACAGTAGCAGAATCATCATCACTTCTGCTGTCTTTGAAGTTTCATTGCAAAAAAACATTCTTATCGTAGCTTTTGGTGAATGGTCCAAAAATGATTCTCCATATTACCAATTCAGTCAAACTTTCTTGTTGACTCCTGGTAAAAAGGAAAACATCTTTGATCTCACCAATGATATCTTGAGATTCATTGATCATACAGAATTCAAAGAAGACAATAAAGAAGAAGAAATTCTGGCTCAAAAAAAGACTGAAGTTCTTGCTAAGGTCGAAACTGGTGTTACCCCCGCCAAAACACAATCAGCTGAAACTGCAAAGGTAGTGGCTAAATCAGAAGCTGTTAAACCAGTAAAGGCTGAAGAACCCAAGTCAAAGGCCGAAGAGATAAAGCCAAAGGTCGAAGAAGCAAAGCCAAAGGTTGAAGAAACAAAGTCAAAGGTGGAAGAAATTAAGCCAAAGGTTGAACAAGTTAAGCCAATAGCCGAAGAAGTTAAGCCATCGGTCGAACAAGTCAAACAGAAGGTCGAAGAAGCTAAACCAAAAGCTGAAGAAACCAAACCAAAGTCAGAACCAATTAAGTCACAAGATCAGAACGATCAAGAAGCTAAAGATGAAACTAAGGAAATAGAAGAAACGAACAAGGATGAAAAGAAGGAAGCTGCAACTAGCGCTCCTGTTTCCGCAATCCCATCTGCTCCAATCTCATGGGCTGCTTTGGCCTCTCAAGCTAGCGTTACACCAGCTGTCAAACCAGTTGCCACACAATCTATCGTTAAGCCTACTGCTGCAAAGGTTAAAAAGCCTGTTTCTGCGGCTTCTGCCACGATCACTCCTCAAGGTAAAATCAATAGAAAGGATAGTTTCTTCCCTATCTACATTCGTGGTGTTGGTCCTATAAAGTCCGAGCAAGTGATTAGAGACCATCTCACCAAACACTTTGGTGAAGTAAAGTCATTGGTTAAGCTGGATAAGATTGCTCTCTGTGAAATGATGACAGCAGAAGGTCAAGAAAGAGCAATTGAGGCGAAGTCAACAGTCATCGAAGGCTGCACTATCTCTTTAGAACCAAGAGAGTCAAAGAACGGTGGTTCCGGTGGTTACGGTGCCTCTAAGCATGGTAGTGGCTACAACGGCGGTGCTAACGGATCTTTTAATGGTAAACCTATAAAGTCGAAGGATTCAAAGGATAAGTTTGTTGGCCGTACCAACGGTTTCCCTAACACCCAAGGTACAACCAACAAATTCGAAAAGCTCAACGGCAATAGTATCAGAAAGTCTAAAGTTGTGAGATCTGATTGATATGTATATATAGTATAGACTGTGCATGAGAGAACTATATAATACAACATTGCGTATGTTGTAAATAAGCAACGATATAATCCTATTTTATATCATTTATGAATATTCAATGAATCGCTTTTGTAGGACGTTTGATTTTTTCTTTTTTTTTTCACTATCTGTTCATTATTTTTTTTTCGCGACTACGGCACAGCCAAACAAAAATAGAATCAATATCTTACAAGCATTCGTTTGAGCTGGTAGTCATTGTTATTGAGACTTAATGAACATTTTGCGTAAGAGAAGATCGTCCAGTGACGATAATGACGACAATAACATACTAAATGATACTGGTGCGAAGCCTAAAGCTCACAAATCAAGAAAGCCTCCAAATACCGCATTCAGACAACAAAGACTAAAGGCATGGCAGCCAATCTTGACCCCACTGTCAGTTATTCCTTTGCTTTTCTTGCTCGCCGTTATTTTTGCTCCATTGGGTATTGCCATAATCTACACCACATACAACACACAAGATTTGACCATCGACTACTCAAAGTGTAATCAATTGGCAGGTGCCGACTATCAAGCTGTGCCATCTAAGTACACAAGCTATCACTTCAAAGGTAGCAGCACTAACCCCGAATTCAAGTGGAAATTGGTTAATGAAACAACCAATGGTGATTTGCAACAAACTTGTCACGTCCAATTCAATCTTCCTGAGGATTTGAAACCACCAATCTTTTTATACTATAGATTGACCAACTTTTATCAAAACCACAGAAAATATGTCATTTCTTATGATTTGCAACAATTGAAGGGTGAGGCTGTTCCTGCAAACCAGGTAACGGATAATTGCAAGCCATTATTGCACACAAATGACAGTGATCTGAGAGTTATATATCCGTGTGGTCTTATTGCGAACTCTTATTTCAACGACACTTTCTCAAACCCAGTACTATTAAATGCTAAGAATGGTGAAAACAACAACACTTACGTGATGTCCGATCAAGGTATCTCGTGGGCTTCAGATCGTGACCACAAATACAAAAAGACAAAATATGATCCTAAGGACATTGTTCCTCCTCCAAATTGGGCGAAAATGTTTCCAGATGGTTACAATGAAACTAATATACCTGATTTATCACAATGGGAACATTTGCAAAATTGGATGAGAACTGCCGGTTTACCTAATTTCTACAAGTTATATGGTCAAAATAAAACAGAAACAATGAGTTCAGGTATGTATGAGATCTCGATCGAATTGAACTATCCAGTGACAATCTTTGGCGGTACTAAGACCCTTGTTATAACTACAAATAACACGTTTGGTGGACGTAATGTTAGTTTAGGTGTGATCTATATTGTGGTCGCGGTCTTGTCGTTAGTATTGGCCATCGGTTTCTTGTTACAACACTTGTTCAAACCAAGAAGAATCGGGGATCATAATTACTTGCAGAGCGCCGATGCATCGGGTCCAGCTCCAACTAACTTCAGAGATCAATTGTAGTTTTAGTCTTATAAAAAAATGAATTCCCTTTTGTTTATGCCAGCTAGTATCTGTAGTGTCTTGCTCAAAAAACTTTTTTTTTTCGTTCTTTAAATCTCAACTATACTTTGAGGAATACAGTTTTGAGTACATAGAAGAACCATTCAGAGTATATCTTGATCTTTAAGAAGAATATTAAAAGAAAGAATATCTTAATTTTGTCTTTAATTCAAGGAAGGAAATCTAATTGCACATAAAAACCAAGAGACAATTTTTTAAAATTGAATCAACAAGTGTACTTCTAATTTTAAAGAACACATTATATATGATCCAATGAACGTGAATCCACATCTTCAATACTTACAACAGCTGCACCAATTGCAGCAACCGGGTCTGCAGCCTCTTAATGCTAGCGGTCAATCGCCGCAAATATCGCAGATACAGTTGCAACAACAATTGCAAAGGCAACAATTGTTAAACCAGCATTTACAACAACAGCAACAAGGCCAAGGCCAACAAGGCCAGGGCCAGTTAGGCACTCCTGGACCTCAACATTCGAACCCGCTCTTATCTGCTTTGAATGGTGGTGGGAATGGTCAGAATAACGGACCAGTGGGTCTTTCGATTCCTGGTCCTGGTCTTTCGAATGCTAACCAAAGTGTCAATCCTGTTTTGCAATTACAATTACAATTGCAACAGCAACAGGCTCAGCAACAGCAGTTGTCATCTCAACAACAGCAACAGCAGCAACAATACTCTCTTCAACTTCAACAGCAATTGAGCCAGCAACAAAATGTTCAACAACAATTATCTTCTCAACACATCTTAGCACAACAAGTGCCTATAATTAAGGAGGTCTGGACCCATAATTTGGAGCTGGAATTTCATTCATTGCGTTCATTCATCAATGATAAAACTTCAAAGGTTTTCATTGCCATGCATCAAGAAATACCGGGTATTGTTGCCAGGCCAGTAGGTACTTTCAAATCATCATCAGACTATCACTTCCAAACATTAAGATCGAATTCTGACTTGTTGAATATGATCCAACTTTCCTTCTGTGTGAGCAAGATTAAGAATAATGAAATCAGTAACAATGTGATTTGGCAATTCAATTTCTTATACGATTTGAGCAAAGAGATGTACAATGAAGAACATTTAAATATGTTGTCGCAAACTTCACAAATCAACTTCCCGTTACACATGCAGCAGGGAATTCCACATTTCGCCTTTTCCGAATTGCTTATTGAAAGTGGGTTACTCTTGGACTCGTCAATTAACTGGATCAGTTATCATGCCGGTTACGACTTGGGATTTCTAGTAAGTTTACTTATGAACGATTCACTCCCTGTTGATGAGTCTGATTTCTACTGGTGGTGTTCAAAATATTTCCCTAACTTTTTTGATTTAAAATATATAGGGAATCAATTGTTGAATAAAGGAGCTGATATTAACGACAGCAAAAACTCAACTAACAAGCCATCAATTGAATACTTAGCTGAAGAGTTGCATCTTTTACCGATCTCACCAGCCATCAGACAACACTTTTCATCACAATATCATCATCAACAACAAATGACTTCAAGCTTACAGGCATACTTGGCGATGGAATGTTTTAAGGAATTGTTAAGACAGTCTGCTTTTGATTTTGGATTATTAAGTAGACTCAGAGGGTTGATTTGGGGCTTGGGTAACTTGGTTCCAGAACAAGCACAAAACGGTACTGCTCCATATGGCTCCGGTACTAACGGTAATAACAATTCTGGTGCTGCTCCTACAACACCTAGTAATGCTGCATCCAAATCTGGTTCTGTCATATTTGGTAGACCACTCTAATAGTTAACGACCCTTTCTTGTGTTTTATTGTTTATACTTGTCTTTATATTAACTACTTTATTCTTATTATTATTGTTCCATCTTTATATAGTTTGCTTTTGCTTTCATTATTCTACATGTAATTTAGATAGTTATGTCTTTCATATTTTATTCGTACTTCATATTATTATGTATATATAAAACGTTTATTTGTGAATCCCCAATGAAATTTAAAAAACCATACCAAATACAAAATATGCTAAATGTGAAGTCTAAATACTAATAACGTAAAAACTGAATAGTGAATAATTAAATAATTTAAAACAAAATGAAGTAAAACTAATGTACAGATTGAGAAAGAAAGCTGAAGAATAAAAAACGTTATCTAATTGTCTTCTTTGCTTTCTTCGGCTTGCTCGACTTGTTCAGCCTTTTCTTCCGAAGCTTCTTCTTCAAGTTCAACTTCTTCTTCGAGTTCAGCTTCTTCTAATCTAGCTCTCTTGGCTTCTTTTTTATCCTCCCTTTCAGCTCTCTTTCTCTTGTATTCAGCCTTCTTGTCTTCACCAGTTCTAACTTCTTCATCCTTTGGTGGCTGCACAAACCAAGGAATTTTACCTCTATTAAAATCATTAAGAACTTGCTTAGCAACACCACTTTCATCTGGTTCACCACCTTTTAACAATCTACCCAGCTTTCTGGCGATTAATTCTATAAATTCGAGACTTGCTTGTTCCAATAATTCTGGGTTTTCTTCGAACTTACTCCAGCCCTTGAGTTCATAAGTTCTCTCCAAATGCTTACGTTCACACTTAAGTAACATATCTCCTATATATTGTTCTGGGTTTGTAACATGTTCAACTCTGACGACACCTCTAAACAAAATATCAGATTCACTATCTTTAGCAGATGGAGGTACAATACCTGGACAATCAATCAAGAAAATTCTCTTCATCAAAGTGATATATTGCCAAACCTTAGTTTCACCTGGGATTGGAGCAACAGTACACACCTTCTTTTTACGCAAAGTGTTAATAATCGAAGATTTACCGGTGTTCGGGTAACCAATGAAACCAACCGAAATTTGCTTACGGTCAGAATGCAAAGAGGAAAATTGTCTCAATAATTGAATAAGTGAACCCTTACCAAAAGAGTTAGTAATAGATGCATGGAATGCTAAAGTAGGATATGATTTTGATAAATGTTTGACCCAAGCAGCCTATGTTTTGTTAGTAAAATAATTCTCGAAAAGGATATTTGTGTCAAAAGGTAAAATGAAAAATTGGAAAAGAAATGAAACAAAATTTGAAGATGTCGGTTTCTATACTACGAAACAAATCACAGAAGGAAGCATAGCTTCGACAAGTTTCAACTCAAGAAGATTCCGATACTGCTCTGAGCGAGCTGATAAAAACTATCAGCTCTAATGTGAACAAATCACTCACCAGAACGGTGGGTAATCCAACATCAAGATGCTGGGAACACGGGCGAACAGAATTTTTCTTCCAAAGACGTAACAGGCAATAAAGTAGATAGGTAGTCGAAAAGGATTCAACCGCATTATCACCCTGACAAAAGGCTTTGGTAAATAGAAATGAAAAAAAAAATTGTAATACCTTTTGACAACAAACCTAAAATGTTAATACATACCGCAACCCAAGTTGGGACTAAATCACACTTATTTAAAACATAAATTAAGTGCTTGTGAGGACATTCGTCTTTAATATATTTTTCAACAGATTCACATCTTGTACCCAATGGATCTCTTGCATCCAAAACATGGATGACCACATCAGAAGAATCGATAACTTTGTACAATTCGTTCCAGATTCTCTTGGATTGACCCTTGTTGAAAATGGCTTCTTTGGCTTCTTGGGTGAAATCATCTTTGTCTAAGAAAGAACCACCCATCAAACCCAAAGTTGAGTCCAATTCCTGTTTTTCTTCATAGGCGTTCGAATCAGCAGTAGTAACTTCTGCTAAATCTTCCAAGTTAGCAGCAACAACTCTTGGTTTCTTACGTTGTTGCTTTGGACCGAAAGTTGAAGAAAAGGATTCGGTTTCCAAAATGTTTGCAGTTGGAGATTGAGTCTGATCCTTTTCATCCAATAATGACATTGGCAACTTGTTTCTTCTCAATAAGACTTGATAGGTATCCAGCTTCTTTTCACCCATTGCCTGTCTAAAATGCGACAAAGCATCTTGTGCGATGACTCTGGTGTTACCGAACCATTTTCTGTTTGGATCAACACGGGCAGTAGGAGCATCAGTACTTTGTAAAGCAGCAGCCTGTATAATATCACCTCTGGCATTACGCACAGCTCTACCAGATTTGTACATTTGTAAGTGCTTCACCTTCTTGGCATCTCTGTAAAAGTTCTCACCTTTGACACGAAGATTACCATCTCTAGTATCATTTTCTCTCTTTCTTCTTTGTTTTTCTTTCTTCTGAGTACCCATTGTGTAGATATAGCTTCCGTATTGTTAATCTAGAGAGAATCTTGACCAGTTACGATAAAGAAGAAAAGAAGAAGTCTTAACAAATTTAAAGAAAAATTTTTTTATAAATCTAATCACTAAAAAAAAATTATACCACGATGAGCTCTAGCATCTTCAAAAAAAAAAAAGAGTCTCACCCAAACTGTAAACTGATATTTTGTGTAATTATTTACAGGTTAGAAACTCTACTGCATAGCCCTAACTATAGAAAATTCCTACCATATATACGATATTCATTAAATTGACTGCCTTTCTTTACCCTTTTATTGGAAATTCAAGTCATTCGTTATGTATGAATCGACAAGAAATCAAAGCGATGTTAAGATAAGTGATGAATTTGAGGCTACAGAAATCAATACAATAGGCAGTAATACTAATAGTGCTCTGAATTCAGAACTAATCAGTCCTCGACAAAATGGCAACTTCCTAAACCAATTAACGCCAATACAAGAACATTTTTTAAAGAAATATTTGCTCGAAAATTGCCTTTCCAATGAATTGCACGAATTAACAAATCCAGACTGTTGTGAGTATCTTGGTCCTCCGTTCAAGGTTTCTAATTCGCAAGAGAAATTGAAATCGTTACCAATGCTTTCATTCTTTTTCCAACAGTTTTTAGCTACCTTCCCCTTTGTTACCAATAACCTGAAAAAGGACCAATTGATCTTCTGGCAAGATACGGTTCAACCCTTTGTTCAAAGCTTCAACATGAAGAGCATCAGTAGCTCAGAAGAAAGAAAAGAGAATATTACAAAGCGGAGACAGGTTAACAAGAAGTTTTTATCTGGTCTCTTGCTTTTTTATAATTCAGTAATAATAACAGAAAAAGATTTGACATATTTAAATGAGAGTCATTTGAAACCTTCTGATACAGGAAAAATGGATAAAATCCAAGGCAAAAATCTCGATAATACTATTTTACCCGTCGGATTATCTGATTACGCCAAGATGAATTATGAAAATGATTTGAGTATCAACATAGTAACTGTTCGAAAAATTGACGCATCCTTATCTTCTCATGGTTCTTCTAATGATTCTTCTTTTTCTCAATGGAACCCGCTAAGGAAACTAATGTCAACGCAGCCTTCCGCTCCAAAACATCATTTCGAATTTGTCATTCAAGTGACAACCAGAGTTTCAAGTGAGAAAGGGAATGCTGAATATAAGTCACACTTTATATCTCGTCCATATCATGATTTCAAGAAACTAGAATCGGCGTTGAAGAAACAACTTCCTGGCTTAATGTCCACTGAGGCTCTTCATTTGCCACAGAAAGTACGTAAAGATGATGGTATGAACGATTCTGACGTTGTTTCGTTTGAATCTGAAAAGATTTCTATGTTGTCGACCCTGACTAGTAATAGCCCACGTAATAAACTTGTTAAGGAGAAATTAAGATTAGCATTGCGTGGTTATCTTTCATTGTTGATTCGATTCCCTGAAATTGTCCATTCAGATGTGTTTCAAAATTTCATTCGTAAGGGTTCGTTTTCGAAATTAACTTCGGGAGATGAGCAAGACCACAAGTACAGATTATCACATGAAGAGAATAAACTTCAAACGCAGTACGAATTCCAGAAACAGACTGCAACCGTAATGATGAAGTTGTCCAAGGATTTCGATAATTTTAAGCAGGAATTGGTCATGAATCCCCAGACCATCACCCAAATCTTTAGAGAGATTGGTGAAACACCAAACATCTCGGACTTATCGCCATTATTACAGACTTTCAATGAATGGAGCAAATTGGAGATCGCTGCGACGTTATACCAAGTATTTTTAGGTCAAGATAACTCAAATGAATGGTTTGCAAAATGTAAAAAGTTCCATCGATTATTTCCATACCGCATTGTATACGGAATCTTAAAATTTACGAATCCTGTGAAAGTTGTATCAAGAGTTGTTGACTTGTTGTTAGTAAATTTCCCAAAGTTTTCATTACCTAGTTGGGGCTGGTCCTCGAATGATGAAGATGAAGATTTGAAAAAGTTAAATAGTAAGCCAAAGGGATCTAGAAATTTATTGTCGATGATTTTCATAATGTTGCTCGATGAGGATTTAAATGATTTCGCTAAAGAATTAAAGAGTTTGCGTGAAGAAAAGATCGATCCTATCTATCAAGAGTTTATTTTAAGATTAGATAATTATGTTGAATTAGGAAATGATGTGATTTTAGATATTGCATATGAAGCTACCAGTAAAGGCCAAGACTTGCTTTTAACAATTTTGTCAACAAAGTTGGTTTCTCCCCAGCTTTCAAATCCAGAACTTTTTGAACGTGTTTTAAAAGCTTATAAGTCATATGAAGTCATTGAAAAAGAAAAAAATATCACCAATGCAGAAATATACATTAACTTAAAACAATACTGGCAAGTGCAAGTGCGTAAAAAGGACAAAAACTTGTTTAAGGAATTATGGCAAGAACCTGAGTTAACTAGATTAATCAAAACCTTTCTCACAATCTTCTATCAACCATTGATGAAAATATTTGGTGAGAGTGATATTCATTTAGTCTTCAAAGATTTTCAAAAATTCATGGATAATCTAATCAGCGAATTAACTAGATTGAACAATGAAGACATGTATCTCTTGAGTAGCATTGAAATTTTCGACAGATTAAAGACGCTTTTGGACAATCATGAAAAGGTTTTATGGAACTTTATTCATAGTATATACAAAAATGATGATCAGCAGTTGTTCTTGAAATTGATTCTGTGGATTGAACTGTTCCTTGTGATGATCAGGTGTAAATTTGTTAATCCAGAACTTGTGATGCTTAATTTTGATAATTATCCCGAAATCAATCAAATAGATCAAGAATTATTTATTCAGCAGTTAAATGCAAGGTTGAATAAGGTAGTCATGAAAAGAAAACTATTCAAGAAATATTTGGAAGACAAAGGGAATTTGAATAGCGATTCGACACAAAGTAAGGTTGACCAAAACTGGAAAGAGATGAATCAAAATGTTTTTAATAACGTTGATATTAGTGGTCTTGGTGTCAACAATGATGACTTACAAGAATTCAATTACTTGCATGCTGAGGATGATTTAAAGGTCAGCGATTTAAGGCAAAGCAATGCCCAAGAGATTAACGCTTTAGATAGTAAGTTACAACAAGATTTGCACAATTTAGAAAAAATTTCAGAAAAGTTTGGTACAGATCAATTGGACAAATTAGACGTATATATGCGTTCGCAACTTGAAGATTTGCTTCAGAATCTAAAATCAGATAGATTGTGAATAAACAGAATAATAGCGGGTTGTAATTGAGCCTTGTAGGTAACTGAATCAACTTGGTAGCTCTGTTGGTGCAATGAGTACAAAACTAGGTATTTAGAAGAAGATTTTTTATCGATTGCGCCCTTGGAGTTTAAGATTTAGTAATATTTTATGTCATATGGATAAATGCATTATCTGTATCACGCCGTTTATTGGAACTTCAATTTGAATGCAAATATTTTCTAATATTTTTACGTTTTTGCATCAAAATTACTTAATGGTATAGACATCCTAAATAGTCGATACTTAGCCCTTATTTGGAGTAATACGAACTGAGCTTATTCCAAAAAAAGTTTTGAATTCTATCATATAGGAACATTTCCGCTTTCTCATATTTTTTGTCTTCTTAAAGACTAATTACGGTTTAGTATTTTCCACGTTTGTAATTTTGAAAACCATATTTATCGAAAAATAAATCGATTCCTTGGCATAATAAAGAGATTACTTGAGCTCACGCGACACTTAGAAACAATCTTAATTCAGTCTCAGTTTAAGTAATAAACACCCTATTTAGAAAGAATTCCTTAAAATTTCTAAACCTTTAAAGAAGCAACAGCACCTAATAACAATAGATGGCTAAGTAATTTTAAAATGTACACAAACCAAGCACTTAAATGCGCAGGAAAACTAATGCATTCCGGTGGTTCAAATAGAGCACAAAACCTTCGCTGTCCTCGCTGTCTTTGTTTTTTGTCAAACGTAATCTTATTGTTCGGAAGATTTTAAATGTCAAAAAACTGAAATCATGCTCTGGCTGAGATATATGATCGATAAAACTAACTCTCAATCCGAGTGTTTACCTCAGCAATGCAACTAAGCACATCTTATTTGATTTAAGGAGATTTCCTGCTATCTCCGTCAATTCCTTTTATGAAAGTGTGGAGTAAAATCGAAATTCTATTGTTTATTCAAAAAGTTGCAGTACCAAGGAAAATTTATGCACAAGCTTATGTTTTGCCGGCGTATGGGATCCTATGGTACTGAAATTCCTATTTTGCATTGAACATTGAAAATCCTGTGATGACTCTGTTAGTTCTCTCGTGTAGTTTCGTAGTTTTGCATATAGGTCATGGCGAGAATAAGCCAAAACGAATTAACCAAGCTAAAGTATAATATTTGGTTGCATTCACGTGTCACCTTTGTGCTTGGTAATCGTCTTGTTTCTACATGCCTTGTTTACTAAACTACATTACTCTGTTTGTTTAACCTTTGCCCGTCTTTTAGTTGGCGCCGCAAGACAAAATACCAAAAACTTAAAGTGGTCTTGAGCCCAAGTGCGCATGCATGGCCCAAAAAAAAATTGTTGCAAAAAACGGCTTCTTCAATTACAGTGGTTAAGAAAAAAAAGGCAACTTGATTCAATGCCGCATATACGCAACGCAAGTTTTAAAGGCCAGTTCACTACTGGTAATAAAAATAGATAAGTATAACATAAATATAGATCACTTTCGTTAAAAACTCATACAGCATACTTCTTTGAACGCTTTTTAATTTCGGTCTCATCTATTTACCTTCGTTTCATAATCAATAACTCGTCCATATGAGATCTACTTTTAGAACACATATATGCAAGATACTATTGATAATCCTTTTAATAACAAACTTGGTATATCTCACCGTCTATCAGCTGTATGAACCACTGAAGCTCAAGGTTGCAACACAGCAGCAGTTCCTAACAAACTTTGGTGACACAAAAGGTCAAAAGCAATCGCTACCTATTTCGCAATTCGATTCTGCACTCAAAGAAAAGCTTCGAAGTGTTGAAGAAAATGAAAATGACAAATATTGGATGGCTCATACTGATTTGACTGAAACCAGCTTCAAAGTCCGCATTGCTGATTTTTTTAAAGATTCTCCGAACTCTTGGATGAAAGTTAATGAATTGTATTATGACCCTAGATTTACTCTTGCAGTGTACTTGAATGAGTTAAAGCGACAGATTGTGAACAAAGCTCCTGCTACAGACCCAAATTTAGATAAAATCAAGAATGACATTACTCCAATTACTCTTCCGTTTAACTGGGCTGACTGGATTGACTTGACTATTTTGAATGATGACTTGAGATAGCCATTAAAAGACAGACTAACATGTCAAACTATTGCAAGTAAAACAAATAACCATCCAAATTCAGATTACTTTTGCTCATCCAGTGATGATGTTAACGATAGTGTTCTCAAAAAATTGGGGTACCAATCACGCGAGCAATTACCAGGATTTATTATACATGGTCATTCGAGACACGAGGACAGTACATTCAACGACTATAGGGTCTTCGAAGCCAAATCATATAGTATGATTCACTTACCAAACCCTTTCAAAGTAATTATTTTAAATAAAGAAGGTGGTACTTTTGAATTTGATGTTGATGTAAACGAGACATGTAGAATGTTACACACTGATTTGATCAAACACTATTCACTCGATTATAACTTGAACCCAGATTCATCTGCCGAAAGAGAAATCTCTCATTTAGATTCTTGGAGATCATTGAATTACGTCGCTCATCCAAAAAAGTTAGACCCATCTAAGGATATTCACAACATGTATCAAATATTAAGACAACAGCAAGACCCAACTGCATCTAGGGAATTAAACATAAGCGAAACCATGTTTTCTTATCCTCCATCACAAATCAGGGACCAGATTAATTATTATGAGACCAAACAGACCTCTTCATTGTCTGTAACTGAGAATGCTTATTATAAAGGTCTAATGACTTGTAGTGAGTACACCGATGAGACGGAACCAACTTATTTTAAAATGGCAACCATTAGAATTGATGATGATAGAAATTTTGAGAATGAATGGGGTTGGCATTATGATTGGAAGCTTTTTAATGGTGGTTTGAATTATAAACGGGATCAATGAACTCAAAGAGATTTGACTTCGCGTACTAATATAATATTGGATAGATTGTTGAGAAACTGGAATAGATTTGCAGAAGAAAAAGGAATCATTTCTTGGATTCAACATGGTCCATTGTTATCTTGGTATTGGGACGGCCTTATGTTTCCTTTTGATAATGACATTGATATTCAAATGCCAATCTCTGAATTAACTCGCATGGCAATGGAATATAACCAAACATTAGTAGTTGAAGAGCCAGCCGAAGGATACCTAAGGTTCCTTATTGATAGGAACATTTATTCACAATAGAGGTATTTCTGGAGGTGGCAACCATATTGATGCTAGATTTATAGACGTTGATTCAGGCATATACATCGATATTACAGCTTTATCCAAGTCAAATGCAGAAGTACCTGCTGAGTATAAAAGCAAAAAGTCATTAGGTATTGAAAAGACTTCTGAAGATGATGATATTTACAATGATCGTCGTAAACATTTTTACAAACTTGAACATATATCTCCATTAAGATACTCAATGATGGGAGGTGTTCCATTATATATTCCAGCACATCTAAGTCAGAGGTTGATTTTTGAATATCCTGATGAAATTTTTTCCCATGATTATGCCGGTTGGTATTATATTCCAAGACTCAACTTATGGGTAATGAAAGAGCAAATTGAGAGAGTATTCAAGGTTGACCCTGATGATAAACTATCTAAAGACCATTTACGCCCGTATTAATTCCATGACAGACGATGAAAACTTCAATTACTTGATGATAAGGACATTTTAGTGGAATACTATCTTACTAGAGAATTAACAGATACCCATGAAAAGGAGAAACAATTCTTTTTCGATCCAATTGGCAAGGATAAGATTGACAGCATCACCTCAGAGCAAAAGCTGAAGTATAATGAACTTACGTCGACCTTTAAATTTTCTAAACCTTTGAGGAAGGCATTATACGACTTTGAAAAAATAGAGAGATTGAAGCATCACTAAATACCATTTACATTGTTCAATTTAATTCGATTGCTAAATTTACATAATAGATAGAAAAATTGCAGCAATAAAATAGGCGCACCTCACTTTGCGCGGGTCAACTCTTTTGGCCGAAAACTTTTGCCTTGCTATATACTTCA
>JAJMJX010000004.1:326160-738876 GCA_030563745.1 Kodamaea alishanica (nom. inval.)
ATTTTTTTTTTTTTTTTTTTTTTTTTTTTTTTTTTTTTCTTACTCTGCATTCTCCTATTTGGATCGAAAAGAAACACAAGGTTGAAAATAGCATTCCGCTGAAAATTGCAATAGACATATAAATAACAATTAGATTCTTTTTTAATTTAGTAGCATATCAGGATAAACACAAACGCTCTTTTTTTCTAGACTATATCATGTCAGCAATTATAGAAATGCTTGATAGCGAAGATAGAGGATCGGGTCTTAGAAACAGACTTCGCAGAAGTTCACTGGTTGCACATGGTTCAAAAAGTACTGAAGAATTACTAGTTGAGAAGTTAGATATATTTTTAAGTTCCATCGAATCACGTTTAGATAATTTCGAACAGTTTTTCAAATTCAGATCCGAAGAAGAAAAGCTTAAAGCTTCTAGCGAATTATATGAAAATGAGAATGTTGATATCCATTATACCAGATCGAGAAGCAGCAGTAGCGCTAGTTTGGATTCACTTAAAACTTACTCGATAAATTACTTAAATACGATTCACCAAAGATTAAATGTGATCAAGGACTCTGTTTTAAAGTCTTCATTCACAAATCTTGAATATTTATATAAAACTTTGGATGATCAATATAATTATTTATTCAACGAAACTGATCATCAGACAAATACGGCAACAGAAAATTTATCAAACAAAGAAGCATTATCAAAAAACATTATCACCACTATTCAATATTTTGAAGAGAAATTAATTCAAGTCGATGATTTTCTTAGAGACAATAATGATAAATTTTATGATTCATTCCCACCTAATTTAGATGAGTCTATTATTAATCAGTTACGTTTTTTTAATTTCAACAAGGCTTTAAAATCAGCCGAAAGAAGACATTTGCACTATTATGAACTTCCTTTAAGTTGGAGAGAAAACAAATATATTATTCATGGTTACAGATTTTCCTTGCATCATTCTGATATGTGGAAATCTCTTTTCAAATTCAATCATAACGAGAGCATGAACATATGGACTCATTTGATTGGTCTTTTTATAATGATTTACATTGGATTATTTCACTACCCAAATACTGAGATGTTTCAAAAGAGTCAATTTAAAGATAATTTGGTCATGTATGCGTTCTTAGCTTCGGGCATGAAATGTTTGAGCAGTTCTGTCGTATGGCACATGTATTCTTGTTTTGCTCATTTACCAACTCGTCTTAAATGCGCATGTGTGGATTATACTGGTATCACTGTTTTGATCACATTTTCAGTAATTATTGCTGAGTACTGCTCTTTATATTACCACCCTAAATTGCTCAGTTTTTATATGGGATTCTCGATATTATGTGGCGTTGCTGGTGTTTTATTTAACTGGTCGCCATATTTTGACAAGCCAGAATGTAGATCAATTAGGATCGGTTTTTTTGTGGGATTGGCATTTATGGGTGTTATAACTTGTATCTCCGTTTGTTACTACGATGGGTTCATGGCAACTTTCAAAATGTTTTTTCCTATGGTCTACAAAAGTTTCATCTGGTATTGGATTGGTATTGTCTTTTATGGTGGGTTGATTCCTGAAAGATGGAGATATGACGTTGTCATTGAGGATGATAACAGATGTAGCAATTGTGATTATAATACTAGTGATGTTTTACTTAATAAGGTCGATAAGAGTGGTTTAGACGAGTTGGTACATATTGGTGAAGAAATTCAAGAATTGGAAACCGAATCTGCTATTTCGTCTGGTTCAGCTGGCTCGAACTTATCCTCGTCACCACAAGAAGATAAATTAAATGAAATTATTAAAAAGCATTTCCAAGAGAAACCAACCGGTACTCCATACAGCAATGATTTTTTGAGTTTATGGTGGGTTGACTATATCTTTTCTAGTCATAATATGTGGCATATTTGTGTCGTCTTGGGTGTTGTAGGTCACTACTTCAGTATTTTGGAGATGTTTGGTAATATAGAATATTAGCTGGGAATGGGTATGTATATATTATATTGATGATTACGAATTAATTAAAAACTGTAACATTTATAGATTGAATTACGCTTCAGTTTCCAGTTTATTGATTCAAATTTTCAAAAAAATAGCGCCGCCTGGTTTCGATCCAGGGACATCAGGGTTATGAGCCCTGCGCGCTTCCACTGCGCCACGGCGCTGAATGCTTGTATTATAAACTAAGAGGGTAGATAACACTAAGTTAAATCTGTTTCAGTCTTTTCTTCATTTGAATGGAGTGATGTTTAATAAGACATATAATATGCAAAAATTTCTAATTTCTGTAGAGGTTAAGGTTGAAAATAATTGTGCAAATAAACTTAAAGATATGCATTCCATCTAATTTCGATTTAAGCATCAGAATAAACCTTGAGATCAGTTTTTAATGAACTTGAGTGATTAAAAATCTGCCAGAAGAGTACGAGGTAACTAAAATTTCAATTAACGCGTTAAAAGGATGCGTAATGTCGTATTTCGCCTACTCTCTAGATGGCTCAATTCTGTAACAAGCATTGTATTTGACATTACTAATCGTTGACCCTCCGGAATTGAAAATTTTACTTTATGAGCTCGGATAGAATGAGACTAGCTCATAAAATGGGGATTTGTGGGGGTTCTCCACATCTGATTTAGTGGGGATCGCGTTTCTGATCGGTACTGGTGGCGGGGATAATAGATAACAATTGAAGCCGGCTGCATATTTTGCGACTTTGGCACAGCGTGGGGTTTTAATAAAGCCGGTTTATTGATCTTGTAAGGGAGGGAAGGCGTAATATTTTCCCGAATTTTAATTTTTTTGGCATGGCGGGGTACGTTTGGAGCTACTTCTTTACAGATGTGGCATTAGTGCTAACAATTGCAAAAACAATAAAAAAGATGCAGATGAACAAAGGTAGTAAAAGTGTTTAAGCAAGAGCTCCCAATAGTAAATATAGCTTACTAATCATCACAAAAATCGTTGGTGAATATAATGTGAGAGTCCTAAAAAATACTACTTCCGTCTTTCACAACTAACTGTTGATTACGTTGCAAAGGAGACGGTTTTATAGTCTGTGTAACAATGTTCAGCTAATAGATATGAGGGTATTAGATTTTTGCAAATATTATAATAATGCAGCCTATGTATAATATGTTGTTGAGAAAATAATTGACTATTATTTATCATTAGTTATTTAGTGTTATGAACCTTTCACCGTTATTCCTAACGATTCCGGAATATTTTCAACTATTCTACCTGAGGTCTCTTTGCTCATTCATTTCTTCTGTTCAATCAAATACATTCCAATTTCGTTCTTCATTTGTTAATGTTTAAAATTATTTTGCCAAGAACAAAAAATTTGACTTATGACGCACCCTTTACCCGAAACGAAAATAAATGAAAAATATGGAGAAATATTGGCAGGTTCGGGTAGAAGGATTGGTTTTTGTGTAGATGCAAGATACTCTTCGATAATTCTACCTTGTGACTAGATGTTTACGTAGGACTAAAAATTTTTATTACTTGGGGATAGTACGGATTTGAAACTCTCATCTCTACTGTTTCAAATACTGAGGGTCATATGTCAATATGCATTATGTTCAATACTCATCTTGCAGGCAACGCATTCAGCATATGCAACCTTTAGCAAGGATAGCAACAATATTCCATATGCAGTAGGAAAGATAAAATATGTACACAAAGCCAAGTGAGATTTACCAGTTTACATACAACCAAAAAAAATATTGCGACGAGGGGAGTTCGACGGAAAAGGAACAAGCAAGAGCGACACTCAATAAAAGTACATTTTAATCATCCATTTGTCATCCATCATCTAGACTTTTGCAACAATAGAGGTAAGTTGAGGTTACTATTTTTATATAGCGATCTTACTTCCCGAGCTCTTTGCAAGAACTCACTTTTCACCTAAAGTAGATTTTTTTGTATTTTCATGCAGTCAATCAAAAAAGTTTTTTTTTTTTTTTGCCGCATGCGCCAAAAGCCTCAGCACCCTTACCTTATGTAGAAATAAAAATGAAAATCAAGTGCTGAAACCATACTATTCCTGTTATTAGCGTGTTCGAAGTGGTATATAAAATTCTCTGTCATTAAAAATTGGCATGTACTCCATGATTACTTCAAATACGCGATAAAGGTTCGTGATGTGTGGTGGGGGAAATGAGGAGATTTAAGTGTTCAAAACATGTAAATATTACCACTAAGAGATTTGAAGATCACTAAACAAACCAGCGTAAACAATAGGAAAAATTACTCAAAGCCCTCAACTGAATTCACGAATGCAGAATTAGAAAGAAATCGGTTTAGTGGTTTTAATCCAAAAAAAGTTTATTCTGTGCACTGGCCCCCGCCTGCATGTTACAGATTGGGTGATTGGCCAAACAAACACAATATACCTTAGGAACTGAGATTAATTAATAGGGAATGATCGCGAGCGTGTATACTTCGTATGATCGTTTCTACATACCAACCAATTGTTTCAAGTTCAACCGGAAACTTCGGATATCCAGTAAGAAAAATCCAATGCGATGTCAATTAGTTTCCCAAAGAGGAATTTAACGCAAAGCATCGGATGCACCTTTACGTCTAGAAATGTAATGGTACATTTACTAGCTTCATGTTTTAATGGTTGTACGTTGGTACATAATAAATGCAAAATGACTCGTTCAAACTATTTGAAGCAGTGAAAAAGCCTGCAGATGACTTTTTGCATTGCTCTTGATTGTCACGGCTATATTCCCCCATACGTCATGATACATATTTTCATAGGTTTAGACCGAAATGGTTAGGAGCTTTTCACAAAATACCGGAAAAATAATTTATTTTTTAGTTTTTTGTTTATATTGAGTATTTTTTTTTGTGTTTCAAGCTAATGTCAAAAGTGAACGGGACAAGGGCCTTATTTCAAGGCTTTTACCCAAAGACTGAAATTCACAAGATCCATATTCTTTTAGATCCCATCCATACAACAAATTGACCTCCTCTATTTGACTCAATATACATACTTCTGGGTTGACTTTCGTAATTGTAATTAAATCTATGCCAAATCCGCTTTTGACAATAGGACCTTAAACCAGAAAAACCCCCACTTTCCTTCCTTATTTAGAAATTTCATATTATTTCAAGCATCCCCGGTGAATACAGAATATTTTTTTTCTTGTGCTTACCTCATCGTACATAAACATAACACTTTTTTTTTTTTTGCAGACATATTGTTCTAGAAGTGAAATCATACATAGATTTTAACAAATTAAAAAAGTATATAAAATACAAGAGATATCTCGTTCAAAGCCGATATTATACGGTTCATTATTAATTTAAATTCCTATTTTATAATTCCATTTATCTAATATTTCAATATGGGTTATTTTGATTGGGTCACAGCAAGAACCAATACCTTTGGTATGAAAGGTAGAAAGCTTAGAACTTTAATTACTATTACTTCAGTTACCGGTTTTTCCTTGTTTGGTTATGATCAAGGTTTAATGTCCGGTATTATCACCGCTCCGCAATTCAATGGTGAATTCCCAGCTACAAAAGATAATGGTACCATTCAAGGTGCAGTTACTTCGTGCTATGAATTAGGTTGTTTCTTTGGCGCTCTTTTCGCTTTATTTAACGGTGAAAAGATTGGAAGAAGGCCATTGATTATCTGTGGTGCTCTTATCATTATCCTTGGTACTATTATTTCTGTTACTCCACAATACGGCCACTGGCAATTAGGTCAATTCGTTGTCGGTAGAGTTATAACGGGTGTAGGAAATGGTATGAATACTGCTACAATCCCAGTTTGGCAATCTGAAATGTCTCGTGCTGAGAACAGAGGTAGATTGGTGACTATGGAAGGTGCTGTCGTTGCTGTCGGTACTTTTATCGCTTATTGGTTAGATTTTGGTTTATCATATGTCAATAACTCAGTTTCTTGGAGATTACCAGTTGCCTGTCAAATCATTTTCGCTCTTATCTTGTTTATTGGTATTTTACAATTACCAGAATCACCAAGATGGTTAATCGCTCAGAACAGAAAGCCAGAAGCTCATTTGATTTTGGGTGCTTTGAAGGATTTGGACCCAGAAGATGATGAAATCATAGCTGAAGCAACAGTCATTACTGATGCCGTGAACAGATTTTCTAGATCTCAATTGAGTTTCAAAGAAACCTTTGGTGGAGGTAAGACTCAACATTTTCAAAGAATTCTTATCGGTGCTTCTTCGCAATTCTTCCAACAATTCACTGGTTGTAACGCTGCTATTTATTATTCGACTGTTTTGTTTGAAAACACTATTGGTTTAGATAGAAGATTGGCTTTAGTTTTGGGTGGTGTTTTTGCTACTGTTTACGCCTTGTCTACCATTCCATCTTTCTTCCTTATTGATACTTTAGGTAGAAGAAAATTATTCTTGATTGGTGCTTGGGGTCAAGGTATTTCATTCACGATCACTTTTGCCTGTTTGATTCACAATACTAAACAAAACGCCAAGGGTGCCGCCGTTGGTTTGTTCTTGTTTATTGTTTTCTTCGCCTTCACTATTTTGCCATTACCATGGGTTTACCCTCCAGAAATCAACCCATTAAGAACTAGAACTGTTGCAACAGCCATTTCTACTTGTACTAACTGGTTGACTAACTTCGCCGTTGTTATGTTCACTCCAATCTTTATTGACAACACTAGATGGGGTGCATACTTGTTTTTTG
Source organism: Kodamaea alishanica (nom. inval.) (assembly GCA_030563745.1). Classification (NCBI taxonomy): domain Eukaryota; kingdom Fungi; phylum Ascomycota; class Pichiomycetes; order Serinales; family Debaryomycetaceae; genus Kodamaea; species Kodamaea alishanica (nom. inval.). Next base: position 332,836 of record JAJMJX010000004.1, read on the forward strand.
CCATTATGAACTACATGTTTGTTCCAATCATTTTCTTCTTCTACCCAGAAACTGCTGGTAGATCCTTGGAAGAAATTGATATCATTTTTGCTAAAGCTTTTGTTGACGGTAGACAACCATGGAGAGTTGCTGCTACCATGCCTAAGTTAACTTTGCAAGATATTGAAGACCAAGGTAACGAATTAGGTATCTACGAAGGTGACTTTGAAAAGGAAAACTTTGAGAAGCAGGAAAATATTTCTTCCTCCTCCGTTTCTGGAAAGGAAGATGGTCCAATAGTTTCAAACGACACTGATGGTGTCTTTGAGCAAGAAGCAGCTCCAGCTTCGAATATTGATCCAACCACTAAAGTTTAAGTTAATGGCTTGAGCTTTGCTAATCCCACAATTTCCTCTTCTCTTCCGTTCTACAATCAATTCCTATTTTTAATATCCTTTTTCCCTATTTTCCCCTTCTTGCTTTTGCTCCAGGTTTAATGGAGTTACAAAAACAACTAAAGGTGTGCCCCTAGTAAATTTTTTCAGGGTTTATTTTTAATTAAATTGTGGACTTATAGTGATGGTGATTTCGATATAACACTTGAGATACCTTTATTATTCAATTATATAAACTATAACAATAGAAATATTTAAAAATTATAAAAAAATGTAAAATAAAATGTATTTTTCAAAATGCTGAAGAGTTGAATTCAGAGTAATAGAAAGTCGACGGATTTGAGTACAACTACTACATATTTATATTGATAAAAATACAGTTTTTTAATTTATTATTTGTTGAAAAAATACCCAAGAAAACAAGAAGAAATGGTGAGTGGTTGAGCTATTCACCGATGAATTGAAGTAAATTTATAGTTGTTAGTTTTATTTTTCCGAAGAGAGGCAACTATTGTGTTCTTAGACAGACAATGGGAAAGTACCAGCCCAAGCAGAAATTTCTGCCTTGACAGCCTTCAACTTTTCGTCTTCACCATTCAAAACCTTGTTCTTGAAATCCTTCAATTTGTTAGCATCTGCTGGCAAGCTAGCTTGGATTTCCTTAGCATAAGTAATGGCAAAGTCAATGTAATGAACAATCTTCTTGAAGTCTTCTTCACTCAAACCTCTTGTAGTCATGGCTGGAGCACCGATTCTAATACCACCTGGAACCAAAGCAGACTTGTCACCAGGAATTGAATTCTTGTTCAAGGCAATGTTGATCTTTTCACAAATGGTTTCGACTCTGGCACCGTCGATCTTCTTATCCTTCAAGGAAACCAAAACCATGTGAGAGTCAGTACCATCAGAAACCAACTTGTAGCCTCTGCCAATGAACTCATGTTCCAAGACTTTAGCGTTTTTCAAAACTTGTTCTTGGTATTCCCTGAATTCAGGAGTGGCAGCTTGCTTTAAAGCAGTGGCCAAAGCAGCAATGGTGTGATTGTGAGGGCCACCTTGATGACCTGGGAAGACAGAGAAGTTGATTGGGTTTTCCAAGTCGTAGTAAACTTCTTGACCAGTCTTTGGATTGACAGATCTGACACCTCTTCTGAAGAAGATCATGGCACCACGTGGACCTCTTAATGACTTGTGGGTGGTAGTGGTAACAATATCGGCATATTCAAATGGAGATGGAATGACACCTGCAGCAATCAAACCGGAAATATGGGCCATGTCAACGACCAAGTAAGCACCAACCTTGTCGGCAATTTCTCTCATTCTCTTATAGTCAATCAAACGACAGTAAGCAGAAGTACCGGCGACCAAAACCTTTGGTCTGTACAAAATAGCAGTCTTTTCCAACATGTCGTAATCAATCAAGCAGGTTTCCAAGTCAACTCTATATGGCATAGTTTCAAAATAAGTGGAAACAGCAGAGATTTTTCTTGTGTCAGTTTGGTAACCATGGGACAAGTGACCACCATGAGGTAAGTCCAAACCCATCAATCTTTCATGAGGCTTCATGATGGCTTGGTAAACTTGCAAGTTAGCTGGAGAACCAGATAAGGTTTGAACGTTGACACCCCACTTGTCAGCAGTCACGTTGAAAGCCTTCAAGGCTCTATCTTGACACAACAATTCGATCCTATCAATATGTTCATTACCACCATAGTAACGAGCACCTGGGTAACCTTCGGAGTACTTGTTACACATTGGAGTTCCCAAAGCATCGAAAACAGCATTGGTGGTGAAGTTTTCAGAAGCAATCAAAACGATGGAGTGCTTTTGTCTGTCGATTTCATCTTTGATGATTTGGTCAACTTCTGGGTCAGTGTCCTTAAGAGAACCTTCAACCAATTGCTTATGGGCTTGAGATAAAGCGTATGACATGTTTGATGAGATTGAGAGATTAAAATTGACTGTAGCAGTTAATTAACTTGAAGAAAAAAAGGAGAAAATATTTAAAAGAGGAGATTCAATGACTTTATATATTTTTGAAAATTTGACACTATCGCAGTTTTTCGGGCTAATCGCATCCTGACTCAGTTGGAAAAAAATTACGGGGTTTTAATTTTTAACTATCAGAGTCAATTTTGAGATAATATAATTTACAATAGTTTTAAGAATAGTGATATGAATAAAGTGCAAAATGAAATTGATCAACTCTGGAAACTCTAGAAACAACTTTTTCAATAAAATATGAGGTTATTTGGATGTTACAATATTTAAAATTAGGTGAAGCCAATATTGAAATCGAAAAATAAATAGATCTACATTCTTGAATACTCTCAGATACATATATTATATTGAAATTAGACATCTAGTGGTAAAAGATAAAATACCACAGAGAGCGGTCTATGTTTATATAGATATACATATAAGCTGATTCACAACCAAAGTGGAAATGCTTATAAGTATATATCATAATTCGATCATAGTATTAGCCGAAAAAGAAGATTTTGAAAAATTAATATAAAGTAACTCTCAATCTATGAGCGATGGCCAACTTTGGAACAACAACGCATAAACAGCTGACACCGTTCAAAATAAACAAGTTTAAGTTGTAGTTTGAGTAGTGGGTACTGATTAAGAACAAACCGATCGGCACAAGCATTAAGAATTTTTTGGTTGGGGTGTATTGGTCACCATTATCTATTTGTTCCCACATAGTTAAATTGTCATAAGCCCCCGAGTTGAATTCAAATGGGGTACCCTTGACCTGGTGGAACATGATATATGAACCAATGTTGTAAGTGAGGTTTGTCAACGTCCATTTCCAGTCATTATCCAAAACACTGATGAAGTTAAAGAAAACTTTCAAGAATACAATAAGAACGATATGAATGATCCATGCACCTTTGAAATGGACCCAGTTAGCATTAACATTAGGGTTTAAAGCTTGGTCGATTTTGGTTTCCAAGTTGTCTGGTTCTAAATGCTGGATTATCGAGGAAGATCTTCTTTGTCTCGTGTTGACGGATTGTGCAGGTTGACGCGAGATCGAAGGAGACAATTGACTGGTGATTGAGTGAACACTGCTTATGCTATTGGAGTGCCTATGCTTGGTGATGATTTCTTGAGGGTCAAGGTTACTGAGATCTTCAGACATTGTTGTTGGTTGTGTTCTTAATAAAAAAAAAAAGTTTGTGGATATAAGCAGAAAGCTGCAGGAATGTTTCAAAATGTCTTGGATGCTTAGAAGAGCAAGTATGTATAAGTAGATCGATAAATTAATCCAATGATTGATTAATCGTAAGGTCTTTTATAATGATCGTTTAACTTTTAAAATTAAATTTTCCCTTTTCCAGTATGAATATATGCACATTCAATGGCCGGCTAAAATGAGAAAAAATTAGGGAAAAAAAACTACATGACAGGCAAACATTTTTTTCTTTATAAATTGAAAGGTAGCCCTGCTTTGTGAGAAACGAACTATTGTTTCCTATTGTACGAATACATACTTCTTAAATAGGGATCTTTAAATATTCAGGCATTACCAATCTACTTTTCTTGAAAAATTATTTGTATTTAAATGTATAAAAACGACAGAAATTTAATGGAGCAGATTATCGTGACTCTAGCTCCCTAAAAAAATTCTACTAAATTAATTTTTGCCACCAGCCGCATTTTCATATTCACACAAAACAATCAAGGTCATTCAGTTTCGGGGATGTAAATTCCCCCAGAATGCCAACCACGAGCAGTGACCGAAACCCATTTACCTGGGTAAGGAGGGTTATTGATCTTTGCTGGTTTGTGAACTTTCATTCCTCTATTTCTCCCTAAATTTGTGACTATAGTTGGGTCATCTCCGCATTTTTCAATAAATGCACTTGTTTCACCCAAACCAAGGCACCCGCAACATCCTGATTCGGTTCCCCAACTGAGTACATTGCCTTCCTTGGTAAGGGCTAAAAAGTGATAATCTCCAATTTCAATTGTTTTAATGTTTTGATTTTGTAGTTCAGGAATAATAATAGGTGGAGTACCTTCTAGTTCTTCAACTGATTCACTGTTCAAATGTTCGGTTCCACCAAACAAAATTTGATCATTATCGGTAAAAGCAACAAAAGAGTGAAAACAACAATTCAATTTAACAAAACTCGACACAGTGCCGTTTTTGTTGTTGTAATGATCTAACCACAAATTAAAGCCAGCAATTGGTTCATTATGCATGAAAATCTCATCATAAGGGATCAGATGGCCACTACTGGTTAGTCTTGATAATTCGCGAGGGTTGATGTCATGTAATTTGTATAACTTTCCATCCCTAATATAAACAACATAACCTTCACCAATTGCAAAATCAGTCACATTATGAGCTGTATTTGGAATTATAAAATAATGAGCATTTGATGTCAAATTCTTCGTATCATAATTATTCTTTGTAATTGGATCCCTTCCATACCAGATAATCAATCCCACTTCTTGTACATAACAACCAGACATATCCCAACCGGCATGTATTTTTGTTATTGATAGATGGTCCAAATCAATTCCAACAAAATTTAATTTGACTCCTTTTGATTCGTAAGTGCCCGTATCCCAAGTATATACCGTATTATTATCATCCAATGCAATAATATGTTCTCTCCCAGTAGAAATGGATATTAATCTGCTGTTTTCAGGTACAGACAACTTGTTAATAAAGGGTGAATCCTTAACTTCATTCTGTTTTTGTTCATTAGATAGACCCTCAGGTAATGAAGGTTGTTCTTCTGGGGCTAATCGTAAATTTGGGTTAGTAGGTAATTTTCTACGAGATCCAAGATCGCTTGTTGGTTGAGGTGGATGAATTTCAGATCCCAATCTATCTCTTGTAAAGGGCATCCTAATTCCTCCAACACGACCCCTTAATAACCTTCTAGAAGCGATTGGGTTATCGGCATCAAAAAGTACAACTGGTGGTGGTGAATAATCTTGTGTTTCATATGGAGCAGGACAACTAAATCTAGACCTTTTCCAACTGGACCCAGTATAATAAATTTCACCCAGATTAGTTAAGATAATAAAACTAAACCCGTTGGCAATGATATCAATAATTATATTATGATTGAAATTGAACAAATTGGTTGGTGTATGGACATTATTGGGAGTCCCACTAGTCACTATTCCTGCGTTTGGTAAATCATGAACTAGGTATCCTAAACGGCCAAACTCATTTCTGCCCCAAGTATATATCTTCTGATTCAAGTTAACTCTTGATGCAAATAAAGCAGTCCAATTCAAGTCCACTTCATTGATCAATTTGAAATCTTGTTGATTATTGGTGAATTTCTTATTATAATAGATCTTATACAAGGCTGTTGTTAAATGTGAATTGTAGAATAAATCATACAAATTCTTGTTCAATATTGAAAATTTGAAAGTCTCTTCAGGTAATAAGTATTGTGGGATAACAGTGACAAGGATATCAGGACTGAGGTCCTCAATGGTTACTGTCATTATTCAATTGCTACTTTGTTTAAGATAAAAAGGAAGTTTGATCAGAATTGCCCCCGTTTAGGAAATTGTTCCAAATCAAGTTTAATTCACGTGCCTGTTATCTGACGTTAATAATTTTGTGCTACAGGTTTACGATTCATTTTTTGCCTTAAAGTTTTTCCGTTATAGGAAGATCCTTCGGGTTTATTGGTAATAATGTTTGTAAAGAAGAAAGCAAATATAGTGGTGCTAACTTTAATTGTTGTTTCAGTGGTATTTTTTTTTAATATACTGTGGGACACCTTAAAATCATCCTTTAATACCAAATCAGTACTCAATGGACTGGACTATAAAAAGGCACAATTTTCCAATAACCAATATACAAAAGTTGAATATAAAATTTATCAGTCTAACAATCGCGAATCGAGTGTCCTTTTACTTTCTGCAATCGATGGATCTCTGAGTTATGGGAATTCAAGAGAATTTAAAGATTATTTTGAAACACTTGAATCATTATTTAAAAACAATCAAAACTTGGATATTTCGCTAGGATTTTTGGTAAGTTCAAGTAAAGAGTTCCAAAATGTTGTGGATTTCATAGAATCAAAAATATCAACATACGACAATGGTCAAGTTAATAAAGTTGTGATTTTAAAGGCACCATTTTTGGAAGAAACGTTGAAAGTTGATGCCGAAATTAGACATGACAATGCAATTCAAAGAGATAGAAGAAGTAAAATAGCAAGACTTCGTAATTTCCTTTTGTTTAATTCACTTGATCTTGAAACATACACGGTGTTTATCGACTCTGATATTTACAAATTCAAAAGTCCTCAAGATTTCTTAACGATAATGATCAATTCGGAATTAGATATCATTGTACCGAGAATCATAAAAGGATCTGATAAAGATTACGATAAAAATTCATGGAGAGGAACCAGAACAAAGCCTTCTCAAGAACAATTGGAATTATTGGATAAAGATGAATTGAAAGATTATGTTCCACAAGATGTTCCAAGTCAAATGTACCACTTTGAAAACTACTTAAAAAATAAAAATGATGAGTTGAATAATAATAAAAACAACAAAGCTTATTCAATTCCCTTAGATTCTGTTGGAGGGGCTGTACTTTTTATGAAGTCCGTGATTTATAAGCAGGGCATCATTTTTCCTACTAGTTATATTGTCGGGACTACATGGGATCGTAAAGAGGGTTATGACGGTATTGAAACCGAAGGAGTTTGTTATTTGGCACGTCCTGCGGGTTATTCCTGTTGGGGGATGCCAAATCAACTAGCTTATCACACTGATAGATGAATATTTTTTGTTATTATATGTATTTATTTACTGTTACTATTTACTGTACTATATAAAGAAAATCTAAGTCGAATCGTTGTCCAATTCGCTGATCCACTGCCATACTTTCATGATCTCACCATGATTTTCTATCAACTTGAAAGAAACATTAGTGTTATTTTCCACCTTATAAACAACAGCATTCCAAATCTTTAATTTCTTTTGTAAGTTATGTTCATTAGATAAAATTAAATCACGCAAATGATTAGCACCAATGTACTCGTTAATATTATGGACTTTTCTTTGACCATTTGACTGCTGTTGTCTGGCCAAACGTGCTTGATTTTGCAATTTCTTAAGAACATCCTTATATATAATATCGACCTTAACCAACAGCAATTTATACTGATTATATTTGTACTGAACAAATTTTATAAGTAAAAATATACCCAAAATGCTGAAAATTTTAAATCTATATTCAATCAATGAACCCATAATGGAATTAGTGATTTGACATTTCAAACTAAGGTGCGATAATGACGTTGATCGAAGAATTTTGTTTTTGTTTTCAACTTTGCTCTCCGTGTTGTTAGCGTCAACAATGAATTTCTGGGATGGTAAATTTGAATATCCGACCTATTTATGTGTTAGTATGTATGTGTTATAAAATAAAAAAATTTCAATTTATCAAAATATTCATTCCAGATAATTTACAATACAAATGTTATATTGCAATTATACAGCTGAATCTTTTCAAATCACACTTGCCTTACAATTATGTCTGGTTCTTTTTCCAATTCAACTATGGATCTTTCCCACAATTCTTCAAATTCTTCAATACTGATGTATGGAGCTTTCATAGACAACAATAAATCATGTAATTCTGACAAGGAAACTCCAGCTTCCTCTAAGTCATTACATTGGCCACATTGTTTGTCGGCATTTTTGGTTCTCAACAAGTCAAGGGCAACATCAATGATAATCTCAATCTTTTCCGCCTTCTTTGTGTCTGGGACACACTTCTTGTTGTACGGCTTCAAAAAGTTATTCCAAGGCTTATATTCAACAAAATCTTCGAAACAACCTAATTCTAAGTTGGGAAAGCATCTTGCATGGCTTGGACATGGAATACATTGCGGCTTCAAATTGTTGTCCAAGTATTCACCAACAAAGTGTAAAGCCTTATTGTTCGTCTCCGGGAAGGTTGATCTATTGATTTCTTCACCACAGTAACCAACCAAGAATGTTTGTTCGCGGTACCAATAAGCAAAAAACCCAAGGGAATCAAGAACAAGCAAGGCCATAAAAGAAAGTAAAACATATGTTATATTGGATCTATTTTCTGATTTAGATGCCTTTTTTGTTAATGTGCTCTCAGCCGAGGCAGAAGTCTTCTTAACAGGAGCAGATTCTTGGGACATTTTTCTCTCTTTTGAGATGCGTTTTGATTCTGTGTCCAAATCACTTGGTCCGTCAGATTCATCCAATTCGTCATCATTATCAGAAACAACACTCAACTCATTGTTGATTGGAATGAGTCTTGGTTTTGGCGTCAAGAACTTAGATGGGGTTCTTAATGGCGTCTTACGTGGAGTTGCTGGATTAGACGACCTCAATCTCCGAGGAGTAGATAAATTCAAATTTCTTGGAGATGGTTGAGATGGATAACCTTGTAAAGTGATACCCAATTCAGAGGCCAACTTCAAGTCGATTGGATGCTCACTTACGGGACTAGTTTTACCTTTTATCTTCTTCAATGACTTGTTAAAACTTGTTTCTTCATCTACCGCGCTTTGAATGGCAGGTTCATCTTTAATATGCTTCTCAGTCTTCAATGGTGTAGTCTTGAATGGAGCAACGTTTGAATGTGTATTCGGAGTTTGCTTTGATGGCGTATTTTTAAAAGCATCTTTTGCTGGTGTGCTTTGAGTAGATGATTTTTTTGCTGGTGTGCTTTGAGTAGATGATTTTTTTGCTGGTGTGCTTTGAGTAGATGATTTTTTTGCTGGTGTGCTTTGAGTAGATGATTTCTTTACTGGTGTGCTTTGAGTGGATAATTTCTTTACTGGTGTACCATTATTCGATGATTCCTTCTCTGGAACAAGTTTGGAAGGAGTATTTTCAACTGATTTAGTTTTCGCTATAGATTTTTTTCCCGAACCAGTTTTAGAAGGAGAATTCTTTGAAGAAGAAACCTTCTGTGGAGTCTCAGGATTTAAAAGCTTGACTTCGCCCATTTCGGCGGCATTTTGTTCTGGTTCTTCTTTAGGAAATTCAATTGCATTCGAATTTCTTTCAATTTTTGGAGATTCCTTTGTGAAAAGGTACTGATGGCGTTGTACATGGATAGGTGCTGGTTGAGGTGTTGATCTGCCTTGAGGCTCTGGTGTTGATTCGATTGAAATAGGTTGAATTTCGTGGATTCCCAAAGTTTCGCGAGAAACATTGACATTTGCAGCGGTGGTATTGGCAGATGCAAAATTTGAAGTATCATTACTGGTGTTCAGTGTAGTATTTAAAGTCGAATCACCCATATCCTCTGATTTAATTTTCTTAGACTTTTTAGACTTTTTGACCTTTGCAGTCTTTTTTTGTTCATTTTGAGTTTTCTCAACATCATCTATATGTCTCTTTCTAGATTGAGATATAATATCGCCTTTAAAAGAAGTATCTTGTTGGGAAATAGAATTCTGAGGTTCTGGAGTTTTCAGCTTCTTCAGTCTGTTCGATTTGAGGGATTTGGAAGATAAATTGGACTCATTATCAGTAGAATCATCGAAATTATACGCATGTGTATTATTGGAACTCATATATACGAGACCCTTATTGCTAGGGTTTTTTACTGCGAATCTGTAATCTTCTAACAATTGACTTGCTTTTGGGGAGATTTTATTATTGAAAAGGTCAACTAAAAATGGCTTCTTAGCATTTGATGGGTAATCCACATCATGCTTATTAAGGATAGCCCTTAATTGAGGAACTTTAAGAGATTTGGCATTGAATCCTAAAAAGAAATGTTAATATATGATATGACTTGTTGAATAGATCTAAACTTTACTTACCCTCTTGTAGATAGTCTTCCTCATCCATGATGAATTAGCGCTCTAATGGTAACTATTTAAAATGAAAACAAATAATGCAAATAAATGTAAACAAATAAATGATGAGGGCAAAAACAAAAAAAAAAAAATAGTGACGTAGAAATGCGCCGGACACTAACGCCAATTCAACAAAAGTTGATTCAAAACTCAGCACGACATTTCTCCAATACAAATCGCCAATACTACATTATTTGTGGAGTAACCACAAAACCAAATAATTAAGGTAATTAAAAAACAGAAGCTAACTGTATTTTTAAATTAAATTTCAGCGACCTTAATATGGAAGTCGCTTGATATTGCTGGAGGCTTAGAGAGAAGCAATTAACTCCGAGATTTGCTGCCTCAAATTAGTCTAGGCAATCTTAAAAAAATAAAGAATTAGGATCGAAAAAAAAAAGTTGCATATTTATGCCGCAAAAAAGTGCAACACGTGGTAGTGTTAGAGTTCCACAACAACTTCTTTTAAGTGGGGCATATATTGGTAACACATTAGAAGTACACGCCCCATGTACCACAAAGGTTTTATCGTTAATAATAATTTTATCGATTGTTTCGATTATAGTTTCTTCCTTCTATTTAAGACTTTTTGAGTTATTTGCTTCCCACACGTGGAGCATATCAAGTAGTACAAAGAAATTTTGAAACTACTGATTAAGTTATCGTGGGGTCATTTACACATATCTAATTTGATGCGAATTCTGTAATGTCAACCCGTGTTTACATTGATTTTATATATATTCATTTATACTTGCTCTTGTAAAACATATTTTTCAACATATTTCGATTTAAATTATCGATACTTTAATTTCTTACAAGTCTTGAATTTTAAGAAATCACAAATCGTCGCCGAGAACAGGAGTACCACAAAATTAAAAGTATTTGTGATTGTGGTGATAAGACTTTAAAGTATTAGAAACAAGACAATTTTAATTACGGACCAGCTAAATGTTGAAAGTACTTTAAATTGTATATTTCCTTTAAATTCACAAAGTATCGTTTACTAAAATTACAATACAACCGTGACCAAATATCCTCTCTAATTTTGACGTTGAGTTAATTAAATCTGAAGGTTTCAATTCATAGTCATACCTCCTATAGTCGCGAAATTTAAGAAAAAAAAAAAGAGAGAAAAAAGAAACGGCCAGAATTACGAAAATACCGGTGGGCAAAAAAAGAGAGAAAATTAAGATGGGTTTAGTTCTTCTTGCAACAAAAAATAATACCATTAAAACCGATTCAAAAGGTTCAACAAGGTCATTTAATAAAATCAAACAAGAGGTACCTACAATTAGCAAATATAGCATCGATTCAATATCACCCCGCATAATATCAAATAATGGTTTAATGTCACCGCCAACAATCCCAGTGGATCCATTCTTATCCCAATATATCAAGAATAGAAATCTTGCATCATGCTTGAATGACCAACAGTTTCATTTCCAAGCTTTAAACCGAAAACGTGAACTGAAACTGTTTGAAGTTTATCTGAAATACTTGATTCATCAAGATAATAATACTGTTCTTCCATCAAGTAATAACTTTTATTTACCTAAACATGATCAATTGAAAATTAAAAAAATCGATGATTATATACCGAAATCTCCTCCTGGTACAGTTCCAGTGAATAGATCAAGCCCTCTTGTTCAACAGAAACACATACCTTTGGCTTTAATTTCTCCACCTAAAGTTAAACAAATTTCTTCACAATCACAAATACTGCCTAAAAGAGAAGTTATATCAAAGAAGGAACCTCAAATAATCACTCAATTTTTGCCTCAAGAGTTTATGGAATGTCCTATTGATGCTTTGATCAACTTGATCTCGAGAATGCTTCATTCTTTAATCACATTGAATGATAAGTCAGTACATCCTTCAATTCTGAATCCATCATCTTCATCATCTTCTGGTGCTAAATCAAAATCTTCTGAAAATAGTCTCTTGACGAGATATCATTCTAGAACCCCTCCATCTATTTCAACGCATACATACTTGACAAGATTGACCAAATTTAACAACTTCAATCCTGCCACATTATTGACCACTATATATTATATTGATTTGCTATCTCATCAATACCAACCTTATTTTACATTGAATTCCTGGACAGTTCATAGGTTTTTGTTGGTGGGTACAATGCTTGCTCAAAAATCAATGGAAGATTTTTTTTACACAAATGACCATTATTCAAAAGTTGGTGGTGTAGCCACTTCAGAACTCAACTGTCTTGAACTCGACTTTTTAGAAAGAGTTGAATGGAGATGTATTCCAACAAAGGCACAAGCTAATGGTTCGAGTTCCATTAAATATGCCAAAGACGTCTTAGATATATATTATTTCCAATTAATTGAGTTAATGGGGAAAAATACCTCTTTGGGAAATATTCGTTATTTATCAAGCAAGAGCGATGCTTTTGCAAGACAACAAATGAAACAACCAATGGAGCAACCGCATCTTCACAATGGCACACATCAAGAAGAAGAGCAAAGAGTTCATTACGACAATGATGATGATGAATCCGAAATTGATGATGACGAAGTTTCGGACAATGATGATGAGACTGATGATGGTTCTGATGACGAAGAATATGATGAAAATTCAGAAATCAATGATGTCATCATTGATGATGATTCTGTACAATATCAAGAGAAAACTGAACAAAATTTACACCCTCAATACGATACAAACGGATTTAGTGTCGACGGTTCAAGCTCTCCACATCTTAAGCGTAAGCATCCAAATTATGTAAACTCTGCAACGTCTTGGATTTAATTTCAATTTTATTTTTGGTTTTGGGTTATTTTTTTATTTTATTACTGGTTTTATTTACAAAAGAAAAAAGCTCTAATAGCTGCCTTGTTATTTATTCACGTTAAGTTTATCCTATACTGCTTGCCTTTCATAGCCGGTTTCAAGAAAGGGATTGAGCTCAGGTGTTTGGTATTATACTTTAAACACTACTTTACTTCACATGATTTTCTAGATTAAGACTAGTTCTATTTATCTACAAAATTATTTATCCGATTGTTTCAATTACTCTATTGGTATGAAATGCATAGAAACACGGTTTATTTTTATAATTGTTTTAATAGTTTGGGGCCTTTATTTTCACTTTATAGATATTACATCCTAATATAATTTTATGGTCGACTGATCTGTATTTAAAAATAATCACTAAATAAGCTATAAAAAATTGTTTAAAAGATACAAAATAAAAGTGGAAACTAATGAAGCTAGAAGAAATGAATATTGAGTCATAAATAAAATGAATTCCTTATAAAAAAGAATTCAAAAAGACCAATACCAACTTTCAACCAACAAATTGCTTCAAGACAAAAAAGACAAAATAAAACAAACAAAAATGCGTAATAATAAAAAAACGGTAATTGAGGTTTACTGAGGTTTGATTAATTCAAACGAACAGTACAACGACTTATCAACGTTCATCACTGCACCAAAATTGTTGAATTCACCACAATAATTAGGAGCAGAGAAAACGGTGACCAATCTTCTTCTGTTAAAGAACTCGTACCCGTCTTCGACAACCATGTGACCACGGACAATCAAGTCCATTTTAAAGGTCGAGCAAAAATAATCCACATGCTTTCGGCCGAAACGGTAAGAAACACCACGATCATTTTTAGGCCAATTAGTCATTGAAAAGTTTTTGACCAGAGGATCTGGATCAGACCACAACAAATCTGCCAACAAACCTTTATCTGGAATGTCGGTTGGTCTCTTGATGTTGTCAATTTGTTTCAAATCTTGCAAATCTGGTGAAAGCCCACCATGAATACAGAAAATTTTATCGTTAATAGTGGCAGCAATTGGAAGAGTATTGAATACATCAACGAAATTCTTCCAAAGCTTGTTACTTGATAATCTTCTCTTACATTCGTCATAGAAACCATAAATCTTTGTAATGTTAGCAGATTCATGATTACCTCTCAACATGAAAAAGTTTTCGGGATATTTAATTTTGTAACATAACAAAAGCAACATGGTTTCAAGCGACTTGTAACCTCTGTCAACATAATCTCCAAGAAATAGATAATTCGAGTATGGCGGGTAACCACAGCTGTTGAAAATACGAATCAAATCGTGAAATTGACCGTGAATATCCCCTACAATCTTAACTGGTGGAGACAATCGCAACAAGCTAGGTTGATCCAAAAATATAGATCTTGCCTTATGCAAAATATATTTGATTTCTTGAGTGCTGACAGGCAATGGATCTTTCAAGTTTCGGCGACTAGTTTGGTTAGAATTCGGTTTTCTCATACCAATTTCCAACAAACGATCGATGATACCATCAACATCGATTTCATGTTTCTTATCGGTATGAACCAATGGCGGTGAGCTCGACATATTGGAAGAAGATGAAGAAACGTTCTTTGTTAATGGAGCACCAAGAGAAGCAAGAGACTTCAAGTCCTTTTGATGCTTCTTCAAATTGATGGTTGACAACGCCGAATGTTTCTTTTCTACAGCTGGCGGTGTAGTACATTCATATGTACCTTCTGCAATCGAGTCCAATTTCATGATGACCGTGCTTGAAGAATTAGTCAAGGAATCTTTCGAGTCGGCCAAGCTGTTCTTGTACATGATATTCTTCGTAGAAGGAGAAATCGAGTTAAGAGACAGGAGCAGATCCTCATCCTTGTCCTTTTCACCCAAAGTAGTGAAAACAGGGGAGAGAGTTGAAGCAACAGACCTTTCGCTGTCAAAAGAAGAGCCGTAATCATTGGACAGACCGTTATTCTTCAATAATTTCGCCATAGAAGCACCAATCTCCAAGTCAAGCTCCAAGTCCTGTGTCGAAGGTTTGCGAGATTTTTTTGGAGAAGTCGATACATAGTCCCTTTTGTTTCTAGTATTATCATTACTAGTACTTAGATTGGTAATTCTGTTGTTGTTTTGATCATTATTATTCTGGATGTTGTTATTTTGGTTATTCTTATTGGAGTAGTAGTTGGAATCGTAAGTATTCAGTTTTCGAATATTTATCGCGGAAGACCTTGTGCTTCCATGCGATTCATTGCTAATATCGTTAAATTCATAATTGTTATTGGACACATCCGTATTGATGTGTAGACTGAGACGTTTAGATAAATGAGATAGCGCAGGCGCTGACTCATCTGGCTCTAAATCGCCATTTGCTGGTGGTGTGGCTGACTGGCCGCTTGTTTGACTATTAGATACGGACGTCGGCAGGGCTTCATTTTTAGACGGGCTATTTCCCATATTTCTCTATTGTGATGGTGTGCGTTTTAAAGCTTTAAAATGAAATTGATGTATCTCGTAACAGTTTGATTCTGGTGAAAAGTGAAAAATGAAATGAGTAAAAGCTATAAAGAAAAATTATGTGTTGTTATTTTTTTACGGCCCTTATTAAAAAAAAATACTAATGTATTATTAATACTTTGACGTGGTACAAGAAGAAAAAAAAAAGTTCTGTATCTTGTAGGGGAAGAGTAAAAAATTGATAGAGAAAAATAAGCTAATTTATATAAATATTCCAATATTATGTATCAGATTAGAGCCCAACAGATAACTGTACAGGTTAAAATAGCAATCCCGAACTAAATGTCGACGAAAAAAGGGGCCACATAGATTAGTTTTAGCGAAGAGTCGTGCACGCGAACAAAATGAGACGGATTTCATTTCCGTGATTACGAATCCCCGAACAACACCCGAATAATTCCTTTAGTGTTGGCTTAGATGTTTACGTAATCGTCGACAACGTTTTGGGCACTTGATTATCGTCAATCCATGGGCTTAGGTAAATAGTTGTCAAAGGGATGTCATTGCATGTTTGATGTTTGATGACTACAATACGCTACCTTAAGTCTGAAACAATATTGTCTTTCTCGTCTCTCTCCCCACAATTGAAAACTCGATACCAACTATCTATGTACAGGATAAAGAAGTAAAGTTTAGACATGACATTTTTTGTTGATACTCGACTTCCCGATTGGGAAATATATTGATTTCCTTTTTTCTATTAATTAATTCTGTCATTAAAGATCTTTTCTGTGGAGCAAAATCGAGGTGGTTATTATACACAAATTATTTCAGAATTTCAAATGTTTCGCCACAATTTACAAAGATATATGTCAATAGCAAAACCAAAACCAATAACTTCAGCCGGATGTCTCATTATTGGTGACGAAGTGCTCAATGGAAAGATACAAGATAAGAACTCATATAATTTTGCCAAATATTGCTTCCATAAACTATCGATTCCACTTAAAAGAACAATAGTTTGTGCCGATGACAAAGAAGATATTCAAAAATCACTCGATTTCTTGATAAAGCATGACAAGGTCGATTTCATTGTCACTTCCGGCGGATTGGGACTGACGCATGATGACATTACATATGAAGTCATCAGTGAGTATTTTGGTTTAGATAACAAATTGGATAACGAAGTAGTTGAACGAATGCGCCAAATCCGGTCGGACTATATTAGCACGCTTAATCCTGACCAACTCAATGCATATTTCCGTATGGCAACGATCCCAACACAAAATTCTTCTAGCAATGTCACAGTTGAAAAATATTTCACCCAAGACTCTCTTTGGTTTCCCACTGTAGGTATCAATCAGCAGGTCTATATACTTCCTGGAATCCCAAGTCTTTTCGAAAAATTGCTAGACTCTTTTGAGCCGCATATAAAACCCCGTTGTGTCTCCCAACACAACCTAGAACGTTTCTACGTGAAAACTCTGACCAAAGAAACCGAATTTGCACCATTTTTGACCAAATTACAGAACACTGTTGATAAAGATTATGGAAAAGGTGTTGTTAAACTCGGGAGTTATCCGCATTTCCTTTGGAACATCAATACAATCAGTATCATCGGCCAGGTACCTCACATTTCAACCGATCAATTGCAAGGATTGGTTAATCAAATCATTCTGACTGTAGGTGGAGATGCCGAGCAAATCAACCAAGAAGAGGAAAATAAGTACTCTATTAGTCCAAAGTAATTAAATGTAATATATTTAGTTTAAACTTTATAAAATGTATCTACAACTTTTGCTTGAACAAGTTGGTGACTTCTTCGACAGCAGCCTTGATGCCTTCAGGTTTGTCACCCATACCTTGAACAACATTACCTTTACCACCAGCCTTACCGCCAATCTTTGCGGAAACAGCTTGACCTAACTCAGTTGCGTCCACACCTTTAGCGATGGCTTCATCAGAAACATAACACCCATGGGCAACTTTATCTTCAAGACCTGTAATCAAATAAATAGATTTGGTCTTGTCCGACTTTTTTACGAAATTGATTGCTTCGGTGATGGCCTTGGCGTTAGCGTGGATTGGAATGTGACTGACCAAGAATTCGGAATTATCTTCGTCGTCTTCGATCCATTCCTTAACAACTTTCAAGGCCTTTTCGGATTCTTGCTTTTGAATAGCCTTCAAGTGGTCTTTGATCGACTTGTCCAATTTGTTGAACATTTCAGTTAATCTTTGCTTATCCAAAACCGAGATTGATAACTTTTTCAAAGCAACACCCAATTCCTTTGCCTTGGCTTCCTTAGCAGAACCGAATGGTAAATTTTCAGCAGCTTCGAGTTGATCATTGAATTCGGAAGCAATTCTTTGAACTTGATGGGCTTCGTTCCCAGTAACAGCAACAATTCTTCTAATCCCCTTGGCGATACCTGATTCTTCAATGATAACCAAATCTTTGATTTCACCGGTTTTGGCAACGTGAGTACCACCACAAAATTCGATCGAAACCTTGTTCCAAGCATCATTGTTTGGCTCAGCGATCAATTCATCAACGGAAACACCGACAGAAACAACTCTGACTGGGTCGGGATAAGTTTCACCGAAAACAGCTCTTAAACCAGTTATTTCCTTTGCAGTAGCTAAGGCAACTTCCTTAGAGTAAACAGTCTTGTTCGACTTGACTAAATCATTCGAGATTGACTCGACTTTACCGAGCTCGGTCAGAGTCAACCCTTGCTTGTGCGAGAAATCAAATCTCAACTTTTCAGGTGCAACAAGAGACCCCTTTTGATCGATCGAACCACCAAGAACCTCTTTCAATGCATAGTTCAACACGTGTGTACCAGTGTGGTTGTTTCTCAATGGCCATCTTCTCAACTCATCGTAGGTGGCGATAACGTTGTCCTTGACTTGCAATTCACCTTCAATTAAGTTACCAGTGTGCAAAACGTAACCAGCATAAACCTGAACATTGGTCACGTTGAACTCAGTCTTACCGTCAATGACCAACTTACCAGTATCATATTCTTGACCACCTTGTTCGGCATAGAACGGAGTCTTGTCCAATAAGATACCGTATTGGGTGGTGGAATCGTTGATCGATTCGACAAACTTGGAACCATCATAAATGGCAACAACATTTGCCAGAATGTTTTCCAAACCATACTTGTATGAGTCGTCAGTCTTTGGAACCTTATTATTCGAGTCCAATTCGGATAAAGAATGAACATCCAACTTGACCAAGTTGGCAGTATTCTTGTTACCAGATGCCTTCGAAGCTTCCTTCGATTCCTGTCTGGCCTTTTCAAAAGCAACTTCGTCAATCTTTAATCCGGCTTCTTCAGCCATCAATCTGGTCAAATCAACTGGGAACCCATAGGTATCATATAATCTCCACACGTCTTTACCAGAAAGAGTTTGTTCTGGTGTCTTCGAAGCAATAATAGCATATTGTTCAAACAACTTTTCACCTCTATCCAAGGTCTTTGCAAAAGACAATTCTTCTTCGTTCAAGATCTCCTTCAAGTCTTGGGCACCTTTAACGATTTCAGGGAAGATTTCCTTGTTTTGTTCAATGACAACATCAACCAATTGTTGGAAGAACGACCCGATTGGGTAGTTCATATATTTACGAACATAACGAGAGCCTCTTCTCAAGATTCTTCTCAAAACATACCCTCTACCTTCATTGTTTGGAACACCACCATCGCAAATGGCAAAAGTCAAAGTTCTAACATGGTCGGCAACCACTCTATAAGCAGTATCAATCCCATCAGCATCTTCAGTACCAAATTTACCAGTATAAGGTCTGACCCCTGTGATTTCTCTGATCTTGTCGAAAATTGGTAAGAAAACATCGGTATCGTAGTTCGAATACTTGTTTTGCAAAATCGAAACCAATCTTTCGAAACCCATACCGGTATCGATGTGTTTTGCTGGCAATGATCTTAAGCTCAAGTCCGATTCCCTGTTGTATTGCATGAAAACAACGTTCCACACTTCTAAAACGTTTGGATCGTCCATATTAACCAAATGAGAAGCGTTTCTACCACCTATTCTATCGTAATGGATTTCGGAACAAGGACCACATGGTCCTTGTTCACCCATTTCCCAAAAGTTATCGGCAAGACTTCCGGGTAAGATATGGTCTTCAGCAACACCAACCTTCAACCATAACTCTTTTGCTTCCAAATCGGGTTGTAAACCTTGCTTTTCATCCCCACCAAAATAGGTCACGTACAATCTGTCCAGATCTAACTTGTATACCTCGGTAAGTAACTCCCAAGACCAAGCGATTGCTTCCTTCTTGAAATAGTCGCCAAAAGACCAGTTACCCAACATTTCAAAAAAAGTGTGGTGATAAGAATCTCTTCCGACATCTTCCAAATCATTGTGTTTACCACCAGCTCTAATACACTTCTGAGAGTTGGCAGCTCTCTTTAAAGTAGCAAAATCACTCGATGGGTCGACAGTACCCAAAAAGATTGGCTTATACTGGTTCATCCCAGCGTTGGCAAACAAAAGGGTTGGATCATTGTGAGGGACAACAGAAGACGATGGAACGTATGTGTGGTTGTTCTTAGATGTGAAGAACTCTAAAAAGGTCGATCTGACCTTGCTGGCGGTCCAGCCATTATGAGAAGTAGACATTATTCGTTTGGCGATCAATGTCCTTAACATACAGTAATCTCGTATTTTTTTTGAGTCAGAGAAGAGACTCGATTGAAAAAGAAAAAAGTCGTGTGATAACCAGGTTTTGAGTGTAACAAAAAGACAAATATAGAAGAGTGGATAAAAAAAGAAAAAGGGCAAACGAGAACTGATATTATTGATTAAATGGAAATTAATAGTGAAGACAAAGTAATAATAGTAAATGAAACTTTTAATTAAATCAGTACTCTCTCTTATCCAGGAATTTTCTTGTCTGCTTCTCTACTAAAACCTACACTTTCAACAGTAAAGAGTTATATAAAACAAGAACGAAATAAAAAAATAAAAATTATGGAAGCCAAACAGTAATAAAAAAAGATTCTTGAGAGTTAAAGTTCTCCACAGCATCTGCTAATAAAATACACTTTATCGTCTCAAATGTAATTGTCTCAAGTGGGCATGGTCATGAGCTTGTACACTTGGGTCAACATTCGGATCGATATTTGGGTCAACCGACGGTTGTAAAGCTGCGCTTGCTGCTGGAGTTGCCTCAATCGCAGCAATTACAGCAGCTTCTTGAACTGAGGGAGTATGGCTGTGCTCATCGTGGTGGGTGTGGTGACTTCCATGGTGTTGCAAATGCTGTTGTGGATGTGCAGCTAAATGTTGGTGCGTCAAATGCACCATGTCATTAGGAACATAATGACCAGCTGCAGCGGCTGCAGCCGCTGCAGCAGCAACAGCTGCTTGTGAGTCTTGTCCCGCACTTGGATTTGGCGCCCCATTCACATTACCATTTTGCTGACCACTTATCACATTACGATGGATCGGCTTTTCAACCAAAGTTCTCGAGTTTTTCAGTCTCTTTTTCTTAACTCCCAATGGTTCTGCAGCATGATTATGGATAGGCTCAATCATTCGAAGTATCCACATCTCGTTCGACATTGTCAAGGGTTCCGATAAATCGCCAGCCTCATTGCCACTTCCATTCACAGCCAGTTTGTCATCGGTTTCTCTTTTGATTCGTTTTTTGTCTTTTTCGGAAGGATATAAATTGGCCACAAGCCTGTAACCACACTTATTTCTCTTTGTATATGCAACTCTTTGTCTTTTATTTGCATCCTTGACGGTTGTTCTGAAAGAACCCGATCTTTCGCATTGAAAATAAACTGCCTTCGGTTTCGATGAGTTGATCACAATTTTACATCTTTCATCGAAACTAAGCACGTCTTTAACATACTTAACCAAATATTGTTTGCTAGGAAAGGTCTTGATGATTTCATTCTCCAAAAACTTCGACGTAAGAATCCCACCAGTCTCATAATCGTCCATCGAGTGTTCACCTTGCGGTGGTGGCGAACCGACAAGACCAGCCAGTGCGTGATGATGGGGTTGCTGTTGCGAATGTTGTTGTTGCTGTAAATGGATCTGATTCATTTGTTGCTGTGCGGCATGTTGATGAAATTGTTGCAACTGTTGTTGGTGCAATTCCTGTTGTTGTAAATGTTGTTGTCTCCTTTGTAATTCAGCACGATGTTGCAACTCTGCTGCTGCAGTCAGTGCATAACTGTTCAGATGGTGGTGATGCGAATGAAATTGGCTCGCATCTTCGCCCAGCATTCCAGTCGGATATACGGAGGCTAATACCGCTGCGTTGGCGGTGGCTGTAGCACTATCATAGTCATGCCTTGAAGCATCGTGATGGAGCTGCTGCTGTTGTTGGTGATGGATTTGCTGTTGTTGTTGTTCCGAGGTCACTGCGGTCGACCTTTCGCTCGAAGTAGAAGGTCCCAGCATATTCAATGAGTGGTTTTTATTTTCTTTTCAATTTAATGTCAGCCCTTTGCAATAGTCTGGGGTTGATAAATGGTCTTTGGTTGTTCAAATGGTCCTGCACATGTATAGATATTTCTATAGCGGCTGTTTGTTGATTATATAAAGGAAGCGAAAACTTTTGTGGGAAATCCTCGATAAATAAACAAAAAAACAACATGTGGAAAAAGTAGTGTGCCGGACGAAAAAAAAAAGCTTAAATTCTGGTTTTAGCGGGTTTGCAGGTTTGGATGTTAAATTTGATCAAATTGCAGGTTAGGTTGTCCCATATTTAAACCACCATGACTGAATACATAGACCTGGTCAATCACATCCAGACCACTGAATCGGATCTCGAGCTCCATTGGTACACAAGCAATGTGATTATCCCAGAATTTGCCCAACTAATTGAGACTCTCCAAATATGCTCGAATTTGCTCCTCTATAACTCACCACAGCTACCCGACCCCAAAAACCATATCGAACGAGGCCCGCCTATAAAGTTGCCTGTTTCGACGACAAAGCTGGAAACACTCAAGGGTATAGTAGTTCGTGATGGTACCTGGATCAACCAATTGTCAGTAGCTCTCAAAGAGCACCATTTCAACAAAACAGTCACCAAACTCGTACTCAAGGAACCACTTCTACTTACGCAAATCCTTGTTGTCAACGATTCAATAAATGCATCGATTGCGATTCTCTCCGAATTGGTTTTAAATTCTGAAGCCGAATGTTCGGAACCAATGCACGCCGAATTCACCACTCAATTCAATAATTTGCTCGATCATATACAGGTGGCCAAAAACAATTTACAGCTTCCAACGGACCCAAATTTGGTATTCCCTTTGCATGTGGTTCCACCTCACCACTTTGAACCCGAGTTGGGATCGAGTCTCGCGGTTGATTTGTACATCAATCAGGCCGAGGTTTGTATCGACTTGAAACATTTGCACAAAATCAAAGGCAGTCCGTGGGGACAAATCGAAGAAGAAACAGGAAAATCATATATTGACAAATTAAGAGATGAAATGAAGCTACCTAGCTCTCATAGTTCTCGTGGGTCACCTGGTCCGGAGCAGACAACACCACTAAATATTGCCGATATCGAGCACAGATTAAACGAGATGACACACGCAAATAAATCAGATACTGATTTGCTCAGCACAGTAATGCGGTTTGCAAGACCCAAGTTGGCGCCAATTGACTACATCACCAAGTGTGTTACTTACGATGGTAACGTGGTCATGGTGAATAAAAAGATAGAGGTGTCGCTGCCGGACCCTGTGTTGTTCAGCGTGTTTACTAAATTGGATAGTATAGAGTATTTAATAAGTAGTTTCTTGGACAACTTGAGGTGTCTAACTTGAATGATATTACGACCAAGCACTTTTTTAGTATTTAATGAATTACTGCAAAAAATTGGAAGAAAAGTCTAAAATTGCCCAACATGTAATTTTTTTATATTTCTTCTTGACTGGTTTACTTTTCCGGACTCTTCTCTTTGTACTTTTTCTCTCTTTCCGTTGCCTTTTTTTTAGTTTCTTACTTTTCTTTCAATATATGTTGATGATTTCACCACCAGGGTATTGATTTTAAGGCGAATAACCCTCATACTATATACTACTGTACACTAGTTTGCCGAATATGACGTACAAAACAAGGGCAGTTCCTTAACTACATATACAGTTCTGGAATAAACACTGCTTAGAAAGAACAAAAGTTCACCAATAATCTCTCTCTCCATTCATGTCGTCATAGCACATTTTAAACTTGTGTAATCAAACTCTTTGTTTTGTTCCACTAAGCAAAAATGCGATCGAAAATCATTACCTGTGAAATTTCAAACCCCACTCATTTTTCAACATATTTGTGCCCCTCTAAAGAAGAGCCACCAATTTTAGTGCATGCTTATAAATAGGAGTTTTTTCTTTAAACATACCTTATTTTTCTTTATATTGATGTTTATACTAAGACCTCATAGTCTTCGATATATTTACCGCGAAATCTCACTGACACTTTATAATAATAACCTTCGTCCATTCCAAAGATCAATTATGACAGCAGACAAATATACGGTATTAGCCGACGATTCTATAATCGAAAAGCCATTGATTGATGATCGTTCATATAGATTCATCAAGTTGAAAGAAAACGATTTGCATGTGTTGCTTATTAATGACCCTCTGACTGATAAAGCGGCTGCTTCTTTGGATGTCAATGTTGGATCGTTTGGCGATAAAAATTACCAAGTTTCGGGGTTGGCCCATTTTTGTGAACATTTATTGTTTATGGGAACTGAAAAGTATCCTACTGAAAACGAATACTCAAGCTATCTTGCCAAATATTCGGGTAACTCGAACGCTTATACCGCTGCCGAAAACACAAACTATTACTTCCAATTGAATGCAGATCATTTGGAAGGTGGGTTGGACAGATTTGCTCAGTTCTTTATAAATCCCTTGTTTAGTAAGAGTTGTAAAGATCGTGAAATAAATGCGGTCGATTCTGAAAATAAAAAGAACTTACAGCAAGATTTATGGAGACTTTACCAATTAGATAAATCAAATAGTAATCCAAATCATCCATACAATGGATTTCTGACTGGTAATTATCAAACTTTACATGTTGACCCACTTAATGACGGAAGAAATGTGAGAGAAGTTTTAATTGATTTCTACAAGAATAGCTACTCATCTAATATCATGAATTTGGTAATTTTGGGTAAAGATAATTTGGATACTTTGACCACTTGGGCAGTCGAAAAGTTTTCTGCAGTACCAAATAATAATTTGGAAAGACAAAACTACAACAATGAGTTAGTTTACTCTGAAAACGAATTACAAAAAATCATTAAGGCAAAGCCAATCATGGATAACCACAAATTGGAATTAAACTTCCTTGTACCATCAGATTTGGATTCTAAATGGGCTTCGAGACCAGCTGCATACTATTCTCATTTACTTGGTCATGAAAGTGAAGGTTCAATCTTACATTTATGTAAGAAAAAGGGCTGGGTTAATGAATTATCATCTGGTAATATGCGTGTGTGTAAAGGAAGTTCTCTTTTTGTTCTCGAATTTGATTTGACTTTAAAAGGGTTAGAACATTGGGAAGAGATTGTTAAAACCGTTTTCCAATATTTGAAACTAGTTCTTGAAGATGAACCGAAGGAATGGATTTGGAAAGAAGTGAGTAATATCTCGAAGGTCAACTTCAAATTTAAACAAAAGTCTGATGCAGCATCTACCGCTTCCAAATTGAGTAGTTCTCTTCACAAGATTGTTGCTTCAAACGGGCAAATCCCTCCACAATATTTGCTCAGTACCGGCATTAATAGAGAGTTCAATCCAGAAGAAATTAAAGCTGTTGGTAAATATTTAACTCCAGAAAATATTAGAATGACTTTAATCTCCCAAACTTTAGATGGCTTGACAAAGAAAGAAAAATGGTATGGTACCGAATATAATTATGAACCTATAGCTAAAGATTTAATTGATACCATCAAGAATGTTTCTTTGAATTCGGAATTATTTTATCCAATTCCAAATGATTTCATTCCAGAAAATTTTGAAGTTTACAAGAAAAAGTCCGAAACTCCATTGTTACATCCTCATTTGATTGAAGATAATAACCAATTACAAGTTTGGTTCAAGCAGGATGATAGATTTGAAGTTCCCAAAGGTAATATCGATATAGTCTTCCATTTACCAAACGCAAATACTGGTGTTGAGTCATCCACCAGCTGTAGTTTGTTAATTGAGATGATCGAGGATGATTTGAATCAAATTACTTATTATGCTTCCTTAGTAGGTTTGAAAGTTCATTTATCAACTTGTAGAGATGGATTTCAATTAAAAATCTCAGGTTATAATGATAAATTACCTAAATTATTAGATCAAGTTTTATCTAAATTCAAAACTTTTAAACCAAAAAAGGATACTTTTGAAAGATTGAAATTCAAGTTATCTCAAGAGTTTAAGAACTTTGGATATAACGTTCCTTATAATCAAGTTGGTACTCATTATCTTATTTTTGTTAATGAAAAGACTTATTCATATGAAGAAAAATTGAAGGTTTTAGAAAAACTTGAATTCAACGATTTTTATGAATTTTCTACAAAGAAAATTTGGGAAGCTGGTTTATTTTCAGAAGTATTAATCCATGGTAATTTCCATATTCTGACTGCTCAAGATATTAAGAAATCATATAACAAATTTGCATCTGATTATAATCCAATTGGTGAAACTTATGCTCAAGTAGAAAAAGCAATTAGATTTAGAAACATCATTTTACCGGAAAATCATCAAATAAGGTATGAATTACCTTTACAGGATGCAAAGAATATTAATTCATGTATTGATTATAATATTCAAATCGCTCCTGATTCAAATAATGATAAATTAAGAGTTTTAACCGATTTATTTGCAACTATTGTTCGTGAACCATGCTTTGATCAATTAAGAACTAAAGAACAATTGGGATATGTTGTTTTCTCTTTGATCAAATTAGGTAGAACTTCTTTAGGATTCAGATTTATTATTCAATCTGAAAGATCAACTGATTATTTGGAATATAGAATTGATGAATTCATTAATAAGTTTGGAAAATATTTAAATCAAGATATGACAGATGAAGATTTTATTAAATTCAAAAAAGCTTTAAAAGCTATTAAATTAACCAAATTAAAACATTTGAATGAAGAAACTTCAAGATTTATGAATTCTATTAATGATGGTTATTTTGATTTTGAAGCTCGTCAAAATCATGTTAAAATCTTGGAAGATATTACCAAAGCTGAATTGATTGAATTTTTTAATGATTACATTTTGAATCAATCTAAGAAGGCATCTAAGATTGTTCTTCATTTAAAGTCACAATCTGTACCTGAAGTTTCAAAATTCAAATTAATTCTTAGTTCTTTAAGCAATTATCTTTTCCTTAAAGATTTCGAATTTGTATCTGATAGATTAGAAACTTTGATTCATCAACATGAAAATGATATTCAAGCTTTAACTACTGCTGTTACTAATGATTTAAAAACTATTGAATCAAATAAGGTTCCAGCTGACTTGAGTACAAAATTGTATGAAACAGTTTTGAATGATATCAAATCGCCTGTTCCAGAACAATATCCTACTGGTAAACTATACACTGCCATTGATCCATTTAGAAGTGATTATCCATTTGGTGGCATTCCTAAACCTGTGAAACCATTAAAAGAATATTACCTCTCTTCTGATGACCAATTTCATTTATAAATGTTTTTATTTTTAGAATGTATAGATGTAAATTATTAAAAATGTATCATGTGATAAATTTGATATTAAATTCGATTCTTTTTTTTTGGTTGTATTTTCGAGATCTTAAAAAGTATATTGAGGTGTCTCTTTAATTCAATCTTTAATATATTCAAATACTTTACCATGACATTGAATTTAGCTAAAGTTAGTGATATTTATTTTCAAAAATTGTTTTCTTCTAAATATAATAATGGAACTGAAAATAAATCAAAAGTATTACTTGTTGATAAACATACAACCCCTATAATATCGCTTAGTTATACTCAATCACAATTACTTCAAAATGATATAATATTAGTCGAATTGATTGAAAATCAAAATACATTAAATATAATGAAACATTTGGATTGTATTGTATATATTAAACCAACAAAAGAATCTGTTCAATATTTATCAAGAGAATTAAATAATCCACATTTCCATAAATATAAATTATATTTGAATAATTTGATTAATAAGAATCAATTGGAGAATTTAGCTGAAGCAGATGAATTTGAAACTATTGAAACTGTAATTGAAATTTTTCAAGATTACTTAATATTAAATGATAATTTATTTACTTTAAATGAAATTTCATCTGGTAATAATAGAATAATTGAAGAAGCAAATAGTATTTTAAGTGTTTTATTATCTGTTAAAAAATGTCCAATTATTAAATATGAATCAGGATCTTCTGATTTAAAAAGATTAGCATCTGAGATTTTATATAATATTAATTTAAATTCAAATAATAATTTGTTTGATGATTTAAATTCAAAATCTGATATTCCACCAATATTATTATTATTGGATAGAAAACATGATCCAATCACTCCATTAATGGCTCCATGGACATATCAATCAATGATTCATGAATTGATTGAAATTAATAAAAACATTGTTGAATTGAAAAATGAAACTCAAGATAAGATTATACTTTCAGATAATCAAGATAAATTCTTTAAAGAATCAATGTATTGGAATTATGGAGATTTAACTGAAAATTTTCAAAAATATGTTGAAAATTATAAAACTCAAACAAAGCAAACTTCACTTGATAATTTACAAATACAAAATTTGGTTGAACTTAAAAAGATTTTAACAAAATTTCCAGAATTTAAAAAATTATCTAATAATATTTTAAAACATTTAAATTTGATTAGTGAATTAGATAAAGAAATTTCACAACAAGATTTATGGAATACAGGTGAATTACAACAATTAATTATTTGTGATTTAGATAATCAACAAAACCTTGTTTCAAAATTATTGGAAACATTAGAAAATGTTAAAGTTCCTCTTGAAAGCAAATTAATCTTGGTGATGTTATTCTCGATGAAATTTAATCATTCACATGATTTACCAGCATTGATAAGTAGATTACAAGATCCTAAATTTACTCAACCAACACCAACCATTTCACAAATTGAATTGGTCAAGAAATTCAATAAAATGTTCAAACCAACAAGTATAGCAACTTCAAGACGTAATATCGATGAAAATAATAATCTTGGTAATTTATTTAATAAGAACAAAATAAATTCTTTATTTAATAACTTTGGTAACAATCAAGCATCAAAGAATGATAATGTTTTCATGCAATACACACCAAGACTTCGTGAAGTTTTAAATGTTTTAATTGATAATCAGGATAATACTCTTAACGAATTAATACCCGAAGTTGTTTCAAGGCAATATGGGAACTTGAATGGTATTCAACCTGTTCAAGATATCATAATTTACATGAAAGGAGGTGTAACTTATGAAGAAGCTCGTTTAGTGCATGAAGTAAATGAATCAAATAACAAGGTCAATGTGATCATTGGAGGTGATGGAATGCTCAATAGTAATGCTTGGTTACATAAGTTATATGATATGGTGAATGAGCACCCCACCAATTCTAACACCAACATATTGGGTCAAGATAGAACACAATTAAGAGATTTATTATAAAGTATATGTTTTAAATCCATTTACTAGTTCGTCCCAATTAATTAAACATTTATATATAATACAAAAATTTTATGGTGCATATTTACCGAATTTTTGCTCCCAATTTAATATGTTTTCGGTGAGTACCTCCATCAATTTCAAGTTTTCATTGTAGTTGTTCAACAATTTGATGCTTTCTTCATCATTTGTTGATTCTTTATAGTTGAACAATTCTACTTTATTAAATTTTTCTTCCTCCAATTCTATTTGGGAACGACCAAGCCATTCTAGTATTGCTCCTGTTCTCTTGCGCAATTCATAGATCGAAGACTTATCACTGACATATCTTGGTTTCGAAGATTGCACCACCAATTGTTCTTTTGTCAATGAAGTTTCTTTAGTCGTGTTCGTATCAGATGAAGGTGTATTGTTCGGTGTCTTTTTCTTTGTCCTTGAAGGTCTTGTATTTCTACTTCTACCAACTTTGGCACGTTTATTAGAATCGGATTTCGATTTTGTTTCTGTATCTTCATTTTCATCCTCAATATTAGACCTTTCATGACCAGAATCTTCACCTTTCAGCTTCTTCCCTGTTGAATCATCAGATTCATCATTCTTAATTTTTCTTTTGTTACCAGCGTTGCTATTAGTCGAAGCAGTGGAAGCAGGGTTCAGATTAACTGCTTCTGGGTCATTGAAATCATTAGCTGAGTTTGAGATTGAATTAATGGTTGAATTGGCATCATCGTGATTGTTTTGTGCAGAATTTTCGAGTTTAATGGATTCTTGACTTTCATTGGCTTCCAAAGGCAAGCCAGATTCTTTAGCACTTTCTCTCAAAGCCTTTTGGAGTTGTTCATCGTAATCATAATGTCTTCTTTCCTTTCTTCCGACCGTTGATGCCGATTGATTTTTAATTTCAGGTACAGCAGACCTCTTGCTTCTAGCTCTCCCCAATTTAGAATTACCGTGTGGAGTTAACTGTTGTCCAGCAGATAAGTTTTCGATGTTGAGCTTTTTGCGTTTATCATTCACCGGTTTATATAATGTTCTAACAACTTCATTATTCTCGTATATAAAAACGTGCAAGTCAGATTTGCACAATTCACACCAGTATTTATCGGGGACTTCATCATTGGTGAAGAGACCAACACAGTATCCATGCTGCCAAACCGAGCATTTATCACATTGGATAAACAATCCTTGATCAATCTTAATGTGATATTCTTTGAATAGTAATTCGGAAAGTAGTGGAATGACCTGATTTGAATTCAACTCGTCATTTGTGCAAACACAACGTGTCACTTCTTGTTCATCATCTTCTTCTTCATCGTCGCCCTGTATTTCATCTTCCTCATCAATTTCGTCATCGATCTGCTCTCCATACGGTTGTTTTTCTTCTTCTGGATACTGGCTGTATCCTCTTCTCCCTGAACGGCGTGACATTTGTGGATGTTATTATGGTGCTATTTAATCCCTATTTTTTTTTTTGGGTCGACTTCAATTTAAATAAATATGGAAATCATTTTAAAGGACCGGTATATTGGTGGCTCCGAAAAGGGAAAAATTCAAGTGGTGAAATAATTCTGATTATGTAAGCAAAAAAACTAAAAAGTTCCCCAGTATGGCCACATCAAACTGTCAGAAAGGAGATAGTAAAAAATATAAAATTAAGCCCTGCCATTCAGGTTGTTTTCAGCATGTACTCCTTTTGTTCTATGAAGGCAACAACGAAATATGATCATGCCATAAAAATTTTGAAGAAAAGTTTTTAGAAATGTAGTTAACTTGTTTATAATTATACAATACAAAAAGAATTAAGTTTTTTGCTAGTTGGCTGCGAAAAAATTGGAAATAGTTTTAAGATCCGTTTGTAATATATTACATTATAATTCCTCGAACGCGAATTCATAACCCAGACCTTCAGGACGGTAAGATTTGTAGCCGAAAACACCTTGAAGAAAAGCTCTAAGGCATCTGTCAGTAGTTACGTTTTTATTCTGAGCTATTATTCTACAAAGCAAACTTTTTACCAAATAACAAGGGGGAGGTTTAATCGGTATTCAGACCCTGTAAAATTACGTAACGAACGAAACAAGAGTATGAATATACTTATGAATCATCATTATTGTCTATAGACATATCAATGGGTAATCTTCCAATTAAAAAAACCATTTTGGATATCCAGTGACGTCTGTTTATGGGTAGTCGATTGTTTTTTAAAGTAGTCATCCACCGTAAGAAATTCATTATTTTGAAACCAGATTTTTCAATCTCTGTGCTAGGAAGTAATGGTTGTTGGAAATACTGTAGTGATTTTATAGCGCCGACCTTTGCTCGTTATCTATCTTACAAAGCATTTTATGCCAATGTTACAGATTAAATTTTAAGCAAAATGCATAAATGCCATACTACGCTCATGTTCGCGCGCACCCATCGAAATAAGTTCGACTCTCTTTATTTTGATAATTATGATATTGATGAAGTTATGTATAATTGCACAGACAGCTCTTACCGCAACGAGTTTCAATATTGGTAATGGAACAGATGCGACTGTTATAAGGCAATGGTATGAGCTGTTCGCAGATTGTATGGGATCCCAAATAGAAAATTATAACATTGACTACATGGAATCTGGAATGATCTTAATCTCCCCTATCGCTAATAGGACATTGGATACAAGCACAATTGACGCCCAAATGTACAGCTGTTGGTTAGCTCAGGATGTCCCATTCATGATTGGATTGTCAGATAACGCTGGATATGCGGCAGGGACTGCTAGTGATGATAGCGACACCGAGGACGAAGTATTACGTGATGTCACATTGGTTGATGATATGATCACGCCACAAGTGCCAAACACTGGCTTTGTCGGGGGCCAGCAGAAGAGGAATCCGATGGCAATGTCGGTGACTGGTCATGAAGGCAAACAATGCAATAATGATCAAGTATTTTCCCTTGATGAATACTTTTTAACGTGTGCGTTACACCTGTTTGGAGCCAAAGCTCTAAATCAGCATGGGTTGGAAATTATGATTGTGGCAAAGAATTGATATTTGAAAGCTGGGCCAGTGATCCAATATTGTGTACATTTACTACGCAAAAAAATAATTACGGCTGAGGAACATCCAAAACCTAAAATAGATAGAGGGACTATAATGTCTAAAAACTTCAAAAAAATGTGTTTCACAATTGGAGACGTCTTTTGCCAATTCAATGGTGATTACCTTTATGGTGTTGGAGTCAATTGTTGTTTTCAGGAAATCCTTAGACAACAAGTATTAAATAAATTCATCTTTAAATTTAGCTAGTTCTTCGTAAAAAGCTTTCAAAAAACATGCGAAATTAGACATCTTTAGAAATAAAGCCAGACAACGAATAGCTAACGCATATTTAAGGTGAAATTATGAATCGGACAAACCTAAGATCTACTTTTTCGGTAATATCCATTAAACTCTTGGTATCTTTAATACTAGTCTTCTACTCCTTTAGTAGAAGCGCAAATTGATTGCGAAATTGCAAAAAAAAAATTACATCCAGATTGTTATTACCGATGTTTATGAATACAAAACCAAGTATATAACTACATTCATTATCTTTTTGGATATAAAATCCAAATAAAGCCATTAACATTCAAATATACAAAAGGGTTCGTTTTGAGTTTTTAATTGCGGAGTTGCAATGTATTATTTCTGTCAAAGGCACCTCTGCATCTGAGGTACTTGTCCAACTTAAGGTAGTTATCACTCAACTTGATATTCAAGTCAATCTTGTCCTGCAAGTAGCTGTCACTAACGGTTGGACTCGTTGATTCAATCCATCTGATCGTTGTCTCGATAAACTGTAAATATAACTCGTCTCTTTCCAACTCCAATTTGCGGTAAGTTGCATCTTTCTTGTATGGAGGAGTGACATCTGAACGTTCTGGTGGGATGTATGTTGGATCAGAACCGGCTGAACCACCAAAACTTTGTGGGATAAACTTTGGTTCGATGAAAGTGGTTAATTCCTTGTAATTTTTTGTGAAGTGGATTTTTGAAGCGACAACAGGATCCAACCAGTTCTTAATAATGTTCCATACAGTTGAGAAAATCCATGGTGCATTGTATATCAAAACACACCCCAAATATTCAGGATAGTGTGCTTCAAAAGTGTCTGCCAAAAATTTGATTGTTTGGTAATCGGCATTTTTTAAGGAGAAACCAGTCAAGTCGAAAACAACAGAGCATTGGTCGACACTCGCAGTAACCTCTTGAAAAAAAAGTCTGCACCACTCAATAGTGACGACGGCATACCTTTGGTTCTCTGCAACGGTGGCATCACCACCAAAATGCTTTCTTGCAAGGAAAAAGAACAATGGATTATTATTCTTATCATGACCTCCAATCCATGACTTTTCAGTGGTGAAGTTTTTAATGAAACCTTTATTTGTTTGGTTGACATAGGAAACTCCATCTGCTTCGAATGACCACTTATTCACCGGATGCTCAGCATGTCTCCAATGAAGAGACTTATTAAGCATTGCAATTGCATTTTCAGAATTCCACTTCCGTGCTCTAAGGAATCGAAGTAATAAATTGTCAAATAAGTCATGTTTCATGCTTGAAAACAACGACCGATGAATTTCTGCAGGTTCATACTTTTCAAAGGCACTCAAAATATGAGGATTGGGAGAAACTTTGGACCCATTGGAGATAGTATTAGGACTATTATTTAAACCATTAACCTTTGAACCATCCTGCTGTATGGTTCTGGTTAAATCGGGATGAGCGATTGAAGTCGAAGCCGTGACAAAGGAGTCAATAGATGCAGCATCATTCACACCTTCTGCATCATCTGGAATATAATTGTCAGAATGAGCAAACGTTTGTTTATAATGGTTTCCAAAAATGTGCACAACTTCATCAGATGCACAATCGACTGGTCTATATCTTTCCTGTGAAGATTGAGTCTGTATTTGTCTCATACGTTTTGAATCGGCAGGAGCAGTCGATTGAACCGGGGCGGGAGCGGAAGCACTAGACTTTTTACCCCCCAACCAGCTTCTTCTAGACTTTCCAGATGCGGCCGTCTTGTGCGATCCACCGGATGCAACAG
Source organism: Kodamaea alishanica (nom. inval.) (assembly GCA_030563745.1). Classification (NCBI taxonomy): domain Eukaryota; kingdom Fungi; phylum Ascomycota; class Pichiomycetes; order Serinales; family Debaryomycetaceae; genus Kodamaea; species Kodamaea alishanica (nom. inval.). The sequence continues at coordinate 367,087 of JAJMJX010000004.1, forward strand.
AAGTGCGTGTTGCTGTTCTTGTCAAATAGGCATCTACCACACCATTACTGGCGGGATCATAATGAACGGTAGAAGTCGATGGTATGAAACATTCAGTATATTGTAAATCGCTGTTCAGAATGTTAATTTTATAGCCAAAATAGCTCAAGTAATAGGCCCAGACCTGCTTTAATAAAACTTCTTCTTCAGCAGTAATCGATTGAATTCGACCTGGTCTCCATTGAACTTGATTGCGAGATGGCATCATAGATAGAATAAAATTGCAATTGCCAGGAAATATAGCAAAGCCGTATTGTCAAAAAAGAGGAAAACACTTTAACAAAAAGGTTCCTGATTATTTATATTTTATATCAATTCATTAGCAAGTTGGGACTGTATGGATTATTTATATTTATAACAATCCAATCGCAAGTGGGGACTGTATAAGAAATACGAGAGCATGAAATTTCAGAGAAAATTCCTAATGTAGAAATTCACATCAAATGCAAGATCCATCTTTACATTAATTTGATATTACAAGTCTTTCACTACATCATTAAACGAATGGGCTTAAGGTACAATGAATCCGTGGGATGATTAGGTATTGAGGTCTGTACTCTTAAATGTCATTCCTGGCTTGTTTGGAATCAAGTGTTCTATATGCAGCCTTTTTAGGTCTCACGTCACATGGAAAAAATACTCGCTTTTCTCTTTTTGCATGTCCCCACTTCTTATCTCCTCTGAGTGCAGAATTGAACGGGTATGAAGAAAAAAAGATACCATCTCCGCATTTTACAATTTCACAGTCAAGAGTATGAACGCGAAGTATAAGTTATACATTTTTTCACTCTTTTCAAATATCCATGGGAAAAAGAAAAGCAATCCTCTCGACCATTTTCTACAGCACAAAACCAAACAATTAGGATTACAGCTCGGTTCTTTAATTCAAAAAAGTATGGGGAAGAGGGGAAAAACCTTTATTGATGCTACTTTATTTTTGTAATGCCGATTTCTATTATACTATTAATGGTTCAGATCCCTTCGTTTATCATCAACTATCTCTTTCTTCTTGGAACAAGGATCCTGCGACCAACGGGCGGTGTAATATTATTGCCAAATCCGCCCGGTGCTGTACCAGGTGCTCCCATGCCACCAAAACCAAATGTAGGCTGACCTGGCTGTTGACCAGGAGTACTTGCGCCAAAAATACGTGAAGGGTCGGGCGTACTTTCTCTAGATAAGGTACCGGTGAAATTAAACAGTGGAGCGGATGGAGCGCTATTCATTCCTTGATTCATATTGGCGGCACCGTTCATCATTCCTTGCTGATTGCTTGCACCAAAAGGGCTCTGATTGTTGAAACCACTTCCAAATGCCCCACCAACAGATCCATTTATATTGGGCATACTGTTGCTGTTTGTCATGCCGGTATTCGAATTGAAGCCAAACCCAGCAGCAGGAGCACCCGAAGACATGCCCATACTTTGAACCAGAGTTGGTTTTCCAAACACACTAGCTACATCACCATTGGCAGTTGAAAACTGGAAAGAAGGCGTCGATGCCCTGCTAGTGTTGGCGGCGAAACTGGGAATGCCTTGATTTTGGAATGATGATCCACTATTTCCAGGGGGGGTTGGAGCAGCAGCACCAGCTGCAAATTTGAATCCACTTGCGGAAGCAGTAGGTGTTGTACCAGCACCAAAAGCAAATTTTGGTGTTTCATTTTTCTCTGTGGCCTTACCTCCAAATGTGAAATTCGAGCTCACTGGAGTGGCAGCAGAAGCGCCACTACCGAATACCAAAGGAGACAGCGCGCTTTTCTTCTCTTCTGGCTTATCAGCAGGTGCGCCAAACAGGAAAGCTGGCTTTGGTGTGCTACTTTCCTTACCTCCACCGAAAGCAAATTTAGGTGTGTTGCTTCCAGCAGGTGCACCTAATGCTGAGTTTATTGTGGTTGCTGTTGAGCTTGAATTGGTAGCTTCGGTTGTGCTAGACTTACCAAATGTGAAGCCACTGGACTCTTTTCCAAAGAGAGAACCATTGGCAGTACCTGCAGAATCCAAACTGAACTGTTTTTTTCTCTTCAAATTGGGCTCGTCCTCATCATCATCTTTTCTTTTAGTGTTTTCTTCTTTAGGTTTTTCAATAGAGCTTCCAGCACCAAAAGTAAACTTCGGAGCTTCTGAAGTTTTGGTACTAGCATCAACTTTTGAGCTAGCAGGTGTTCCAAATGAGAAGTTAGATGCTTTCGGTTTTGTCTCATCAGATTGAGACTTCGTATTAGCACCAAAAGCAAACGACTTAGTAGTAGAAGCAGCCTCTGTACCTGCACCAAATGAGAATTTGGGAGCTTCAGTTGCTTTTGATTCACCAAATGAAAACTTTGGGGCTCCTTCTTTCTCCTCGACCTTTGTACCAGCAGGTGGTTCTTCTTTGCTTTGTTTTGAAGCGTCAGTTTCATCCTTCTTAGCACCAAATGAAAACTTTGGAGCGTCTGTTTTTTGTTCGCTTTTGGAACCAAATGAAAATTTTGGAGCATTGGTTTCTTTTTGGTTCGTACCGAGTGAAAATTTAGGAACGTCTGATTCATCTTTTTTAGCACCAAATGAAAATTTTGGAGCTTCAGGCTCATTCTTCTTTGCGCCAAATGAAAATTTTGGAGCTTCAGGCTCATCCTTCTTTGCACCCAATGAAAATTTTGGAGCTTCAGATTCGTTCTTCTTTGCACCAAATGAGAATTTTGGAGCTTCAGATTCGTTCTTCTTTGCACCAAATGAGAATTTTGGAGCTTCAGGCTCATCCTTCTTAACACTAAATGAGTTGAGAGCCTCAGACTTTGGATTCTGAGTTTCTTTATTATCCAAAGATAACTTAGATGCTTCATCCTTTTTTATAATTGAGTTGATTTCTGTTTTATTTATATTGAATTGAAACCCATTACTTGGACCATTGACCAAATTCTTAGATCCCATCTTTTTATTGGACTCTTCTTTTAATTTAATCTTATCAGAAATATCTTGAGACTTTTTAATGTAAGATTTATCGAGTGAAAGGTCAAGTTTGTTGCTACCATTTAGAAGTGTTTGATCAACTCCAATTCTGTTTTTTGATTTATGATCCTGTGAACTGAGTTTATTGAAATATGTGATATCGTCATCAGGAATATTGACGGTGTTCCCGGCATCTGGGTTTGAATCATTTTTCTTGAACATAGGTTTGGAAACGTTTGCCAAGTATCCATCTAATTTATTCTGCGTACTCTTTTTGCTCTCAATTTCCTTAATATCGTAAAAAAATTCACTAGAAAAGCCGCTATTCTTCTTACGTTTCTTTTTGTTCCTATTGTCTTCCGAATGAGCAATCCTCTTTTGGCCAAAGCTAAGTTTTGTATTTAAATAGTCGATATTGTGAGTTTGTGTTGATGTCTCGACCATCCTTGTACCTGGTTTACGTACACTCGTTACACTTTGTGTTTCTTGAGGATTAATCATATACTTGATTCTATTTTGTAATGATTCTGAAGCCTCAATCGATTTTTTGAGTTGCAAAAGATGGTATCTCTCTCTAGGGTCTATATTTATAAATGGGGGTCTCACCAAATTGCCTTCATTATCTTGATATAATGCTGCAAATTCATGTTCAATGATATATGGCATTCCACCTTCTTCATTCGAGTACTGACTTTCGATATAATCCATCTTCATTTGATCTTGATTATCATTAATGCTGTTTGAGCTAGTTTCACTATCTACTGAAAGAAAACGTGATGAATTCTGTACAGGTAGCATATCAGCCAAAGGTGAAGAATCTCTTGTATACGGCAAATCTGGCTTTTCCAAGTATTTAGAAGTAGAATTCTGCAGATTAACAACGCCATCTTTAATAAAGCTTTCTCCATAAACAGTGCTCATTCTGCGTTCAACATCATTATTTAATTCTTCTTTAGATATCTGTATGTTGTTGTAATATGCTTTGTAGATACCACCAAAGTTGTTATTTAATGTTGTAGTTCTTGGTATGGAGCCATTTTTAGGATGTCCCTGGATCGACATACGCTTTTTCTTTGCTGAAGAGAAATCATTCATCAAAGGTTCTTCGGTAACAAGACGTAAATCCTCATCTTTCTCAAAAGAGGTTTTATTGAATGGATTAGAAGAAGCAGAGGAGGACTTTGAATTGAAGATTGATGAAGATTTTGGCAGAGAAGCCAAGCTTGGATTCTCCTTTTCTTTATGCTTGCGAATGAATGGAAATACTGAAGCGATGCCAAATCCATTCTTTGATCCCTCATCTTTTTCTTTTTTATATTCTCTGCCACCAGTATTCAAGGTTGTGTTTTTATCCTGGGGCACAGTTTGTGGACTAACTGACCTAAAACTTTTCATCGTTGTTGGTTTTAAGCTTTGAAAACTGAAATGTTTTCTTTGAATTTTGTTTTCTTTGAATTTTGTTTTCTTTTTAATTTTTTTGCTTGCCTTTTTATTTCAAAATTTTTTTTCAGACTAGTGCAATCAAAATTGAAGTAATCTACACAAAACTATTGTTTAAAAGAACATATTCATTAGGTTTCATTATTATTTGGAAGAAATTAAAAAGGGTATTAAATCAATGAAAGAAAAGAAGGAAGTTAAAATTTAGTTGTGAGTTCAATGTAGAATGGAATTGTAAGTTCAATTAAGTATAGAATCATCTGATTTAAGACTGCTGCTGTAGTTTGACACACTAAATACTGCTCTTTCACCATTGCCTTGATTTAGCTTAAGCCCCTGATGATTATCAGCAAATACATCTTCGCAGTCATCTTCACCATCAGCATCATAGTACGACAAAGCAGGGTTCTTTAAACCTGTAATTGGGTGGTCACGTGCTACAACATCGATATCTTTCACCAATTTGATCATACTATTCTCACCGTAGTTAACACCATACAGTGCAGTAATAGGAATAACACCTTGTACCCATGCATCAATGATTCTGGCTCTTTGTTTGGTACCCAATCTCGATATAGGGAATTCACCTTTTTTAATGAATGCAACAATATCAACAATAATATGATGTTTACTCAAAATTGTATTAACAATTAAAGGAACCAAAGAAGACAAGAAACGTGGTCTCTTGGATTCACAAACTACAATTGTATAGTCCGAACATTTGAAAACACACGAACCATTCTTATAAATGTCTCTATGACAAGATTCGATTGTGTTTTCAATATCAATAGGGAAATGATGCAACCCCATAACTTCAAAAGTATCTGCAATCTTACCCAAGACAAAAAGTGGCTGAAATGAAGAATAACCTAAATTATTATCAACTTCACCTTGTTTATCACCAGGAGTACGGCCATTGTTTTTTGTGATAGAAATATGATGTAAGAAACCCAAATCTCCAGTTCTCAAGTAGGTAACATTTGGATTACCATCAACTATAGTTCCAATAAAATTTTGTTCGGTGAACTTATCTTGTGGACCCTTAGGACCATTTGTGAAGCTAATTAAATTGGCTTCAGAGCACACCCAAATTTCACCGAATTCACCTTCTTTACAAACACGACGAGTTTCTGGATTGACAATTGCAATTTCAGTACAAACTGGAACAATTCCTGAATCTTGAATATGTAATGCACTTGGCGAGTCATTTGGATTGACAACTGAGACATAACCTTGTCTTAATGCAATTGGATCTAAATATAAATCAACAGGGGCAACTGTCATATAAGATCTAGTTGCGATCATTGGGTTAAAAAAATGAGTAAAAACAGTCGACATTGAGGCAGCACCCAATTTTGTTGGTTGAAATACTTTGGCAATTCTATGTAATAAATCAATTTCAACTCTGCTTTCAGTACTAATCATCATGTTTTTTAAATTATTCAAAGTAAAGCCCTTTGGTGTAAATTTTACAACTGCATATTTAAGCATTTGTTCTGTAACAAAAACATCTTTAACTTTATAACGTGCCAATGATAAAAAGAATGCAAGCGGATTTTCTGCATAATTTACTGGCGAACTTAAATATGTGGTTGTACCTAAGAATACACCGAGTAAAACTGCTTGAACAAAACCAATACCTGAAGCATGACGAACACAACCAACAATAGAAGATTTCGACGTAAGGTTACATGTTTCTTTAAAGATTTTACATATACCAATGATATTCTTATGACTGAGGGTAGCACCAACTCTGTAATGATCAGAAGTAAAATTGAGCCAAACTAGAGCGGTTGTTGATTCATCTCTAAAGTTAACTTTGGCTTGATATTTGGCCATCTTGGAATTCAAAGATGCAACACTTGATAACTTTGTTAATTTTGCAGTGTTTTTAATTCTTAATGCAGAGTTCTTTATAACTTTTTTTAAAGCATCTGCAACAGGCCCATTTTTTAAGAATTTTTCAACTTCTTCATTTGTTAAAATTTCTTGAATTGCAAAATCTCTAATAACACCAACAAAAGCTGGTAAATCTTCACCAATTCTATTAGAATCAAATGGTAACATTGGTACTGGGATGATACCACACATCAAACATGCATAAACAGCGATGATGAATTCTTCAGAAAGAGAATACATTAATATTACATGATGTCCCGGTTGAATGGTTGCCTTTTCCATCAAATATTGACAAACAGAATAAACTCTTTGTTCAAATTTCTTCCAAGTTAATGGTTTTGAAGAACTTTTACCACTATTATCAATATTCTGAAAGGCAATCAAATCACCAGAGCTAGCAACTCTAAATTTCAAAATATCAATAATAGTTTTGAAATCAGTTAAAGGTGCACCAGTTCTATCATCAATAGATTTATCACGATAATCAATTGCAGAAATTTGGTCGGGGAAATTTGCTAAAGCCACGCTTCTTAATTGAGAAATATATGGAGACCAAATACCACCAATAACATCTTCACCATGTGGGATCATACTAATTGATTTTCTAACAAAAAATTTAACGAAATCAGCACGTAATGTACCATCGAGGAATTTTCTTTTGCACAACATATTAGCAATTTCTCTACCTCCACTTCTCATAATTTTTGGTAAAGTATCACAATCAACTACAACGACACAATACAATCTAAGGAAATGTCTTTTGAATAATGTATCGAAACATTTCTGAGCAATCGAATTTAAAACTGGTTCATTTAAGGGAATAGCAGAATAATAAGCTGGACGATTATCATTTTCGCCATTTCTTCCTGATTTGACACCACCAGCTGCTCCAATTTCACCGTTACCTGAATCATCCATCGATTTATGAATGACTTCGGCTTCAACAATAGCAACGGGTAAATATTCATTTCCAATGAAAATATCAAAAATTGTACAATCATATACTTGTCTTACTTCACTAGCCAAAGTAGCCAATAAATGAGAAGAATAATGATATCTCGAACCATTTTCAATGATTAAATCACGATTCAATTTTTGATGTAATTTTTGATCAATCCAACTAATTCTTTGTCTAATTCTATCTTCATAAAGACCCAATACATAAACTTTACCATTATAAGTAAACCCAAGTAATCCAGTTCTTAAAAAATCCATTTCCAAGATTCCATGTTCATCTCTACATTTTGCATGAAAGATCAGTTTTGATTCCTTTTTTAAACCAAAAAATCCACCTGATAAACATGGACTATCGATCCATATTTCACCTAATTCACCTTTATTCACCAAAATAGACAGTTCTGGGTTTACAACAGCCAAAGTAGCATCGGGTAAAGGATATCCAAAGGCATCAACCCTCAATACGTCATGCAGGATTTCATCCGAAGATGAAGGATTATTTTCAACAATTTTCACCTTGTTTCGAGATAAAGATTCTTTATCTATAAGAACAGCAGATAATTCATTTGAATTCAGATCATCATTATCTTTAATTTCCAACCCCATATTTTCTCTTCCACCAACCCAATCTCTTAAACAAATAACCATACCTCCATATTCACTAAGAGTTAACATAGGAATGATTGCATTTTCAGGATGTTGACATCCCAAAGGTCTTAAATATCTTTGAGATAAAATTTCCATAAATTCACCATCAATTGTTAATGCATTTACTAAAACCCATTTTACAGATGAAAAATCAACTCTTTGAGTTTTGGAATAATATCTTGTAGCATTAGGTGATTGTTGATAATCATAAGTGACTCTTTTTAAACCAAGGTAATCAGCCAACAATAAGGAGGCTCTACATTTGGAAATTATATTGGCATATAACCCTTGAACTTCCATGGTACGTTGTGGAGCCCAGATCAAGACATTACCAGAATAGACAGTAAATAATATACCTAAAATCAAACCAATTGAGAATCTCACATCTAAAGTAGCCAATACTACTTTACGGTTACGTTTATATTCTTTATAACTTTTTTGGAAAGGTCCATCTGCATTATTGGGCAAACTCAGTAAAGTTACATTAAGACTATTCATTTGATGAAGTATAGTTCTATGACTAAGAGCAATCCCACGTAATTCACCAACTGGAGATCTTGAGAATTCAACATATGCCAAATTTACTTTAGATTTTTGATTCGGATCTTTTGACATTGTAGATTGTTTAGATATCCAATGACTTAATTCTGATTTTTTAGCAGATCCAAACTCAGTTGTTTTCCATCGAACTAATTTAGTTGGCCATGTAATTCTATGAGTTTGAGCATTTAATTTATCGAGTTCTTTAGCAACAACTTCCGAAAATAACATCAATTTTGATGAAGTAAGGTTAATTATATCAAGGACTTCATTTAAAGAAATATCTTGATGAATTGGAATTGCAGTTACACCGGCAAGAAAACAACCAAAAAGGGCCACAGCAAATTCAGTAACTTCACCATCTTTATAAAGAAGTACAACAGTATCACTGTTTTTTAAAGTTAATTTATGTTGAATCTCATAAGCAACTTTCACGGCCTTTAAATAAAGCTTTTCCCAAGTGATTGATGATACTTCTTTACCTTTAATATCCAAGACCATAAAGGCATTTTCTGTTTTATATAAATTGGCTCTTTTACTTAATATATCCAAGAGACATTGCAGGGTATTATTAGGATCTTCAACTATATGTGCTTGTTTACGAGGATATAGTGGACTTTCAAGATTTTCTAAATGTTCGATATTATTTTGCTGTTGTTGATGTAAATTCTTAACCGATTGCATAATTTGTTCTCTTCTATTTATATAAGTCCATTGATCAATCGTTCTATTTACCATGAAATCATCTTCCAATTTTTGTAAAAGAAGAATCATATCAGGTGGAATATCAGCAGGCATATTTCCAGGAATGATTGTTCCAGTACTAGGAACTATATTCTGATTATTGGATATTAATTCCCCATCTTGTGGAGCAGGAAATGCCTTGTCCGCATCGGAGGGCTTCCTGGATCTCCCTCCAGGAGCTTGCAAGGTCGATGAGGACATAACGACTATATTTTGTATTGAATTGAATACGTATTATCAATTCTAATATTTGCAAATTGTATTGAGATTCGTATATTCTTAATTTTTTCAAGTTATAACTTTTAATTAAGAATGTCGTTTGTGTCGTTAAAATCAACCTTTTTTTTTTACGAGTTTGGCAGCCATCGATCTAAAATTTTTGCAATTCTTACAATATTCACAAATAGTTGCAAACGCAAAAAGGAGAAAATTAAATCTAGATGATGATACTTCCTCGATGTTGCTCATCCATATGGAATGTGCGAATAAACGGGAATATGACTCAATTTAGAAGAAGCATATTTGTTGTTGGCTCCGAAAGTAAAAAATCGATAAGACAAAAAAGACATGCAAAGGAAGGAAAATCACATTTAGATAGGTTTCTTGAAGCAGACTCCAAGCGTAAAGCTAAAGAAGAAGAACACAAATATAAACAAAAGTTAAAAGAATTGAAATCGCTAACTCAAACTGTTTCTAAGATGATTCGTCGTCATGATGAAAAGGCGGCGGCAAAAGAAAAACTCGAAAATATACCGATGCCATCAGATTTGAAGAAACAAGAGAAAGAGGTTTACCTTGCATTAAATGACAAGAGTCATGTACATGAAGGCATTGGCATAGCGCCACCAAAACGTGGTGCTGCCATTGTAAAGCCACACTCTTTAATTGCAACAACAATGGTTTTACCAGAACCTATTTTAGACAGATTGGGGCTTTCAGTTAGATACCTTGTTTCAGAAAAGACACAGAATTGGGAAATGGTGATACAGCAATTAGAAATGAGTGGTGGATTCACCGATATTGAACCTAAAGTTGTTCAGTCATTTATCGAGTCAATACCTTTGAAACATCTTAAAATGATTATACCACAGTTGGAAAAATTACTTGCGGATGCAAATATTAAAAAATCATCCAAAATGACCATGTTGCTAATGAAAGCAGTTGCTCAAGGATCAACGGTTACAGATCAAGAGATTGTGTTACTTGAAAATTATTGTAAATATTTAAAGCAAAAGAAGCTCAATCCATCTCGTAACTTATCGAAACATGGCTATGAAATCATGATCGAAGCTTATGGTAAAAACAAAAACATGGATAAAATCAATCAATCTGTCACTGAAATGAAAGAATTAGGTATTACTCCATCACCACTTGTGTTTTTAAACATTTTAACGACAACCGTTTATAAGGTCAAAGATCATAAACAAGCAGTTGATATTTTTGATTCAATGAAGTTTTTCTCACAAAATACCAAGCCAGGAACAAGAGCTTATCAAGATATTATCGTCTCACATATAAATAATGATGACATAGAGAAAGCTCTTGACTTGTACCAAGAAATGTTGACCGAAAAGATCCCAACAAACCAAAATATAATGGTTGCACTTGCACGTGGTTGTACTTCACGTAGAGAACTTCGTTTCAAGGCGTGGGATTTCATGTTTGAAATATACAACAATGACTGGACCCCAACTTTGGAGACTTTTGAATACATGATTTACTTGGCCTCAAAAGATGGTGATTTACCCATGAGTAGAGCATTATATTTACAACTCGTCAAGAGTCATTCAACCACAAAAAGAAGCTTTTCATTTTTATTGCTTGCTTATTCCAAGACAAAGGTTAAGCATGATATTGTCGAACCAAACTTATTAGCACTTCATGAAAAAGGACGCATATTTAGAAGAAATATTATTCTTGACTCAGACATGTCAAACTTAGAACCAGGTATGTCACCATTTTTGCCTCTACAAGACTTAACTACAAGGCAGCAAATATTGGCAGAATCGAGTGCAATTTGGGCACATGCATTGATGAACCACCCTGATTATATAAATGATGCAAATGCTACAACATTCTTAAATATTGCATCTGAGGTTGGTACTTTAGATGATTTTATTGATAGATTTGAAAATTCGACATATTTAGATGAAACAGGCATACCAAAGACAAGACAAATAACTATAGAAGAAGAACTTGAAGAGACCGAATCTTTAAAAGAAGTTGAACTTATTGACAATATTAAGGAATCTGAAGAGGCAAAAACTCAAAGTATGGTTAAATCACCCGTTCTAGCTCACATTGAACAATTACCTTCAACTAATACTAAAGTACCACGGGTATCTTTAATGTATGTTGTTGCTCTTAAAGCTGCTGGGAAGTTTGGTAACTATGAGTTTGCACAAAGAATATGGGTTGAAAGAGGGAAATTTCGTAAGACTCGATTTTTCAAAGATTTATCCAGAAACAAAAAAGATGAGTTGGATTTCCAATTTGCAGCGTGTATGATTACATGTTTGACTGAATTAAACTTGTTAGATGAAGCTTTGGCTATTTTACTCAGTACAGAGTATCAGTTCAAATGGACTTGGAAGGAATTGAATGTGTTATATAAGGCCGCAGTTGAAGTTGGGCACGATACCATTTGTAAGACTATTCGTGGTATTGCTCGCCGTGCTCAAATCAACTTTGCAGGTAAAATTAGAAAAAAGGACTACAAAAAGTACGTAATGGAAAGAGGATTTTAGACATATAAATGTAAATAGTGTATCATAAACTTTATAAATAGGAATTAGATTTAAAAAATTTGTTCATTCAGTCGTTTATTATGTACAGGTAAAAATTTAATCTATCAAAGTATATTTATTTACAAATGATGCCAATCATGTCTGGTTTTAAAATGACTTTGACAATAGTCCCAGATAAAAATTTGTTTAATTGATCTTGCTTCTTAATTTCATCTATAGCTTTGGATTCTTCTTTGATTAAGCTGGTCAACCCCTTGTATGTACCACGATATTTCCCATTAATGATAACTTTAAAGTTTGTGAATGGAGACTGTAATAAAGTAGTTTCAGGAAACTTTTCAAAAAAAATTGAACTAGTTTCGTAGTTTAAGTGTTTCCCAAGTATTTGCCATGCCTCTTCAGCGACACATGGTGTGATTGGACTCATGGTAATCAACAATTTCTTGTAAGAATCAATGAGCAATTGTTGGTCAATATATTCCGATGATTTTGTCGCCAAAACTATTTCATTCGTAAGTTTCATCAAGTCAGAAATGATGGTATTAAAACTAAGATCAATTTCAATAGAATTGGAGATTCTGTTAAGATAACGACTGACTTCATTATACAATTTAAACTCGGTATCATTGAATCTAACATTTTGCACAAATGTCCCATTCAAAGTTAATTGACCAACATCTATTTCATTTTCTATCAACTTCAAAGATTTACTCGAGAATCCAGCAATTTTTGGAGCTAAACTAATTACTTTTTGCAACCACCTTTCAACACCATGAATTTGTTCCTCGTTCCAATTCAAAATGTCAGAAATTGGAGCTTGAAACAACATATGTGCCCTTGTAGCATCAGCACCGTATTTCTTAATACAAGTTGCAGGATCTGCACCATTGTATTTTGATTTAGACATCTTCTCAAAAGAAATATTTGGTAAAACATTCGAACCAACTATCTTTGGATTTTCTGGATCGGAAACATCCAATTCTTCTGGCTTAAGAAAACGACCATTGGATGGATCAGAAAATGTTTTACCATGAACCATACCTTGAGTGACTAGTTGTTTAATTGGCTCGTTTTTAAAGTGACCACCATCCCACAAGCCAATATCACCCAAAAACTTGGAAATAAATCTCGAGTATAGTAAGTGTAAAATTGCATGTTCTACACCTCCAATGTACATATCAACAGGCATATTAGCAGTTGCTAATTGTTTATCAAAGGCAAACTTGTCGTTTTTGGAATCCAAATATCTAAAGAAATACCATGATGAATCCATAAACGTATCCATAGTGTCTGTGTCTCTCTTTGCTTGGCCACCGCAAGATGGACAGGTTGTATTAACGAATTCATCCATATTTGCTAAAGGATTACCTTTCTTGAAATTATTACCTTCTATTTTGGGCAAAACAACAGGTAAATCTTTATCGGGGACAGGAACTGTACCACATGATTTACAATGTACCATAGGGATTGGAGCACCCCAGTATCTCTGTCTACTAATAAGCCAGTCTCTGAGTCTATATTGGGTAGTTTCACTACCTAAATGGTTCGAATCTAAAGCATTGACAATCATATTTGATGCTTCTTTACAAGTCTTGCCGTTATACTCACCCAAATTGGTAATGCCATTTTTTAAAACAGAATTGTCATATAATCTACCTTGTTTGGAAGTAAAAGGTACCTTTAATGCACCTGAATTTACAGCCTTCACATCAGCATGAGCAACAACTTGAACTGGTGAAGATTCGGGATTATGCAATTTCCAAAAGGCGAAATCACGCTCATCGTGAGCGGGACAACCCATAACAGCACCATGGCCATATGTAGATAAAACATATGGTGCAACGTAGATTGGAACTTCAAAATTTGTTTGAACCTTGTTTTCGGAGTTTATAGGAATACTTGCCTTGACATTATTCAACAAGAAACCATCTTTCGAATCTAATTCAACATCTTTGTGATTTTCAATAAATTTACGTAATTCTTCATTATGCTTTAGTTCTTTTTGAACTATTGGATGATTCATAGATAAAGCAAGGAATTGAACGCTAAATAAGGTGTCAGGTCTCGAAGTGAATATTTTTATATACTGGTTTTCTGTTGTTGGGAATTTGATTTCGGCCCCATGCGATTGGCCAATCCAATTACGTTGCATGGCTTTAACTTTATCTGGCCATTGATTTAATATTCCCAAATCAGCATTAAGGTCTTCTGCGTACTTTGTAATACCAATAAACCATTGTTCCAAGTTGCGCTTCTCGACAATAGCACCACTTCTCCACGAACGACCCTCGGCATCAACTTGTTCATTAGCTAAGACCGTCTGGTCTACTGGGTCCCAATTAATTTCAGCTTCCTTTCTATAGGCTAAGCCATGTTCATAAAGAAGTAAGAAAATCTTTTGTGTCCACTTGTAATATTCTGGTGAACAAGTAGTCAATTCTCTATCCCAATCAAAATCTGCCAACATTAAGTCCATTTGTTCCTTCATTTTACTAATGTTAGACTCAGTCCAAACTGCTGGATTAATTCCTCTTTCAAATGCGGCATTCTCGGCAGGTAAACCAAAAGCATCCCAACCCATAGGATGTATTACATTATATCCTTTCAATCTTTTGAATCTGGAAATTACATCACTGATAGTATAAACACGCAAATGGCCCATATGAAGCATCCCTGAAGGATAAGGAAACATGGAAAGACAATAGAAGTTTTTGGAATCATCTTTATTTATATGCTTTGACGGATGTAGAGATCCTGTCGGTGAGATCTGTCTCCATTTCTTCGACCATTTCTCGTCAAGGGTATTCAACTGAACTTTGGTCGAATAAAGACGATATGAATTATTTGAGACCGATAATACTCGAAGACCCAAATTTCGTCTTTTGGCGAACATTTGTGGTTCAATGTTTATTTACAACTTGAAGATATGAGCTTTAAAGAAAAGTTTTTATGGCCGGTTCGCACCGCAAAAAATTAATACTCTACTTAAAATAGGTAAAACTCTCGCTGTAGCACAATACATGTACAGATAAGTTGTCGATAAAGAAGGAAATTATGATACTAGTTTCAGGAGACTTGTAATGATGCAATTATTCTTTTAGTATATGTTATAGCTTGTTTCCTAGCTACGGAAGAAAAGCCATAAAGTTACAAATAAGATTGGTCTCGCCAAAATTACCACGCGTCTGATATGTAATAATAAACTCCAAAAAGCATTACTTATTTTGCTTCTTTTGGTGAACTAGGGCCTTGCTTTTCTTGAGTGCCTTTGTAAAATGCCGTAAAGAAGAGCGTACCTTTTGTATAATTCCTTCAACTGAAAAGTTTGGGAACATTTATTCTTATCACCTCATACGAAGTTATGAAGCGTTAGATATATCCTATGGTATAAAAAGTTTTTAATGAATATAGGTATACCGTTTACACAGTTTAAATCTGTCATAATATTATTGTCCATTATTCGGAAACAAAAGAATGAACCGTATGTTTTAGTAATTTCCAATCAGTTCTTGTGTAAACCAGTCGACTTGTCTTGAAGGTAATCATCTGATTTGATTCGTTTATGTTTAAGAGTCTTTAAAGAATTAAAAAACAAATCAGCAATCCCATCAAAACCCAAGGAATCCAATTCATTTAACAAATGAACTTTCATCTGCTCGTATGACCAATCAAGCCAGTTCCCAGAAACTGCCAACATTTCAAAACTCTGTTTGCTCATTGGCCCCTCATGTCTAATGGTTATATCTTCATTTCTATCTTCGAATTTCCAGATTATTTGACTTGTGATAAAACACCAAGTTGGGTTAATAAATAAACTTCCAATAGAATTTAAAGTGGCTATATTGGAATAATTAAATGTTGGTAGCCTATCTAAATTTTCTAAGAATTTTGGATGAAGCATGAGTGCTCTATTCACGGAGTTTGGTTCATAATGCAAAAACCTATCTCTCCAAATATAATTGATAAAGTCCATAGTATAACTGTTTTGGATCATTTTGATATTCCAATCGTTAAATTGATGATTTTTAAGGAACGCAATATAGCCACATAATTCAGATACTACGAATGGATCATTGCTCAATAATAATGAATAAATTATTGACGGATCTGGCATTAGCAGTTCATCATCAAAATGGTCTTTTAAAGTAGACAAATTGTAAGTTCTTATATATTTGAATAGTTTGATGAACATGTAGTGTATTTCCACAGAGTTTTTTTCTTTCATGGCAAAAATTTGAAGCTTTATAAGCCCCTTGGATGCCGAATCAATGTTTAATTTCCAATATGATACTAATTCGTCAATTAGATGAACGAATGTGGTTTTATCTTTGTGGAAATTACTTAAAACTTGATCTATTAATTCACCAATAAGATTGTGCATCTTATCGGCTTTATTTGTACCGTTAAGATTTTCTGTCCAAAGAGGTGTGAGCGTACTCAACAACTTTATCTTTGAAGGTAATGCTATCAAGTTTTGATTCGATAACAATATGTGTGACAAAATAAAATCATCAACCAGGAGAAAGCGAATTTTTCCATCAGATAACTTAAACACCTGTAATACAAAGTCTATTAAGCCATCTAAATCTCTGGCACTTAAATTTTCATCAAGGAATCTCAATCTAATATAGTAGTCAAGTTTCGGTAGCAGTTGATCCTCTGTCATACTTTTAAGAATAATAAAATACTTTTCAATCAAGTCATTTGAATTAAGCACCTCGCGAATATTTATAGATTGGATTTCACTGAAACTCGATATCAACTCATTCAATGAGTTTATGTTTTTTATTGGTATATTATTCCCACCTTTAAATTCTATAACATTTAAATCCTCATCATCGTAGGTGCCATTCCTTTTCAACCTTTTATAATAACTAAATTCAAATGATTTATAATATCCTAAATTCTGCTTCAATGTTTTATTGTTGGAGTCAACACCTTTTCTGTTGGGAAATTTAAATACATTTGAATTGGTTTCAAATTTAATATTGTCGAATTTTGTAGATCCAAGAAATCGAAACAATAAAAGCAAACATCTTAAAGAATTGTCTAAGGGAAATTTGGAAAACAAATCCATCACCAATTCAACATACCAAGTTTTTAAAATTTTCTCATTCATTAGTGTAATAAATATAAGATTTGCAATTAGCACTCTCAGATACTCGAACGACAATAAATTGAACAACAACGGTAGCATTGCTTGCAATGTGTCGTAAACACGAGGTCCAAATGCATGCATGTAGCTTATGAGCCACTCAAGTAAGGACAATTGAATCGAAGTAGGAAGTAATTGGTTATCCAGTTTCATTCGTTTTCCAGTTTTAGGATGATAGTAGACTTCAGGTGTCCCAATGTTACTTATGATTTGATATAGTACATCATGAGTTAGCTCATATTCATCTTTCGGTAGTAGTAATTGCTTGATAATAGTTTGTTTATGTGAAACTGATAGTCTGTTACCCCTCTGTTTGGGCGTTAAAACCAAGTCAAGGCATGTGTATAAATCATTGATCTCAAGGCCCTGGGATATCTTCACTAACTGATCCAATATCTCAGTTTTATTCGAGTCATCACTTTTTAGCTCTGAAATTAACTTGGATATGTCATTTGTCATAACTCTACTTGTGTTTACATTTTTTATTCCTCTTGAATCGAGAGAAAAATTAGACTCTACAATATTTAATGTAAATTTCATTTTAATGAAGCAAAATAATTCTAAATACCACCAGCTTCTCTGTACCATCTCACACTTCTATCAAAACTAATTACACATAAACCTTCATTTTTATCACCACCCGCACCACTTCTAATACCTTTCCTTATG
Organism: Kodamaea alishanica (nom. inval.); assembly: GCA_030563745.1. Classification (NCBI taxonomy): domain Eukaryota; kingdom Fungi; phylum Ascomycota; class Pichiomycetes; order Serinales; family Debaryomycetaceae; genus Kodamaea; species Kodamaea alishanica (nom. inval.). The sequence continues at coordinate 384,855 of JAJMJX010000004.1, forward strand.
AATTCGACACCACTAGCAACGCTTTTATCAAATTCAGCATCCACTCCACTAACGTCTTCCAAGTCAGTGACAGAAATGTTGATTGTTGCTTCTCTTTCTCTTGACTCTAAATTCCATACACGTACACATTTGTCAAATCCGCAAGTTGCCAATTGCTTACCTTCTTCATCAAAACTTAATCCCATAATCCATCCTTCATGGGCAAAACCTCCTATCGTATTACTGGTAGAACGAGATGGAGTAGTTAAAGAACCAACGTTTTCACCATATTTGACATCATATAAAGTGATAGAACCAGAAGATTGGTTATCACGAGCAACCGCCAATAGTGATCCACCTGGTGAGAACTTAACAACTCTACTGACGGAATTTGAACCACTGGAAGAGCTTGATTTATTAGATACAGTCAAATCAGTCGAATGGAATGTATAGATAAGCTTTAAACCTTCTAAATCATACAATTGAACATCACCATTCACATACCCAATAGCAGCCTTTTTATCTTCATTAGTAGTTATAGATAAAGACGTTGGAAAAGAAGAAACATTGCTGCTTAATTCGCCGTGTTTTTCAAAAGTGATTTCAATATCTCCTTTTGCAGAAGGTATTAAAGCCAATTTGTATACATGACTACTACCAGTTGCATGAGTACACACAAAATAATCTTGCTTTGATTCTGGATCTTTATAAAACCCTGGAGCCCAAAATTGGGAATTAAACCCAGAAACTTCCAATTTCTTTAAAGTCTTGATATCTTCATTGATAAAATACTTGAATTGAACTGACCCATCAAAGCATGCAAATGCCAATAATACCACTTTGAAACCACCTGGCAAATTGTTTTCATATGCGGCAATATGATGAATCCCAATCTTATTAATAAACTCCTTTGTCACAAATTGATTTGGATCCGAAACATCGTCTTGTTTATTGTCCCAAAAGTTGGCATAACCATCGCTCGCAACTGTAATTGTATATTTATTTGTAATAGCTAAACCGACAATGTCCAGTTTATGTGCATCTGAAACATTCACAGTAGATATAAATTGTTTACCCATACTTTATCTTTTATATAATTAAATGGATTTGAAAAGCTTTGGCTGAACTGTCAATTTTCTATCAGAGATTTTCCGCATTTTTTTTTTACATAAATCTAAAAACCTGTTGCGACATAAAAAACCAATTAATGGAGACTCAGTCACCTTGATTGTATCTTCTGTCTCTATGAAAATCTTCTTACGTTGTAGAGGTTTAAAATTAAGAGATTGTGATTGTGAATATAGCTTCAGAATTAAAAAGCTTTATCGCAAATTTGCAAGAATTGTTTTTTAAAAAATGTTTAGGAGAATACGCTGTTTATACTCTCTAAAACCCTTCACATGTCTTCATAAGCAATTGCTATTTAGAAATCAAACTTTTAGATTCAAAAACTATTGGTTTATTTTGTTTCTGTGGTTGGTTTGTGGTGGTTACAATTGTTCTTTATATGTGCGATTTGGCTGCGAAAATCTCTATATTGAAAATATAAAGTGTGCAAAACTTGAATCTTTCAGTTTACACAAATAACACCCTCTCTCAGCAAGACAAAAAACAATTAAGATCCTTTCAAATAAGCAAGTGAAAACATTCATATCATGGAAAATTTCTTGAAACGTAGACCTAGCTTCTTCAGCAAAAATGGCTTTTTTTCTTCCACAGTATCAAGAAACGAAAATGACAATCACGTTTGCAACAAGAGTCTTCGAAAGAGAGATAAACTTAGAATGTTTCTTGGATTAAACATAACAGAAATTGAAAATCAAAACAATTTTGCAACTTCATTTATTTTGGAAGGAATATCTTCCTTCAACAGTTATAACAGCTCTTTTTCGAATCAGAATAAAAGTTTTAAATCAAATTTATCATTCGACAGGCAATTTGATTCATTAACTAAAAATGATTTTTCACTTGTTAGCTGTGATACTTTAACAGCTGAACATGGGAATAGTCCTAGAATTTCAACTGATTCTGGTTGGAGTAGTATATTTTCTCCTATTCTAAGGCTGCAGAATGAGGCATCTCATTTTTCAACTTATGCTGGATCCGAAACAAAACCGAATCCCCCAATTGGATTGCAAAATTCAAATTTCATATCAAATTTTGACAGATTATCAAACTTGTCTAAGAATTACTCTTACCAAGACAGTATCTCGTTGAACGAACCCCACGAAAGAGCTAATTTTAACGACTCTGAAACCTCGTTCACTGCAAGATATAAACATGACTATAAAATTCGACCACCACTGAAACATCTACCCAAATCTTACCATGCTAAATGGGAGAGAAGTCAAATGTTGAGGCATTCAGTGAGCAATTTTAGCTTGAGCAGTAGAAATAGAAAAGGGAATTTCGAAGAAAGTGAGGCACAACAAAGTCAAGATAATGAAATCCCAGTAAAACATGGTAAACTTACGCTGATCTTTCAAAGCTCAAAGATCACGAAATCCGTTTCCAATTTATTCACCAATATTTTGAGTTCTGAAAGTGATACGAGTTCTCTTGGAAGCGATTCAGATACTCAATTAAAATCACTAATAATTTCTAATGACTCAAGTTTTAGAAAAAGGTTGTCACAAAGAATCAATTTGAATAAGATAAGTGCAATGAAATCCGAGGATGTCGATGGTCCTTTCCTGAAAGATTATCTTTGCGCATATCCGACTACATACAGTATGAATCATCCAAATAGACCAATGACACAGGAACAATTAGATTATCCATTTGGCTCTTATGTCCTTCAAGGGAGTAGAATCTCAACAGCTTTAGAAAGTAATTGCGATGAATTCAAGTTCTAATATTTTGCGGCCATCGTTTGAGTATTTACAGTTTTAATGTTTTTGGAAACCTGTGCTTATTTTACAGGTTAGAGGATAATCTTCTCAGAAAAAAAATATCAATTAAACTCACCCTTTTTCAATTGAAACAAACAGAATAAAGAAACCAAGTCCCATTCACACCAATTAGTCGCGTCTTACTTGGATTATTTGAAATATGGCATCGAATAATATCGAAGAGTTTGTTTCGCATATTCTCGACCAAAAGTTGTTCACAGCCTACCACAAACTTTACGTCAAATTACCACAAACTGCGCACAAACAATATCAAAGTCGTCTTGTTTGTAGAAACAATTCGGAGTTATATTTTGCAAGTTTGAATTACGTCAGATGTTGTGCTTTAAGCCCTTTGAAAACTGGGTTCAAATTGTTGGGTCTTCTGAATCAATTCGAAATTGAATCACTCCAATTGAATTCACTGAATAATTTATTAGCAGTCGTTGGTAAGTATGAAGTTGTCATTGTCACACTCCCAAATCATTTGTCAAATGTCAACACTGAGATTGTTCCTGTTAAGTCCTTTCCAATTTCCAATATCGATGGGAGAATTATAAAAACGCTTTGGCACCCTGTTGCAGGAAGAGATTGTGTTTTGGTTGTTTTAACCGACAAATTGCAAATTAAATGTTTTGACATATCCTATTCTATATCACAACCTACTTTACATATTGATTTGACTACATACCCAGAATTTAAAAATAAGACTGATGTTTCGATTTCATTTGGTTCGCAGAAAAACTTGATTGGTTCCTTAACTTTATACGTTGCATCGTTATCCGATGCAAAATTATATGCATTGTATCCATTCATTCCTCAAAATACAGCTTTGGCAACCACAGAAAAAGATGTTGACGAAGCCATCCTGGAATCAGTTTCTATATTAGAAGTCATTGAAGAAAAGTTCCCACATTCTACTCTTTTAGAAACTGCAAGTAGTTATTTGAAAAAGAGGGCAATAGCTCAATATGAATATTTTATTGCCTTGAAGCATCAATTCAAGTCTGGAGCTGCATTACCTAGTGAAGTCAGAGGTATTTCTTCTGACACTCAATATGCTTTGAGTCTCTTGGAACAAAGTTCCAATAATTATTCTTCTCCAACTTTACAAGGTCCTGTTTACACAGGAGAGCAAGGATGCTCTCTTTTGGACATTCATCACTCTTATTCGAATTCCAAGTTCAGTTGTTTGATTTCATTATCTCATGATATACAGAATTCATTTGTTAATTACCACGTCCAATTGAAACCTTTATTGATGGAGTGGGATATTTTGAAACTTCAATCAATGGAAGAATTGAAAATTTTAACCGATCTTCTGAAGAAGAAAAAAAAGCATGGTTATTCTAAACCAAAGAAAGGTTTTGGTTTCATCGATTTAAGTGATGATTCCGAAGAAGATGAACAAAACGAAATGCAAAAAGAACAGCAATTAGTGAAATTCAGACAAAGTCGTCATGAGGCAGAACAAAATTTCATGCAAACAGAATTGACAGAATTATCTACCTTGGCAGTTGATTTCTTCCCTAATAATAAAAATCAAAAAACAGGATTCATAAGACCAATTGATGAAGATAAGAATAAAAGTTTAATTCTTATAAATGGTCAATTAATTGTGGCCAACATTGGACATTGGGCATCCACACTTGAATCAAGAATTACAAAGGGAATCACAAAAGAGTCATTAAGCATAGAAACTCCTTATAAATTAATTAGTGATGATGCCTGTGACCTTACTGGAACTGCTTTCATAGAAGATTCAAATACTTTTAGTGGCCAGTATATCATTTCATGCAATTCTAAGACCGAAAATAACTTGAGTGTCACAAGATTAGTCAAGAAAAAGGAGGACAAAATTCAAAAAGAAGAAATAATAAGCACAGCATCGCATCCTGTCAAGCAATCACTCAAAAAAATATATGAACCACTTGAAGAATTAGAACGTGATTTACTTTCCTTAAGAAATATCGACGTTGAACTTAGAAAACAAATTAGTGAGAAAACAGCAGGTAAAGCTATCGAATCGAATGTTGATTTCTTGCAAGACATCAATTCTATCTCCAATTTAGCAACAAATGGTGTATCTAATTTGACGTCAGTATCACTTAGACTCTACGCCAGAACATATTCACAAGTTGATGGAATGCAAGCATCGATTAAGGCATTAAATAGTGTGAGTGAAAAACTTTTCTCAGCACAAGCCGTCAAGAAAAATACGGAGAAAATTACAAATATTAAAGAAAAGCAGAAAAAAATAGATGAGCGTTTGAAAGCATTAGAAAGCAAGTTACAAAGTATTGCTTTCAAAGCAAAGGTAAATAAGTCTTTACCACTTTCGAATGCTGAGAAGGATTGGTTTAAGGAAATCAATTCTATCACAGAAGAATTAAATGAAAAAAATGGTAACAATTCTCTTTCTGTTCAAGTGAATAATTTATCTGCTCAAGCAGCCTCCTTAATAAAAACCTTGAAGGTTGCAGACGTTGACTTGAAGTCTGTGGTGAACGAAAAGTTAAAACAGCTCGATATGCGACAAAGACTTTCTAAGATATTGAATCATTTGGATCAAGAGAATATTCAAATTCAATCTGCAAAGTCCAAGTTAGAAAATGCATTTAATGAATTAAAAATTTGAAGAGTTGCATTTTTTTCTTGTAATACTTAGTTTAAATATTGTATTCTAAAGAGAATTTACCAGTAATAAGTAGACAAAAAATCGATATTAAAACTTCTATTAAACTTTATTTTCTTCATCATATACGTGTGCGTTCAACTTTAGCCCATCAAAGTATCTTCCATTGAAATTGTGTATGCATATCTTACTCAGGTGTGGGCTATTGAATTTTATGGTGATCAGACCCGATGATTCGCCAATAGTAATTTTTGTTATATCATTACCTATACCTAATTTATCACATTCTTCTTGAATATCTTGTTTTAAATCCATTTCAAGTACTGGATCATTTTTAAGTTCTTCTACCCGAAACATTTGGTCAATAACGACAATTTTATCAAAAATTTTACGCTTTGTTTCTTTAAACTTTTGTAATTTCCAAGCTTCATCTCTTTCATCATCCCAATTGTTAAGTTTTGCCATCATTTGTTCCTTTTTCTGTTTCATTAACTTTTTCTGCTCTTCTGTAAGCGGAGTTTGAGATTTGGGCTTTTTTGATTCGCCAAATGTAGCAACTTCAACTTTGATTTTATCATCAAGACTAGGTCGAAATTGAGTATCATCCAACATTTCAATTGCTAATGGAATACTTTCTTTACTTACAAAGAAAATAAGTGCTTCACCTTTGAATTTATCTGTATTTTCTTCGCAATACATTTTGATTCTAGCTTCTCCAGTTGTATAATCCTCTGATAAAACACCATATTTACTAAATATCGACTTTAATTCATCTTTGGTGGTATCCAAAGGCAAATTTGAAACAAAAACAGCACAAGAAGTTTGGTGGGTGGTTTGGGTTCGTTCTTGTTTAAGTCTATTGATTTCTTCTTTTAGTTGCAGTAATCTTTCCTTTTTAAGTCTTTTTAACTCCAATTTATTCTTTTCTTCTTCCTCGGCTAGTTTTTCATCTTCTTCTTCTCTTTCAACTTCATCTATATGTCTTTTTAATGAAGGAACCCATTTCAATTGTGTGTAATCATATCTATAATCGGTATCACCAGAATCGAAAATCCATGTATTACTTGTTTGATCAAGAGATATGCGGTCATCTATAGATTTTAGTAGTTCCTGAGTGAGTGTTTCAGGTTTGGGAGGTGGTGCAGGGAAATTCATTATTGATATATGTGTTTTTATAATCTCATCTCTATAGTAATTAGTTGTTAAATATTTAATGACCTGTATATGCATTTTAAATTTTGTTGCCTTTAACACGCAAAGAACAAAATTTAAAAAACAAATTGAACACACTCAATTATAGTTTGTACAAGTTTTCATTAATAGATCAAATTTACTAGTCATAATATAACAAACAAACAACTTGAAAAAAAGAAAATTATACAACGAGATGTCTGACTTGAGAAATGCATCAGCGACACCAAATGATTATATATTAAGTTTAACACCAGACCAAATAGAGCATGACCAAAAAATAGGAATTAGAGCAATTAGATTGTTTTTACAATCAAAAACTTCTTATGATGTATTACCGGTAAGTTATCGTTTGGTCGTTTTAGATACAAGTTTACTAGTTAAGAAATCATTGAATATTTTATTACAAAATAATATTGTTAGTGCACCTTTATGGAACAGTAAAAGTTCAAGATTTGCAGGATTATTAACTTCAAGTGATTTTATTAATGTTATTCAATATTATTTTCAATTCCCAGAAAATTTTGAATTGGTTGATCAACTCACTTTAGATGGTTTAAGAGATGTTGAAAAGGCAATTGGGGTTGATCCAATCGAAACAGCATCAATTCATCCTTTTAAATCACTTTATGAAGCATGTGTTAAGATGCTTGACTCAAAGGCAAGAAGAATTCCATTGATTGATGAAGATGAAAAGACACATCGTGAAATTGTTGTTTCTGTTTTAACACAATATAGAATATTGAAATTTGTTGCCTTGAATTGTAAAGAAACAAAAATGTTATTGAAACCAATTAAAAGCTTAAAAGGGTTAGGTACTATCAAAGACATTTCAACATGTACAATGAATACCCCTGTGATTGAAGTGATTCATTTATTGACACAAAAGTCTGTTAGTTCGGTACCTATTGTTGACGATCAAGGTAAGTTGATTAACGTTTATGAAGCAGTTGATGTTCTTGCTTTGGTTAAAGGTGGCATGTACACTGACCTTGATTTGAGCGTTGGCGATGCATTATTAAGAAGACCAGAGGATTTTGAAGGTGTTCACACATGTACATTAAATGACAGATTAAGCACAATCATGGATACTATACGTAAATCAAGATTACACAGATTATTTGTGGTGGACGACGAATGCAAGTTGATCTCAGTAATAACGTTGAGTGATATCTTGAACTACATCTTATTCGGTGAGGACTAATTTTCTTCACCTTTTAAATAAAATAATCAAAATATTTGCGCGTTGGTGGAATATACTTCTCTTGCACCTTCTTATTTTGCGATAATTAAAGCAGTCCTAATGAGTGCGCTTGCACAAAACAAAATTACTTGCTTTAAAAAAAAAAATCGTTATCAGTTTCGTCTCCTTAATATTAGTAATCAGTGGGGGACAAATGTTTGCGCGGCTCTCGTAAAATCTCTCTTCGCGGGAAGTTATGAAAAAGATTAAGAATGAATTTGTAGTTGCAATTTTGATCTATCTTATTTTTTTTCTATTTGATAGGCGATATAGATGAATGATTAAGAGATGGTCAATATATCAGACACCACAGCTTATGACAATATGCAACAGCAACTAGGGCTGCCGCGTACAGAACCCGTTAAACCCGTCTCCTCATCAGAAAGCCAACGTCAAGAATCAAATAGAGTCATCAAATCATTTGCAAATAAAATCAATCTACCACAAGTTACGTTTAGAGCGACAGTTGCAGGGTTGGCAATTGGCTCAATAGTGTTGGTCTCGAACTTCCAATTCGGTTTGCAAACAGGATGGGTTTCGATGATGTCATTGCCATCCGCACTTTTGGGTTTTACTATCTTCAAAATATCCCCATTTTCAAACGATTTTACTGACGTTGAAAACGTTTTCGTACAAAGTGTGGCTGTTGCCGTTGGCACTGGTCCCTTAACCTATGGTCTTATAGGAATTGTGCCTGCGATAGAAAAATTTCTTACACCTGAAGAATCGGGAATTGGTCGTAAAATTGTTTTCTCTTTAAAAGATTTAATTTTATGGTGCCTTGGGTTAGGTCTTTTCGGTGTATTTTTTGCAGTACCGTTGAGAGAACAAGTTATTATTAAAGAGAAGTTACCATTTCCATCTGGTAGTGCAACAGCTACCTTGATTTCTGTAATGCACGGCACTGAGATATTTGATGACTCACACTCAAAACATTCAAAATCAAGCAATTCGGTTTCAGATGATATGGAGGCTTATTTTGTTGAAGTTCAAGAAGCAGATGTAACGTCGACATCAAGTTCTTCTCTGTCATCTTATCTGACGAATATTAACACTTTATTATACACTTTTTTGATTTCTTCAGCATACACACTTATCTCATATTTCTTTCCTATTTTGAAGAATTTACCTATTTTTGGAAACCGTTTGTCCGATGTTTACAAATGGAATTTGCAACCTTCACCGGCATATATAGGTCAAGGTATAATTATGGGTTTACCCACTGTATCTTATATGTTATTTGGTTCGATAGTTGGATGGGCTATATTGGCACCATATTCAAAGCACAAGGGATGGGCACCTGGACCAATCGATGATTGGATCAATGGTGGCCAAGGTTGGATATTGTGGCTTTCGTTGAGTGTTATGATTAGTGATGCCATAATTTCTTTCCTTATTATAACTGTAAAATCTTTGAACAATGCTTTGAAAAAATTGAAACGTTCAAGGGATCGTCATATTGAAGAAACCTTTTTATTGGAAACCGATGATAGTGTCAAAGTCGATGAAAATGCTTTGTTACATATTCAACTGCACCACTTGATAAGTCATAAAATTACGATTGTTGGAGTTATTTTCTCCTCAATCCTTTGTATCATCTCGATCAAAATGGTTTGTGGTGACTTAGTTCCAATATATGCCTCTGTCGTTGCTATTTTCCTTGCTTTGATGTTTTCTGTATTGGCAGTACGTGCATTGGGTGAAACAGACTTGAATCCTGTTAGTGGTATCGGTAAATTATCACAATTGATCTTTGCTCTAGTCATTCCTGCGAATAATCCTTCCAAAATTTTGATCAACTTGATCGCTGGTGGTATTGCCGAAGCCGGTGCCCAACAAGCTGGTGATTTAATGCAAGATTTGAAAACAGGGCATCTTGTAGGTGCTTCTCCAAGAGCACAATTCGTTGCACAAATCTTTGGCACTTTATACTCCGTATTTTTAAGCAGTATAATGTACAAGGTTTACAATGCGGTTTATGAGATACCAAGTAATATCTTTAGAGTACCCACAGCTATTATTTGGATCGATTGTTCAAGATTAGTCACTGGTGAAGGTTTGCCACCTTATGCGTTTATGTTTTCGATTATATTTGGTGTTGTTTTTGGTATTATCTCCTTATTAAAGAATACGGTGCCCAAGACTTCAAAATATCATAAATATCTTGTTTATTTACCCAGTGGTGTTGCCGTTGGGATTGGTATTTACAATAGTCCTAATTTCACTTTAGCTCGTTTTATTGGTGGTGTGATTGCCTACTGGTGGCTTCATTATAAGCCTTTAACCAAGAATAAGGATGGCAAGGTCGGAATGATCATATTCAGTAGTGGCCTTGTTTTGGGTGAAGGCTTGTTTTCAGGTGTGACAATGTTGTTAACCAGTATGGGAGTAAGACATTTTTAGAATACCACAAAAAAATATAGAATAGAATATAAAATCAGTTGTTGTTGTAGTATAAATATTGTTCATCGTCATTAATCATTAGTCTATAGATCTTTTCGTTAAACCGTGATGTTAAGAATACAAATGTAGAATACAGAAGCAAGAATCATAAGAGAGTAGAGTCCCATTTGTTATATAGAATATACAGAGAAAAAAAAAACAGTAATATCAAATAGCAATTCAAACAAACAAAACAAACTAAAAAAAGCAGAAACAGCAAAAAAGGACCAAGTCAGAAGACTTTTGTTCAAATCAATGAGAAGTGAGTTTTTTGTAGGAAGATAGCCAAGTAAGCAAAACAAAAATAATTGATAAAATTGAGGATGGGATTCGAAAGTAAAATACCGGAAAAATTTTGGTTTATAAGAATCTTGATTAGTTTCAATGCGTGTTTCTTTCCTTATCAGCATTGATTCTTTGGTTGATCAAGTAGATTGCCATGTTAAGAGATGCCATAGAACCGGTTAACGTCAATTTTCTAATATTAGTCAAACCTTTGCCACCTCCCAACATGATCGATTGGCCCTTGTCAGGTTCAATTTTGACATAAGTACATGCTGACTTTTCTCTAATTTGTCTGATGTTACCACCACCTTTACCGATTACGGAACCAATGCTAGCATTGGCGACAAAGATGTCTTGGTTGAATTTATCAACACTGTTCCCAACTGGTACTGGTGAATTAGTAATAACATCACCAACAATTGTGTTTCCATGTTCATCTTGATAAGAGGCTTGTGCAGGGATATTCATAGGATTCTGACTTCCTACATCGGCTCCCATATGACCGCCCATATGGCCTCCCATATGTCCACCCATATGACCTCCCATATGTCCACCCATAGGACCACCCATTGGCCCACTCATTGGGTTACCCATATAATGTTGTTGTGGATGGATAGAAGGTTGAAACATCATTTGAAAATTGTATGGCTGTTTTTGTCCATATGGCTCCTGCTGCATGTGTGGAGGGGATTGTTGATGATGTTGCTTTTGTTGATACATATTGTTATTATTTTTCATCATCAGCATCATATTATTGTTTGGCAACATAGAAATTCCATTATTAGCAGATTCTTGAGTTTTGTGATAGTTGGCTGTATTATAGTATAAAATCTTATTTTTTTTTAAACAATCTTTGTGTTCAATCATCACTTGAGAAATATAGTATACAGCAATGTGGATTGCATCACCAACACCATTAATAGATAAGACACGATCGGTTGAGTAAGGTAAAGGTTGTTCTGCTGCTTTTAACTTTGCAGCCGAATTTTCTTCGATTTCTCTAAACTTTGATCCCAGTTTACCAATAATAAACCCAATCAAAGGATGAGGTACCAAAATACGCAAATGGTATTGTTGACTCATCATCGAAGCCGGTTCATCTTCTGGTTCATCCAAAATAGTCCTTGTTATCAAACCAAAAGCTCTAGCCACATTTTCAGCGGGGCCTCTAACAGTGATGATTCTTTCAGGTACTTGCTTCATATTTTCACTAACATCCATACGAACGTTTGCTTTTTCTCGAATATGTTTTATCTTTTCGCCACCTTTGCCGACAACAAGACTTGCTTCTTTAACAGGACAATACATTCTGATAGCAACATAAGTTGGATCATTATCCTTTTGACTATGGTTAGAAATGGGCTTTGATTGTGAGGATCTGTCCGAATCGTTATACTGTGATGATGGTGCAATATAAACAGAAGAGGCCGAGCTCAGATGAATATGACTTTGGTCTGAATTATTGCCACTAACAGCTGCGGCAACTGCTGCAGCAGCAGCGACAGCAGCAGCGGTATCATTTTGATTCTCAGTGGTTGGAAATGAAGGTTCCAAAACAGTTTCACCAGCAGTTTCAATACTACCACTAGTTGCATTAACAGAAGTTACATTTTCTTCAATGGCAATATCTTCTTCTTCTGCCCCGCCAATAGCTGGGGCTGTTTGAGCCTGATCCTGTTGTTGCTCGCTCAACGATAATTGTTCGCTGTCCAAGGCGACCCTCTTGTTCAATTGGTCCTCGGTAGTCAGATCCAACTCCTCGTTTTTACGCTTTAGATTGCTGTTATTATCTGACATTGTTAAAGAGTATTGAAGGTTTTTTTTCGGGATTTTTCGCTAACTTTTTAAATGTTTTTCGTCCTCTTTTTCGCATCGGCATTCTTAAAATGTTAACGATTTTTTAAATACTTCATTACTGAATTATAAATTAAATGCTTATACGTTATATATAGTTTTTGATTACTTTTGTTGTTCCAATTTCCATTGCCTCTGTCTGTCCAATTCCTTTGCCTTTTGGTATTGTTCGTCCCTCTTGTATTGTACACGTCCCAAGAAGTCTTGCTTATCCAAGAACCCTGCCCTGTTACCAATCTTTAAATCATCACCTATTTTTCTATTATCGACAAAACTTGCCCAGTCCAAACGTGATTTTTCCAAGGTTGACAACTTTTGCTTTTTATTACCGATCGTTTGCATGAATTTGTCGATCAAAGAAGGTCTCTTTAATTTGATTCCAAGTTCCACTTGTTCGTCGGTTCCCGGAATTGTTCTAATCACCGGGACAAAAGATCGTATTTTGCGTTCTTCTGAACTTTTCATGATTGAAGCTGTTGAGTTTAAGTATGCCTTAGCTTCGGCCGAATTTGCATCGACAAGTTTGGTTTCTGTAATGACTTTACCGGCAAAGGCATAAGACGATTCAATTTTGATTTTTTGAGGATCTAGTTCAGATTGCTCGGGTTTTACATCGTTCATGTCTTTTGTAGGTGCATTTTCTTTAACCAATAAGCTCCATTCATTACTTTTGCCTTTATTCAAGTCGCTGAATATGGTGTTCACATCGATATGGGTATCCAATTGCACTAGTCCGAGTGAATCGGTTGAGAAGTTACCGATTTGGGTGCTTTCCTCTGGCCGGTGCCTTTGGCTTCTTGTTTTGACTTGCGTTATGCTTGCTTGGATCTTTGAGTAGTCTTTGGTTTCTTCATCTTCATCATCGTCATTATCATCATTCTGTTCATCTACTTTGGCATCTGGGTCATAGTCATCATCTTCTTCTTCGTTATACTCCTCTTCAATTGGTTTATCTTCTACGCTAAGATCATTGCCTTTAGCACTTTCTTCTATCACCTCTTGGTGTTTTTGAAGTAAAACTCCTTCAACTTCTTTATCGGTTTGCATCATGTGCTTAAAAAGAGCATTTAGTATTTACAGAAAAAATCCTTGTTTACCTCCGCAGAGATAAACGGCCGCCACCAAGTGCACAAAAAAGCCATTTTAAAAATACACAAAATTAACATCAATGTTGTGTCATGATCAATTGGGAAAAGCCCGATCAGTGAGCCTCTTAATTTAAACTATTGTCGTTTGTGTTACGGCCGTTCTCCCCAGAAACTCGGTAGCGGGCCATTTTGCCTTATGGCTCGAAAAGAACTTTTTTTTTTTTGGGCAGTGGACACCAAAGTATAAATTCAAGCCCATTTGCACCACATTTTTTTCTATTGGAACACTTAGTCAATATCTAAAAAATACACAATGTCTTTATTTGCAGCTGATAGAGAATCACCTATTGTGGTCTTATCCGCCAAAAAGCACTTTGACAATTTACCAGCAGTCGAACACAAGTTGTATGCCCACTATTTGTCAAGAGCATGTCATTTTGGTACCAGAGCCGTTTTAAGATCGGTTTCCCCCGAATCTGAAAACATTTATGACTTGGTTTTAAAGATTCACACTGCTTTAGGCAGTCCAGCAACTACTGAAGATTACCAAACCAAGTTATCCGGATTAGACGCTGAAAAGGTTGTTTTGTATTTGGAATATTCATCTCAATTTTTGGCAAATTTAGGTAATTTCAAAAGTTATGGTGATCAAAAGTTTATTCCAAACTTATCTGTCGAAGATTTTGACAAATTGGTCGAATTGGTTGGCAATGAAGAAGTCACAAAGTTGTACGCTTCAGTAAGAGAACCATTGTATAGTACCGATGTCACTCTTTTGGGTTGGCCAGATAAGGGTCAAATTTCGTCATACTACCCAAATTCAAAAACAATCACAAAGGACGAAATTGAAGGTGTCAATGCTGTCATGGCCAAAAACGGTATTATGCCTGAAAACACAAGGGTTGAAAAGAAGTCTGACACTGAATTTGTTGTTCACGTTGCTAGTGCTGAAAAAACCAACACTACTTCGTATTACCCACAACATGCTATCAAGACCGAATCAGGTGCTTCCGTCACCTTTCAATTCGGTGACCATTCAAATGAATTCAAGAGCATTGTCGAATTTTTTGAAGAAGCTCATAAGAACGCTGCTAATGATACTCAACGTAAAATGATCGAGAGTTATATCGAATCATTCAAGACCGGTTCGATGAACGCACATAAACAATCTCAAATCCACTGGGTCAAGGACATGATGCCTCTTGTTGAATCAAATGTTGGTTTCATCGAAACTTATAGAGATCCTTCTGGTGTTAGAGCTGAATGGGAAGGTTTAGTCGCCATGGTCAACCAAGAAAGAACCGAAAAATTCTCTGCTTTAGTTAAAGACGCCAAAAAGTACATTGCTTACTTGCCATGGGATAAGGTTTATGAAAAGGATGTTTTCACTCCTCCAGATTTCACCTCTTTAGAAGTGTTGACCTTTGCCGGTTCCGGTTGTCCAGCTGGTATCAACATTCCTAATTATGATGATGTTAGATTGAATGTTGGTTTCAAGAACGTCTCCTTAGGTAATGTGATTTCTTCTAATCCAAAGAAACCTAAGAAGAAGGAAGTTGTCACTTTTATAAATGAATCGATTGTTGAGAAATACAAAAAATGGAGAGATGATGCTTGGGAAGCACAAGTTGGTTTACATGAATTGTTGGGTCATGGTACCGGTAAATTATTACAAAAATTGGACGATGAAAAGTTCAACTTTGATAAACAAGCTCACCCAGAAATCAAGTCTTGGTATGGTCCTCATGATACATGGGGTAGTCTCTTTTCTTCTGTTGCTGGTTCTTTCGAAGAATGCCGTGCTGAAGCCGTTGCTCTTTACCTTATTCTCAGTAAGCCAGCAGAAGTGTTACCAATCTTTGGTATCTCGGATGCCGCCGAACAAAAAGACCTTGTTTATGTCTCGACTCTTTTGATGATCAGAGCCGGTTTGCTTAGTTTGGAATTCTGGGATCCAGCATCGACCAAATGGGGTCAACCTCACATGCAAGCCAGATTCGCAATTGCTAAGACTTTGCATGAAGATGGTGTTTTCAAGTTTCAATACACTAAAGAAGACTTTTCTGACTTGGAAATCATCATCGACGAATCAACCTTGGACAACGTTGCAATTGATTCCATGGGCAAGTTTTTGAACAGTTTACATGTTTTCAAGTGTTCTGGTGATGTCAAGGGTGGTGTTGCATTCTACAATGAAAGAACCAATGTCACCGATGAATACTCTCGTTTCAGAGACATTGTTCTTGCTAAGAAGTTATCTCGTAAACAATTGATCCAAGCTAATACCATCATTAAAGATGGTTCGGTTGAAGTTGTCGAATATGAAGAATCCGAAGTTGGTATGATTCAATCTTTTGTCGATAGAGCTGTATAAAATATATATATTAAATAGTAATGGCATTATGAAATTAACAAATGTTGTCACGTGCAATTTCGGATCGGATTTTTTTTTATCAACATTTGACTCTACTTTTTAGAATAACGATTTTATTCTAGAAAGCTAGTAAAAACTCATACACAATATGTCTTTAGTCCTACGATTAATGGCACCAAAGCGGTTTCCTGTGCTTTCGCCGATACATCATCTCGTATCGTTGCGTTTTAAATCGAATACTGCTTTAAAGTTTGGAAAACCCTTATTGCCTTCGAGTATACTAAATGACCGTATAAACTTATCAAGACACTTTTCAATATCACAACACTTACAAAATAAATCAGATACTGAGTCCCTTAAGGCTCATTTGGAACAAACCCGTCTTAAAAAACTTGAAATAAAGAAAGAAGAGAAAATCGAACAGAAAAAGAATCAAAAAAAGAGCTTTAAGCAAAATATCGTTACCATAGGACGGATTTTAAGTTTAGGTAAAAGTGATTGGAAATTGTTTATGTATGCGGTGACATTTATTTTGTTTGCCGTTTTGTATCCAACATGTCTCGTCAAACTTGTTGGTTCTGCTATCGACGCATATAATTCCGGTAATATAGATGAAGATTCTGATTTAATAGTATGGGGATATAAATATACTACTGTTTTTTCTGTGATGGTACCATTTATGGTTTTAAGTGCCACTTGTTTTTGGGCTAGAATCTGGGTTTTGAAACTTTTGGGTGAAAGATTGGTTGCCAGATTAAGATTGCGTGTTATGAAAAACTTATTGAGACATGATTCTGCTTTCTATGATAATGAAAAACACAAGGTTGGTGATTTAATCTCACGTTTATCAAGTGATGCCTATGTTGTTTCAAAATCAATCACGAGTAATTTGCCAGATGGATTGAAAAATATGTTGTTTGGTATAATCAGTGCATATATGATGTATTCAATCAACCCAATGCTTTTTTGTATCATGCTTATGATCTCTCCACCAATAACTTTTGGTTCGGTATGGTATGGTGAAAAGATTAGAGAATTGTCAACTCGTTTACAAAATGTAACTGCTGGCTTGACTAAAGTCAGTGAAGAAACTTTAAATTCTGTCAAACTTATCAAGGCATTTACTGGTGAACCAAAGGAAATTTCGAAATATTCTGACCAATTAAGACAAGTTGTTCAAGTAGCCAAAAAGGAAGCATTGGCTCAATCCAATTACAGTGTTTCTATTTACAGTTTATACCATACTGGTTATCTTTCTTGTGTCTTCCTTGGTCTTTACTTAATCTTAAATGGCCGAATGACTACAGGGGATGTTGTTGCATTCACAATGTACTTGGAATTCTTCAATCTGGCCTTGTACAGTTTGACAACAACATATATGGAATTGATGAAAGGTTCAGGTGCCGGTGTTAAGTTGTTTGAGTTGATTGATTATCATAGTAATGTACCTCCCGTCAAAGGTGAAAAGGTTCCTTCTAAATTAAGTAACGAAATTGAATTTAAAGACGTTGTTTTCAGTTATCCAACAAGACCAAAGGATATTATATTTAACGGATGTTCTTTCAAAGTTGAAGGTTCTTCGAGTACATGTTTTGTTGCTCCTTCTGGATGTGGTAAATCAACGATTGCCTCTCTTTTATTGAGATCTTATAATACTTGTGATGGAGAAATCACAATTGGTGGTAAAAACATAAATGATTTCCAAGTACGTGAATTAAGAAGAAATATTATTGGTATCGTACAACAAGAACCTGTTTTACTTTCTGGAAGTATTTTAGAAAACATTGTTTATGGTCTTACTCCTCAACAAATTGATGAATTAACAATGGATGATATCATACAAGTTTGTAAACAAGCAAATTGTCATGATTTCATTATTTCTTTCCCAGATGGATACGACACAATTATTGGGTCTCGTGGTGCATCATTATCTGGTGGTCAAAAGCAAAGAGTTGCCATTGCAAGAGCTTTGATCAAGAAACCAACTATTTTGATATTAGATGAAGCAACTTCTGCTTTGGATTCAAAATCAGAAAATTTGATCAATGAAACTTTAAAAGAATTGACTTCTCAAGGAAAATTGACTATTATATCAATTGCACATAGATTATCTACGATTTCCAAATCTGAAAATGTTATTGTTTTAGGTAAAGGTGGATTTGTTGTCGAACAAGGTAGATTTGTTGAATTATACAGTAACCCAAATTCAGAATTATCTAAATTATTAGATGAATCAACAAATATGAAAGAAGATGATAAAATGTCCGATCTGGATATCGAAGAGCAAGAGAGATTAAACCATGAAGCTGAGTTTATTGAAACAATACAAAAGTCGCCAATGGAATTACTGGAAGTTAGATCAATAATTGACGATTTACCTCATGATATTAGAAAGCAATTAATAGACCAACTTACAAAAGATTTCGAAAAAGATATGAAACATTCAGAATTGACTTCTCAAGAAAAGTTATAGAAAAACACTTTGCCCCCACTTTAATTTTATTTATTCATTGTATATATTCACATTTCCTTTATTATTGAAATTATCTGCATGTAAAGGTAAACTTTAATAAATTAACTATCTACACTTAATTAACTTCACATTCAATACTTGTATTTTTTTCTATATGACTAGTCATAAAACTTAGTTACCCAAAGCCTTAGCTTCACCTTGAACACCGTTTTCGATCTTGATGGCCTTGACTTCAGTAAGACCTCTCTTTTCGGCGATGGCCTTAAATTCTGGCTTTAAAGCAGCTCTAACAGTTCTGGCAGAAATGGCCAATGCCTTGTTTAAAGTGATACCAGCTTGTTTGTAGGCAGACATTATAAATATGTATATGTATGGAAAATATTAAGTCAAATTAAAAAGCTAACTTTTATCTTTTAAAAAATGTTCACTGTTTTTTTCGCAAGCGTGTGTTGCACGATTTGATTGGTTGATTTTTTTTTGTACTTTTAGACTACAGTAAATATGATCTCCTGCATATACTTATACTTTTACATTCTATGAACTTTCTATTTAATCTTCTTTGAGTTTAACCAGTTGATGAAATCAAAAAACATAGTAGCCAGTAATTTACTATCAGCATTTAAGGCCCATTTCTTTAAAGATTTAGTGTACAAATCAATTACTTTTTCCAAATATTCAGGGTCCAAATGGATCAAGTTTTTGGTCACTATGATACAAGCTTGATTACAGGACAACGAGTGCGATTGATTCGATGATTTTTTTGAGTTTGCCTCTTCTTGTAAATCTTCAATCAATTCTAATAAAGAATCTTTGTAAGTAACTTGTTCTTCTTTTGTTGGGAAATAAATTTCAAAATCTTGTTGTGAAATTCTTGTTTTACTGATTTTTGTTTTCAATAATTTATGGGCCTTAACACCTAAATTTTTATCCAATGTCAAATTAATTAAAGTAATTAATGGTTTAAGAGAAGTTAAATTCAAATACGAATTTGGATTAACTTTATTGAAAACTTCAAGCAAATCTAAGATTCGACTCTTAAAGAAAATCATTTGTTCTCTAGCTTCGATAACTTCTGATTTACGCTTATTACCAGTGGTGATATTTGAAATCGCTTCATGTCTTTCTTTGAAAATCTTGGATAATTGATCATCCATGGCCATCATTTCTTCATCATCCATTGAATCGGATTCGTATGAGTCATCATCATCTTCTTCCGAACCCAAGTCTGCAAATTTGACTTCTCCAGATTCACCAGTTGGAATACCTAAAGCATTGGCTAATTTGATGTTTGTTTCCTTGTCCAATTTCTCCATTGCTTTAGCTTTGGTGTCCTTTTGATCTTCATCGGAGGCATCACTTTCGCTGTCGGATCCTTCTTCTTCTTCTTCTTCTTCTTCTTCTTCTTCTTCTTCAGACTGTTCACTGTCGGCATTGCTTCCTTCGTCTTCTTCGTCTTCAGCCTCAATTTCGGGGTTATCATCGAATAATCCTTCCTGTCCTTGCTTATTCTCTTTAGCAATCAACACATTATATAATAATTGTAATCCTTCCTTTTGCAATTTCAATTTACCGGTGGTTTCATCCTTACCACACAAAAAGGATTCCCAAACAATATGAGAGAATTTCTTTGATAAACTTGCCTTACGAGCAACAAAAGATAAGATGATTTCAATCAAAATAATATCCGATGTAACATCTTTGTTCATATCTTCTTCATCATCCATCTTGCCCAAAAAGGTTGATTCATAACAAAACTTCAAGTCATTCATCACAGAAACCGCTTCATCATCACCCATATATAATTGAATTAAAACCATTGAAAATAACAATTCAAAACAATAAAATTGATCCTTCTTGGAAGAAACCTTATTTGATTTTGAGATTTCATGAATACTTGTTAAAGTTGAGATTGTTTCTTGTTTAATTTGATCAATTTCATCGTCAAATTCTACCAAGCTTTTATATTTTGATGAAGATTCCAACTTGATAATGTATTTGATACAGTAATAAGACCAAGATGATGAATCTTTTCTTTCCACCATGATCACGTCAGATAATAAAGAGTTTAATTTGTCTTGACAAATTTTGGAATAAGTTGGTTTGACCTCATTTTTGGAAAAGAACCCATGACGAATAAATAATTTCATAATATCTTCAACGGCTTCATAATTATTGACATTCTTATTAGTGAATAATTGTTTGCTACTTCTAATAAGCAAGATTAATTTATCCATATACCATCTTAAAACATTATCATTAGAAGCTTCTTCTGTTTCAACCAATTCTTTAAATTTTCCCACCAACAAATCTTTAAACTGGTTTAATACAATTTTTATTTCGGCTTGATTAACATTATCGCTTGATTTATCATTTAAAATTGTCAACAAACTATCAATAGTCTTAGATTTGGTTAATAAATCAAAGTTCCAACATCCACCATTATCTTCATTCAAAAGTTTAGAAGCGATGATTGGAGCCATCAAATATTTTTCCTTAGATACATCAACCATCTTCTTCAATGTGAGCTGTGATATCTTGTTCAAAGAACGATTAGCTTGTGAGCTATGATTAATGACACATCTCAAAAAGTTTGGTGTAAACAAGTATTGAATATCATCAATAGATATAATCGAATCAATAAATTTCAGAAAAAGTTCTAACCCCCAATATTTACGTTCATTTGATGATTTTTCAGAAAATAACAGTTCATCAACTGCAACTTTCCAAAATTCTTGTAAAGAAACATATTTAATATCTTCGACTAATTTTTGTTTCTTTGATAATTTTTTAGAATGTGACTTTTTTCTTTTTTTGGATGATGATACTGATTCTTCTTCTTCATCTACTTGGTCATCTTTATTTATATTAGATTTAAAATTTTCAATGATTAAATCCCAAACAAATGAAAGTCTTGGGGACCAACTATCTTTTTGAGCCTTTTTACCCTCTGCTTCAGGGTCAGCAATTTCAACATCTTTCAAGGCCTTAGCCAAAACTGGTAAGTTCCCCTTTGATAATGGGTCACAATTCTTCCAATTTGCCTTTGTGTTTTTGATCTGATTACCCAATATAAGTCTTTCATCAGCAGGAATCGAAAGATAGATGGCAATACCTTCGGTCGACAAGTTCAAACCTTGATCGTTTGTTATTTGTAAGATCTGCACCAAAACCTTCTCCTTCAAGTCAGAAGCTAACTTACAGTCGTCTGCAAGTACCAATTTTATAAATTGACAAACAGTAAAAATGGTTGTTTCTCTTAACCATGATTTTAAATTAGATAATTCGATAATACAAGTGATAAATTTAGATAAAACATTTTCAGAAATCAAATCTTGAATGAAAAGAACTCCCGAGTTAATCAAGATTTGGAATCCAAATAATCTACCAAATAAAACAGATCTTTCTTCTTTACCTTTCATTGATGCCTTGATTTGAGTGGTGGATAACACCAAATCCAAAAACGAGTCAATTGTGATGTCTTTACGTTGTACAAGCTCACGTACAACTTCTGTAAGAGCCATCGAAAACCCAAAACGAGCACTTTGTCTCGAAGTAATCAATCCTTTTACCAATCTATTCAACGCATAGTCCCATTCTTCCTTAGTGTTTTCTTCGACCAATTCAGCCAATAATTTTGTTGCAGCTTCGATCCTTTCATCTGGATGCTCGGATGCAAGTCTATAGTAGTGATCCCTCAGAACAGCCATATTGAGAATCGATATTTTAAAATCTTATCTTAAAGTAGTTTTAAAATAATCTCATCGCTGTTTTTTTTGAGCACGAAAAAACGATTCAAGTTATTGAAAAATAAACCAAATTAAGTATTGGAAATACACAAAATAACAATTTATAAGTCTATTTAAAAAAATCTACAAACATTTAAGCGTAAGAAACCTTTGGGAAAGGGAAAGATGGACCGATTTCTTGAATTGAGATCGAAGCAGCCCAATGACCAACTTCAACAGCTTCGGTAAGACCCTTACCTTGAACCAAAGAAGCAATGAAACCAGCAGCAAAAGCGTCACCGGCACCGTTGGTGTCGACAATCTTTCCAGCAGCCAATTCTTTGACAGGGAATTTGTTGATTTGATATTCATCAGTGTTATGGTCATAAGAGACAGTAACGGTTGGTTGAACGTTATGGGTGAAAACAACGGTTCTTGGTCTCTTGGTGTTAACCTTTGGTAACTTGGCAATCTTCTTAGCAATTTCAACCAAATCAGTCTTTTCTTCAAAGTTATGAGTTTCAGCATAAGCAGCAGCTTCAGTTTCATTTGCAACAATGTAGTCAACGTATGGAATAGAAGCGTTCAATGGTTCATTGAAGAATTGAGCAATGAATGGAGCAGAGATGTTCAAAGCCAAAACCTTGTTGGTTTCAGCAGCATGTTCACCAAGCTTTTTAATTGCTTCTGGAGAAACAGTCAAATGGTAACCACCAATGTAGTAATGAGTAGCATTCTTAACAATTTCCCAGTTTTCTGGCTTGTCCAAATGAGCAGCCTTGAAATGATTGGCAGCAGCCAAGTCAGTGACCAAAGATCTGTCATGACCAGTGATTAAAGCAGCACATTTACCGGTTTCAATGTCATCTTGAACTTGATATTCAGCTCTTAAACCATATTTGTTGTTAGCTTCAATCAATTTTTCAGCATAAGCATCCTTACCAACAGAACCAAAGTAGACAACAGACTTTGGTGGCAAGATATATTGAGCACCTCTGGCGGTGTTTTGAGCAGCACCACCAGCAACCAAATGCAAGCCCTTCTTGTTGATGATTTCTTCATAGATTGGCAAGTGCTTTGGTTCTGCCAAAATAAGACCGTTAGGATCTAATTCATACTTGGCTAAGTATTCTGGTTCAACGTCAACTTGTAAGTCCAACAATGGGTTACCTAAACAAACTAATGGATAAGACATATTTAATTTGTACTAAAGAAAGAAGTATTAAATTATTCAAGATTTAAGTTGTGGAAGAAAAAAAATCATTTGACGTCGTATCTTTTTCAACCCACGAGTAATCGCATAATTTGGTCGATCTTAAGGGGTAAAAGTTGCCAAAAAAATAAGGAGAAAGATTACAAGAAATATGAATGTCATTTGTAGAATCAAAGAATGTAGGATACAAAATATCTATTCAACATTTGAAAATACTTTGTATGCCTTTTATTCAAGATGATGGAGATTTTGAATATATATAAAGTTTTTCGGCCTGTGATTTTTTAACTTTTCGCGAATCATTTCAAATTGTTGAATTTGAGATGTCTGTTGAATCCCCAAGTTTTTTTAAAAAAGCCGCGAAGTAGTTGTAATTAATTTATAAATCATTCACCATTTAAAAGGAGAATGAGTTTTATCACCCAATTTTTTCCTGTGTTTAATGAAGATCCGTTTTTAAAGTACAGGCCGTTTCCAGCCGAACCTGCTAATTTGATTGAGAAACATTGGCATGAAGCTATTTTTTCAGTGGTTTTTTATACAGTGTTGCAACTCATTTCAAAACCATTTTCAACGTGGGCTTTTGGTAAAACTTATACAAGTTTAGATTTGAAAACTCGTGTTAATTTTGATATTCATGTTGTTTCAATGGTTCAATGTTTTATTTCAATTGGAATATTGATCCCAATGTGGAATCATCCATTATGGATCAATAGAGATATCGATCCTACTTCCTCAGTATTGGGATATTCTCCATATGGTGGGCTTGTAACTGCATTAAGTTGTGGTTATTTCATATGGGATCTCTTTGTATGTATCAAATATTTCTCACTTTTCGGTATTGGGTTTCTTATTCATGGTGCATCTGCATTATATGTTTTTGGTACATGCTTTTTTCCATTTTGTATGCCTTGGATTCCTGCATTTCTTTTATTTGAATTAAGTACTCCATTTGTTAATATCAATTGGTTTGCATCCAAATTACCCGAAGGAACTTTAAATAACACTCTTGTTGTTATTAATGGACTTTTATTACTTGTTACTTTTTTCAGTGTTCGAATTTTATGGGGATTTTATGCTGTTATTGTATTAATATCTGATATGTACAAAATTTGGGGTCAAATGCCAGCTTTTTTGCCTATTACAGTATTAGGCTTAAATGTTTTGTTGGATTCTTTAAACCTTTTCTGGTTTTATAAGATGATTAGAATTGCAAAAAAGAAAATTAAAGGCTCTTCTCAATCTAAAAAGAAGGTAGAATAAACTTGAACTTATTTTGATCTTTATAACCTGTAAATTGATTGTATATCTTTTAAAAAAATTGATTTAACCTGTAAATTCTCATCAAAAACGACTAAAAAAATCTTGTCATGAAATCAAATCCTTAAGTAATCTAAAAAAAACCCATACGTATCAAAACAATAATAATTTAAATTAAGGAAAAAATATAAACTCTATTAATTTATATACATTTAAAGATGAACAACGAATACGACTTCTTATTTAAATTATTGTTGATCGGTGACTCCGGTGTTGGTAAATCATGTTTATTGTTAAGATTTGCTGATGATACTTATACTCCTGATTACATTTCAACTATTGGTGTTGATTTTAAAATTAGAACTATTGAATTGGATGGCAAGAATATTAAATTACAAATCTGGGATACTGCTGGTCAAGAGAGATTCAGAACTATCACTTCGTCATATTACCGTGGTGCTCATGGTATTATCATTGTTTATGATGTGACCGATCAAGAATCATTTAATAATGTCAAACAATGGTTACAAGAAATTGACCGTTATGCCACCGGTGGTGTGATGAAGTTACTTGTTGGTAATAAGGCTGATTTATCCGATAAGAAGATTGTTGAATATACTGCTGCAAAGGAATTTGCTGATGCCTTGGATATCCCATTTTTGGAAACATCAGCTTTATCTTCCACCAACGTTGAACAAGCTTTCTACACTATGGCTAGACAGATCAAGGCACAAATGACCGTCAACGCCAACAATACCGGTGGTGCCAACGCTGGAAATGGTAAGTCTAATGTTAATTTGAGAGGCCAATCGTTGACTTCAAATCAATCCAGTTCATGCTGTTAAATAGTTTTAATTTTTTCATATCCCTAATAAAGTTTGCTATATTACTCTTTTGTTAAATTTATTTCTACAAAGGTTACTTTTAAATTTTAATATTTTTATATTAAATAGAGAATTTTTACTATTTTTAACGTAAAATGTAAATGTAATATTGAACATACATTTCACCATCTTTACCTTGAATAAATCTACCCTTACCTACAAGTAATTCATCTTGTACCCATTTATATTCTTCTTCGGCATTGTCACCTAAAGAAATTGTTGGGGTTGCAGTGACATAAGAATCATCAAAATCACCTTGAAGTTTATTCAACTTGACAACACCAGGATAATTAATTTGAACAAGGGATCCATTAGGTGTCTTACCAAATAATACACAATCCAATCTAGCAATACCACGAGAAATTTGGGCAGTAATTTTGTCATGACCTTGAATACCATTAGCTTCAAATTTAAGACCATATTCATTCTTTACAGTCTTAAGTTCTCCATTAACTAATCTAGTATATTGAACTTCAGTATCAGTACCAACATTCTTAAAAAGAGTTTCTGGGAAATTCGAAGTTCTCCAATTGAAACTAAAAACTGGAACCAATTTTGGAGCTGGTGGGGTAGTTGGGGCAACAGATTGATCAATAGCTGACATTATTATTTTTTTAAAAGATTTCAATTAATAGACAATTAAAAGTTTAATTTAATTGAGAAACTTGTGTTTTTATATACTAATCAAGTGTATTTGTCAGCCCACATCTTGAATTAGTTTATTTAAGTATAAACATTAACTCATTTGAAAAGATCTAAATATGACGTACCCCGCTAGGAAATATTGCATATTTTACAGCGATATATCCGATAAAAATTAGTAATCCTGCTTAGCAGATCTTAGTGTTGGCTCGTGGCAAATACAGTAGGAAAATATTTCTATCACTAAATTCCGTGCAGGTTGAATTTGATAAAAATTTTTCTTTCGTTGTAATACACGATGGCGCCGCTTCTTGTTTCCGCATTAGGCAGTCAACGATTTTCGAGAAACTTTTGGTGGCAACACCAAATTTTAATTTGATCGAAAACATAAAATCCACAATTAAAACAATTAATCAAATAAATTTACAATTCGATGACTGATACAATCAAATCAGATGTCGAGATGAAGGATGTTGAACCATCTTCATCTCAAAATGGAACCACTGGTATTAATGAAGTTGAAAGTTTGGTCAAAGAAATCGAACAATCATTCACTCTCTTGTCAAAAGCTGCTTCTAATTTTGATAATCGTTATATATCCAAAGTTTTCCGTGATTTAGGTCCATTAAGACGTAAATTAATCGAACATACTGATGTATTACCTATTGTTATCAGTCAATTATACTCTGGTGATCATCCTTCCAAATTATATTTATTGGAAGCTCTTAATTCTAATGATATTAAATCTTCTAAAATGGAAATTGATGAAGAAGAAACAATTAATGTTTTACCAGAAGTTGAATTATATGTTCATTTATTAGTTCAAGTATTTTTATTGGATAAAAATCAATTGGATTCACTTGATAAATTGAATGATTATATTATTCAATTATTGAAATCTTTTAATAGACGTTCATTAGATTTCATTCAAGCAAAAATATGGTTTTATATTGCAAGAACAAAAGAACTTCGTAATGATTTATGTTCTATACGTCCAGAATTATTATCAAGTTTAAGAACTGCAACTTTAAGACATGATACAGAAACTACTGGATCAGTAATAACTTTACTTTTAAGAAATTATTTGTTATTACATGATGTTCAACAAGCATCAAATTTAGTTGAAAAAACTGAATTTCCTGAAAATGCAGGAAATTCACTTGTTGCAAGATATTATTATTATTTAGCAAAAATTAATGCAATTCAATTAAATTATTCAAGTGCAAATGAATTTGTTATTGCATCAATTAGAAAAACTCCACAAACTAATTTAGCTAATGGATTTATTCAAAGTGCAACAAAATTAAGTATTATAATTGAATTATTAATGGGAGATATTCCAGAATTACAAACTTTTAAAAAACATACTTTAAATTTTGAAATTTTTAAACCATATTTTGCAGTTACAAAAGCTGTTAAATTAGGTGATTTAAAATTATTTAGTCAAGTTTTAAATCAATATGAACAAATTTTTAAAAGAGATGATAATTTTACATTAATTTCAAGATTACGTCAAAATGTTATTAAAACTGGTATTAGAATTATTTCTTTATCATATTCAAAAATTTCTTTAAAAGATATTTGTATTAAATTACATTTAGATTCTGAAGAACTGACTGAATATATTGTTTCAAAAGCAATTAGAGATGGAGTTATAGAAGCAACAATCAATCATAATAAAGGTTTTATGCAATCTAAAGAAATATTGGATATTTATTCAACTAAATTACCACAAAATGAATTTAATCAAAGAATTCAATTTTGTTTATCATTACATAATGATAGTGTTAAATCTATGAGATATCCAAATGATAATGATAAAACTAAGCAAGAATTACTTGAAAATAATTTGGATAATGAAGATGCTATTGATTTAATGAAGGCAATTGAAGAAGGTGATTTAGATGATTTTATGGAATAAATTATTTAGTTTGTTTTATATTAAATTAAAAGATCCGTACCGCTGAATATTTCAAATTCTACGTAAAAAAAAAAAAGTTTATGAGAAAATAAACTATTAATTATCAAAATGAAAACCAATGGTACCTTTAATATAGATCTTGATTCTACTACTTATGGTGAAGGATATATAGATCCATTTATTCAAGATGAGTATGTTATTCTTTATTAAATTTTAAAAACTTTTTTATTAACAATTTTATAGAGATAAATTAACAATTGAAGAATTGATACCTCGTATATTAATTGAAAGACAAGGATTTCTTAACATAACAGAAGAATCACTTAAAGAAGAAATAGAACTTGGAAGTTCATTAGAAGAATCAAAACAAGATGAAGAAGAACAAATTTATATACTTGAAGAAAATCAAGATCCATTAGAAACTTTTAATAAACAAAAATTCGAATTATCAAAAAATATTAATATAGCATTAAATGAAACTTCACTTTCATTAGATTTTGTATCATTATTAATATCATCAATTAAACCAAATATATCAAAATCAACAATTTCACCACATTTAATTAAAAGTGTACCATTAGGTTCATTAAATTCAGATAAATTAATTAATGAAGAATTAATTGAAAATCAAAAAACTTCTTCAAAAGTTGGAGAATTATGGAAATTAGAATCTTTAAATAAAGTTAATAAATTATTTAAAGATTCAAGTAATAATTTACGTCAACAAATTATTAAAGAAGAAAAATATTGGAATATGATTAATATTGTTAAAAGTAATGATGAAGTATTATTTAAAATTAGAGATCCTATAAATAATTCAAGAAGTATTGGAATTAAATATGGATATGAAGATTCAGGTTCAACTTTTATTGATAAAGGTATTGGAATTTTAAGAAAAGATCAATCAAGTGGTGAAACAATTTTTGAAAATTTAAATCAAAATAAATTAATAAATTCAAAAATTTTTAAATATTTAAAAATTAAAATTTTAAGTAAAATTGAAAATGATGATGAATTTATGATAACAGGTCAATCAATATTTAAAAAACAATTTAATCAAAATAAATTTGAAATTATAAATCAAATTAAAAAATCAAGATATTTTCATTTTGAACAAGATTTATTTTATCAATTAATTAGAGAAGCTAAAACTTTAATTAATTATAATGTTTCAATAATTTCAAATAAAATTATAATTGAAATTAATAATGAAATAATTGAAATTGAATCAATAATTTATGATGAAAATGATGAAATTAAAAATGATGAAGAATATCAAAATATTAATAATTTTTCAACAATTAATAATTTAAAATGTGAATTAATTTTAAATTATTTTAAATTAATGTTATGTTGTTTTTATAAATATAATTTAGATTTAAAGCAAAAAATTCCAACTTCATATACAAAATGGAAACAATTAAATTCTCATCCTTTATTATTAAGACCATTAATTGGAAATATTAAACATGAATTAAATATTTCAAATATGCAAAATATTGTTTCAAATTTATTATTAAAATATAAATTTAAATCAACAAAAATTTCATTAAATAAATTTATTAATTTAAATTTAAAATCAATTAATCCATTTCAAAAATCAATTGAAAGGCCAATTTCAATTTTAAATATTTTATTAATAAATAAATTTGATAAATATCTTAAAATTGAATTAAAATTAACTACAAGTGAAATATTTGTTAATTTAATTATAAATTTAAATATAATTAAATTTGAAAATTCAATTGATTTTGAAAATAATTCAAATGGTTTAAATGTTTTACAAATTAATTTTAATGATTTTAATGATATTGATGAATGTTTAGATTGGTCAATTTTAAATTTTTTAAATGAATAATTGTTATTTATAAGAATTTTATTTCTTAATAATTAACTCTTTATATAATATACTTTATAATAATTGAATTTTCAATAATTTATTCTTTATTTTTAAATATTTATTCCTTAATAATAATTCATTTTTATTCATCATTATAATTTATTCATTCTCATTAATAATTCTAATTTGTTCATCTTGCATTTTTCTAATTTCTTCACCATTTTCTTCAATAAATTTCTTCATTTTATAATATTTTTCATCTTTTAAATTACTATAAATTAAAAAATTAAACCAAATTTCAAAAAATGAATAAGTAAAAATTAAATTATTACTTAAAATTGAATTTTTAATTAAATATCCATAAATAGCAAGACTGAAAAATATTATTAATCTTATTGGTACAATACTTTCAAAATAAACAATATTTTCAGCTAATAATGGAATTAAATCACTAATTGCTAAGATTGAAAATAAAACTGAACAAACACTTAATAATGGATTCTTTGGATCTATTGATGCAAAATCAACTTCCATTGCTTGACCTAAAAGTACAACAAAACTTGAATGAGTGATAACATGTGGATCCTTAGAAAGAAAATATCCAATGAAAATAAGGAACCCTATTCTAATGTATGTAACTGTTTTTGCTGTTAAAAATTGCATTGTATAAATAAAGAGTAAATTTATAAATTTTAATTTAAAATTGGAAAATTTTTAATCGCGTTTTGCCTTCAAAGTTGCAAAAAAAATCCAATTTGGCTGCCAAATTCTTTAATAACAACCTTATGATCTTAAAATTGATTTCACTTTTATATTCATTCTTACTCGTTAAGTCTGACTATGAATACAATCTGCCTCATCCAACAATCAAAGAATTCACTTTTAATTTAACTCATGTATATCATTCCCCCGCTGGGATTTATAAAAGTGGGTTTTTGGTTAATGGTCAACATCCAGGTCCTTTAATTTTACTTGATGAAGGAGATTGGGTAAAAATATTTATAAATAATTACTTACCAGTTCCTATAACAATTCATTTTCATGGAATTTTACAAAATGGAACCCCCTTTTTTGATGGTGTACCAGGTATAACCCAATATCCCATATTAAGTGGTGAATCTTTTACTCTTCATTTTAAAGTAAATCAATGTGGTCCTGCTTGGTATCATGCCCATTTTAGAGGCTATTCTGCAGATGGTTTATATGGACCGATATATATTCGACCTCTGCCTCAAAGATCAAAACCATATTCACTAATAACAAATGATTCCATAGATTTAGAATTAATCAAAACTCTTGAAAAAAATCCTTTAAATATTATCGTTGATGATTTATTTGAATCTCCAATGGATGATCTTTTAGCAAAAATGTTTCATTATGGAATTGAACCTGTTTGTATTCAAGCTATATTAATAAATGGTTGGGGAAGAATTTATTGTCCAGATTTCACTAATTTAAATTTGAATAATTTAATTATTGACACTTTTGGTTGTATAAGAAATTATAAATCAAATGGTTATGCTGAAATAAGAGATTCTTTGGATAATTATAGAATGAGAAATCCTGGATTTGTTATGCTGTGTGAACCAACATCTTCAAATTTATTTGAATTTTTCACAAATAATAATAAATGGCAATATTTAACTGTAATTAATTCAGGAAGTCAATATAATAAAGCTTTTTCAATCGATGATCATCAACTATACATAATTGCAGTAGATGGTATTTTTGTTGAACCAAAATTAGTTGAACAAATCCAAATTCCTGTTGGATCTCGTATAACTTTATTAATTGAAACTAATCCAAAAAATCATAATTTTCCTTCAAAACCATATAAAATGAGATTTGCTGCAATTAAAAGTCCACAATATATACAAAGTTTTGGTTTAATGATTTATGGAGAAAAAATTCATTTCAATCAGAATTTAAATTTTCAAAATGGTGCTTCTTTTCAAAATTTAAAAGGAGATCCAATTCATAATGCAACTTCAATAGATATTCATGAATTATATCCATTTCAAAATGATTTCAACTATACAGGTCCCGCCAACCATACATTCAAACTTTTCTTAAATAGAACTGGTGTGATCAATTTTTCAATGTTTAAAGATGGTTCAGAATTACCTTTATACTATGAAATCAAAAAACCTCTCTTGTTTCAATTATTTGAAAATAAAACTCATGTGGCTAATTTCAGTACTTCTTTGAATTATAATATTCAACAGGGTGATATCATTGATATTATTATGGATAACTATAGAGTTTTTAATCATCCAACGCATTTACATGGTCATTTATTTTATTTGATTAGTTACAGTAATAACCTGAATTTTCCTTTCAATACAACTGATGAAGCCATTAAAGCTAATTACAAAAACCTTAATCTAAAAAATCCTCCTCATTATGACCTGACACTTATTCCGCAAGGTGGTCATGTAGTAATAAGATTCATTGCAAATAATCCTGGTGTATGGCTCTTACATTGTCACAATTTAAGCCATCAAATTGGTGGGATGGGAGCTGTATTCTTCGAATCTCCAGATAAAATACCGCCAATACCGCCACACTTATTTGACCAGCCTCATGCTGACTTTGCTTTAGATCATGGGATTACAGAATCCCATCATACACATGATAGTAGAATCGACTTATAAATAAATGAAATGCGGAATTTAAAAATAAAATTAGAAATGTAGTTTGCGTTTTTTTTGCTCTATTTTTTTGCAACCAGGGAAATTAAAATAGCGCTTCAAAACTTTCTTCATTAATCGATTTTCATTATGGGAAGTAGTGCAAAATTAAATAACCAAAAGCTTTCAAAACTTCTCCGTCTATATCATAAGCAAGGAAGGAAAGATATTAACATCTCGCTTGCGGAGTTTTATTTACAACCAAAATTTAGAAAACCTTCAGCGGATAAAATGCTACCAGAACAAGAAGAAAATCCGAACAAAATCCTTACCTATTTTACAGACTCAATTGCAAGACTCTTTTATTTTCTTTTCTCGATTGTTACATGGCTTAATGAACATTCAATCTTTTTTAGTCGACTCATTGGGTAAGTACTCTAATTTAATTTCTTCAATTTTGCTGCAAAAAATTACAAAATTTTTACTAACAATCTAGTTTAATTTTAAAAACTTATCTTTTAGTTAGACGGCAATTTAAAAGATTTAGGCAATTTTTAAGAACTAAAAGAGTTGGTGTTGCAAGTTTTATTGTAAGTATTCATTTATGGTCCGATTCTTATTTACAACTACTAACAAATAAAGTTCATATTCCTCGCCTTTTTACCTTCGATTTTTTGTATATTCTTTACACTTTCTACAATGATAGGTATTTCTTCACTTATGATTGCATTCCTTTCCATGGTTGGCTTCCTGTTTTTCCTTGTGGTTTCCATATTTCTAATTCCAGTTATGCTTCTTGTATTTATATTAATGGCTCTAGTATTCATGCTCACACCCTTTCAACAACAACAAAATGAAGAGTCATTTTTAGCCACCTTTTTGCTGAGATCAAGGTTTTGGAAGAAAGATGAAGATGTTCAATTTGACGAGGGTGTATCTCGAAATACACAAAATATAAATGATCAGAGTTTTGCAAAGATGTCTTTAGGGGAAGACGTTTTTCAAGATAAGTTTAAAAAAGGTGGAAATATTAACGATGATCTTACTGAACCAAGCCCACTTTTTGAATCTCTCAAAAAGCTGAACGAAATAGAGCAAGAACCTCAAGACCCCAATGCAATTCCATAGGTATTTTATTCACACAAGCCTGAATCGAGAAGAATAAATATCTAAATTTTAACACATTGAATAATTCTTAATATCGAAAAGTAATTAAAACTATATAGTGGCTATCTAAATTTATAAATCAATTATTTTTATGTACGAGCGCGCTACCAATACATATCTTTAGACCACGTACAAAAAATATGACAACAAACTGAAAAAAAAACTTGAACTAATCTATTTCAAACCTATAAATTCAGTTCATCATAATGAGATTGTCGATATTATTGCCATTGGTACAATTGTGTGGATCTATATATGCATATAGCGTTTCCGAAGGTACCGTTAAAGTCGGCTCTGATGTCGTCCATTTCGGTGAAATCAACACACAAGAAGTCAAGCAATTACAGATTGAATTACCAAAGCAAAAAATTGATATTGCTTTGGACTTGAGTGAAAAGGCAGCTATCATCCCACATCAATTGGTTATCTCTCTTTCGAGTATTGAAAACCCAAGTTTGGTCACTCATTTTGTGCCAACTTTATCCAACTCCAAACAAATTAAGTTGTCTATTCCCGTGGGCAAGTTACCCGAAGTTTTGAAGATTCAAGATAAATTATCTTTGGACTTGATAATTGCTGATAATAGCAAAAAATTATACAAGCATTTGGTAGAGATTATTCCTTCTCAAGATTTTAAAGCAAGCGTTAAATATACTGCTCCATCCAGAATTGGTTACAAGCCAGAAATTCATCATATTTTCAGAGAAGATCCTCAAACTGTTAATGCTGTTATACCTCTTGCCTTCATTGGTGGTGCTGTCGCTTTGACTTTGGCCTTATTTGGATCTTGGGTTGGATTCGTTGGACCTCGTGATTTGTATAGTTCCTTCAACACCATTAGTGGTATTCAATTGACATACAATGTTGCTTTCTTGGCTTCAATTCTTGGTTTCGAATTCACTTTTATTCAATATTATTTGGGTCAATCTATTTTTACTATTTTATTCAACGGGTTTGTTCTTTCTTTACCAAGTATTTATTTTGGTTCAAAGGTTTTGAAAGGTTTGGCTTCCAATCGTAAAGTTGGTAAATTTTAAATCTAAGAAATATCTAATCTTTATTTATATTAAATGAATAAACTAAATCATTATCATTATGGTGTATCTAAATATCTATATCGTATGCCTTAAAATTACTCACTAACAAAAATATTATTAATCCATTTAAAATTCCAATTTTTCCAACTAAACCCACTTATCGAGTTTGCAGCGACAACTTTCCCCGTAATAAGTCCCATAGGTAACACCGAATATGTCCTTGAATCTAAAGAGTGACACAAGTTATCACCAGTACACCATATATGGCCTTCTGGAACCGTTATGTATTTGTTGAAGCCATCATTTTCGATAGCTTTTGTAGGAGTTGAAGTTAGCAATGATGAACTTGAAGGATCAACTAAAATCACATCACCCGGCATTCCCGTTATTCTCTTACACACTCTGTGATTCGGATCACTCGGCTTAACAGCAACTATACAGTCACCCATGTTTACATCTCTTCCTAGTCTGTGCTTTTTGAAGACATGAATATAATCACCAACGTTCAGCAATGTGGGGAGCATTGATTCGCCTCTTGTTTCCGTGAATTCATAGACGTATTCGTGTATTAAATGTTGAGCGCATCCCACTCGTATCGACCATGAGAGAGTGGTCCAAGCAAACTTCCACACTTCTGTTCCTTTCATAATTCGTAATACCTTTTTTTTTTTTTTTTTGAAATCAAATTAGCTTTCTATTTGAACATTTTTTCGTTGATAACTATGCATTAATTAGAGATATTAAAGTCTACAAATTAAATTTCTGTGAGGATAATTTATTAATATACAAAGTTAAGATTATTAGTTGGGAACGATTAGTAAACGAAACCCAAGATCTTACCTGAAACATGCTTTCTTCTAGCTTCTTCGTGGTCCATGATACCAGCAGAGGTGGTCAAGATAACGTAACCGAATTGTCTAGCTGGCAACAAGTTGTCAGTCCATCTTTCGATATCACCAATCTTGACATTGAATCTTGGAGAGATGACACCACACTTGTTCAATCTACCGTTCAATTGAACAACAATCTTACCGGATCTGTGATCATCAATGTATTCAAATTCACCAATGTAACCTGTGTTTTGTTAGTAATGTTATTTTTTGCAAAGAGATAAAGATGTTTAGGAAAAGTAAACGGTCAGGGCAATGAGTATACCGAAGTATTACCAGGATCGTGTAAGAAGCATTTCCATATCATTCTCCCGAATACTTAAAAGACAGAAAGGGACTGAACACCGATCAAACCATCCAGTTATCAATTCGGGGATTATAAAAATCATAAAAACAAAACAAAAAGAAAACATACCGTGCTTTTGCATAACAGTCAAAAACTTAACAATGACTTTGGAAGATGGTCTAATCAAGACTTGACGCTTACCGGTCTTTTCGGCGTTATTAATAGCGTTTAAAGCATCAGCTAAGACAGAAGTTCTGGTCATTATGAATTAACTAAAAAGAATTGTTAGTATACAAAAACTCCTCCTCGGTAAACATAAGCACCATGAGTGTCCATTGAACATGGATTCATGAGCCATTCTTAGAAGTATATGAGGTATCTAGTGTCTCAGGAAGTTGTATACTGTGTTGAACAATATCGATATCCATTTGCTTAATTTGAACGGATCAAAAAAGGCAAATAAAAATTATATGCGCCTAAACCACCCCAACTAGGATCATTGAATAGTTCATATTATCTTTCAAGACTTCTGGATTTTCATATCCTTGTTTAAGAAGGAGGATCAACCACGATACTTTAGTCTGTAGTAAAATACTACGTACTGTATATTTATTAAAATTGATAAAATGGGTATTATAATATACTAAAAAATTTTATAAAGATGAGCGGAATTGGACGAACTTAAATAGTCGCTGCCAAACTGATGAAAAAATTTTTTTTTCAGTTCACAAAAAAAGATTTAGACGGGTACTGAAAAATACTGCTATATACATTTCTTGTAAGTATGTTTCAGTACTAACAAACAAATAGCTGCCAAAATCATTTATCAGAACTTTGCAAATTCAAGATCATATTTAGGGTTTTATTTAATTTAAAATGTCAGAGTCCACGTTAAGTGAAGATGAATATTTAAGAGCCTTATCTTCACTGTTATTTCAAGAGATCAAACCATTCTGTGTACAACTAAGCAATGTTGCACAATCAAAAGACACAGTGGCTATTACATCATTACTCAGCTCTATAACAAACATTCTTAAAAGCCATTGTAAAAGATTTACTCAACAAGATAAACTTTATGTGATTTCAACAAATTTGGCAGATTATGTTTTCTTCCCACTTTCAACTTTACTAAAGCAAAATACTTTACAAGACTCAATTATTCAACATATATTACTGATTCTAGCTATTTTAATTCGATATTCTTGGAGTAACTCAATTGACTTAAATTTAATAGATCAATTGTATCCATTAATAATATTTATATCAGCTGGAGATTTACAAAAAAACCATTCAACAATAATACTGAAATCAATTGATTTCAAAATTGAATCAACCAATTGTATTTCCAATTTAATCGATGTTTTACCACAAGATTATTTTAACGATGATTTCAAAAGGCTTTCATTATTGGGGGATTCAGTTACGTTTTTATTGGAGATTATAGATTCTAATCTTAATAATTCTCAAGAGCTGATAGATTTAATCAATAAACTGATAAATTCATTGAACTTAATAACCAAAAAATTAGATTCAGATAAAGTTGCACATGTTTTACCTGGTATAATATCCAAATTAGTTGCATATATTTCAAAATCCAAAAACTTGCATTATACTATCTTGATTAATATTTTAAAATTGTTTCAAAATATTATTATTCGAGTGTTTAACGATGAAGAATTAAAAATTGAATTACAAGATCATGAAGTTAGAGAATTATCTCAGTTCTATTCGATTTGGAATGAATCGAGTGATACATTAGTTAATGAAAGAATTACTATTGAAATACCAAGTACAAGACAATTTAGAGATGAAGCATGGATAAAATCTACTACAAAGCAAATCAATCTTTCACTTTCATTATTATTTAAGAATCTTCTTGTTTCTTCATCTCAAAATAAATTAAAAGTACAAACAAAATTTCAATTATCACAAGCAATAATCAATTTTGTTATTGAAATTTTCAGAAATTGCTTTGCATCACTTTTTAAAGAATTCATCCCATTGGGTATTGATATTCTTGCTTTAACAGTTGCAATCATAAATGATAATCATGAGTCAGAAAGCACCAACATCCGTGATATTTCAAATAGAATATGCGTCGTTGATCATCCAAACCATTTATTTTCAATAATTAAACCCAAATTGATTGATCTTGTTGATAATAAAATGTCTATACTTGTATTTTCAACAGATGATTCAAAATTAAATTCTTACTTAATTTCTATAAAGATTTGTTTTAATATCTTGA
Source organism: Kodamaea alishanica (nom. inval.) (assembly GCA_030563745.1). NCBI lineage: Eukaryota > Fungi > Ascomycota > Pichiomycetes > Serinales > Debaryomycetaceae > Kodamaea > Kodamaea alishanica (nom. inval.). The sequence goes on from JAJMJX010000004.1 coordinate 423,050, forward strand.
ATAATTTAGGTATTGAAAACTTGACAAATTTAAAATTAAAGATCTTTACTCAATTAAGTAAACAATTACATGATGGTTATATATTAAACAATCAACAAAAAAACATTGACTTTAAGAAAGATGATTTAATTTCATATTTAAGTGACCAAAAACAACTTCCGTCTGATCAACCAACCAATAAACTAGATGATATTGAGTTACCGCCTAGTATTGACGCTAGAAAAGTTACCAAATTTGAAAAACAATCAAGGAAGTTGAATAAGGCTGAACACTCGTCTAATTTACTTATCTTGGCCGAACAATTTAAAGATCCAGCCATGATTTCAAAAAACTTGAATTCAATTTCATCAGGGTATTTAACTAGCATTTATACTACTTCTGTTGAAAACAGGATCATTTCAGTAATCATTTTTTTGAATTCTTTTTCAAATGAGGTTGAATTAGAATTATTGGAAAATGTTTTAGACGTTTCAATCATTGATGATCCGATAAATTGTATTTCTCAATCAACTTTTAATCTTTGGTTAGCAAATCATTATTTAAGTACACAAAAGGTTACAAGGGATTTTGATATTGATGAATTTTTGGAATTTGATGATACTTTCGAACAAACTTCTGCTTTAGAAGAAGCAAGTTACTTGCTTATGGTTAAATCACAAGAATTATTAGAGCAAACAATGGACTTATTTGGCTCAGCACAAAAAAGTGACATCGCGATTCTAGAAATGGCATATTCTGCATCTCTTGATTCAATAGGTGTTTTATCAAAATTATTACCTTTAAAAGATTTTAGAAGTGATATTCTTATGAATTATTTATATCCTATGCTCGAGGCATTGAGCTTAAATTCTAATCCTTTAATACAACAACATGCTTGGACAACAATTAAATCAGTCATAGACAACTATTATCAAGGATCAATAGAATCTATGATCTTAGATAATCTGGATTATCTTATTGACTCATTAAGTTTAAAATTGACTGTGACAAGTAGTTTGACACCTTCACTTTCAGGGATTCTTTTAATAGTCATTAAAATAGCAGGAATCAAATTATTAGAAACTAATCAATTGGCTGATATTTTAAGTGAAATGTTTGTTATTATTGATTCTTTTAATGGATATTCTGTAATTATTGAAGGATTTTTCATTGTTTTTGAAGAATTGATAAAACAAGTTCAAAATCAATATTTAAAAGATTTTAAAAAAATCGATTTTGAAATAGAAAATACTTCTCCATATAAACCTTGGGGATTAAAAAGTGTTAATCAATTGATCAAACTAATTAGTGATCAAGAAAAAGTTGTCGATTTGGGTGATTATGATTCTCAGAAAGAATATTTCAGAACCCCTGATACACCTTTCGGTGAACAAATCGAACAAAATGATGTTGGAGATTCTGATGATGAAGAAGAAGAAGAAGAAGGAGAAGGAGATAAAGAAACAACAAGTACAGAAGAAAAATGGATTTCTGTACTTCCTCAAAACATATATTTTTTAATTCAAAGAATTTTCAATTATGGTTTAATTTTATTAACTCATGATTCGACTTCATTAAAAATACAAATTTTGAAAACTTTGCAAAAGACATATCCATTATTATGTACTGACTATAAATTGGTTTTACCCATTATCACCAATAACTGGTCGATTCTAATGAGTTTAATAAGTGGGTCAAGTTCGGTATCCATTTATCAAGATGAAACATTGAGTGCATCAAGGGAAAATTTGATTATACCAGCATTAGAATTTATAATTGAAATTATTAGAACAGATACTAGTGAACGGTTTTTGGCAAGAAAGTTTGCAGAATCTTGGGATTTCTTATTTAATTATTCCAAGATGTTTAAAGAAAATAATAAAAAATCAAACGAAACTCAAGAATTGATTTTAACAAATAAATCATTAGTGTTGAAATCAGTCAATCCAATTATTCATCAACTTTATTCTCGTTTTGTCATGAGTGGGTTATATATTTATGAAAGAACCATTTCAGATCTAGTAAAATACAAGATGCTTCTGATATGTTATAGATTGGGAATCCCTCAAGATTTCCAACTAAGCACGGATATGATGAACATTTTACATGTTGTCAAACACAACAAAAACATACATTCATAGCATTTAATAAATAATAATATAAATGATCTCTCCTGCTTATTCAATCATTTCGACATCTTGGTCTTGAGGTTTATTTTCAGAGTCGTTTTCTATGCTCACCAAATCACCAATAATGGCCTTCCTAATTGGAGGTGAAGTGATAGGTTTGGCAGTACCAAACGGAAGAGTTTGTTGTCCCTTTGCCAATTGTGGTGCTGTTGTTTTCTTGTTCGTTTCTCCCTTAAAATGTAAATTGTCTTGTTCTGCCTCATTGGGGGTTTCTATTGAATGTTTATCAGTATTCAATATTACCTTTTTCTTTTGTATCAACTCACCAATTGCTTGTGTTTTCGGTACTGTATCATTGAGGAAATTCAAAGAATCGTGTGAAGCAACGGCATTACTAAAGTCCTTGTAAACGATTTTTTTTCTCTTTTCAGCCTTTGCAAGTAAACTTGCCTGTTCAGTAAAATATTGAATGAATAATTCTGTAGCAAGACCGGTTGCATATACGGCAGTTTGAGACGAGCTTACATAGTCTGGGTCCATTTTAAAAATTCTTTTTATTTTGGCTATTGGAAGTGATAAGAATTGCTCATTAGCCAAATCTTCTATTTCTTCATCTTGATCGATTTCTTTTTTTGATTCATCATTTTGAATGTCATCACCAGTAATATCACCTTCATTGACTTGGTTGATGTTAACTTCCACATTTTCCATCTCTATTTCTGGTACTGATATTGGCTTGTCTGTTGAAGACGTGGGATTTGTTGTAGGATCACTCACTTTCGAGTTAATAGGGCTTGAAGATGAAGACATGCTTGATGAATGTTGAACAAGTTGATTTAAAGATTTATTCAAAAATTAGATATTTTGTTCGTGTCACCTTCGGAAATCGCTTTTGGGCATGTGATTACCCTCGGAATATGTACTTTTTTTTTTATTACATTTAAGAATCCTAAATTATTATTTTATTTACTATTTACAGTCAATCATTAGATCATAATTAAGCGGCTATGGATGCAGTAGTAGCGTTAGCATCGGCACTAACGTTTTCTTCAGTAACAGCAAACAGTTCGCTCTTAGTCTTGTTACTGATAAACTCTTCCAAGTACTCAGTCTTTTCCAAGTCGATATTTCCATAGTTCTCACCATGTTCGACAAAATTTATGATGTTGTCTAATGCAAATTGTGGCGATTTGGCACCATCTTCGTAGCCAAGGTATTGTTGAAGAATTTGAGGAACACGAGGCGAAACCAATGGCTTCAAGTCTGTTTGATGCAAATCGGCAGGAACAACATAAGTCCTAACCTTGGACCAGTTCATGATATATGTCCCATTTTTATTTAATTTACCGTACCCTGAAGAACCCGTACCTTTATAATAGTTTTTGTTACCTTGTTTGGTGGTCAAGGGTAATCTTTTGGTACCACTTTTCGACACACCATACCAGATTTGACCATCTCTAAACGTTTGCCATGGTCTTCTTAAATTGGAAACAAAAGTCTGTTGAAAATTTAATACCGATGAGGCCTTCATGATTTGATATCTTGTCTTGTTTAACAGAGATCTTGAGTAAATTTTTTTTCGCTTTCTTCAAAATATATTGTTTTTGGTTTGTACACGCAAAGTTAATATGCAGTAGTATAATTTCACACTAACGACATTTGCTATCTTTGTTTAGTTATTATCATTAGATAAGACATTGTTGTCAAAACTGCTGGTGAAATTAAGATAATGATAGCAATCTAAAAAAATTGATTTTAAAGAAATGAAGTATTTATAAAAGTAGATTGAGAACTACTTTTTTTAATAAGTGAAGAATTAAAAATACAGAATGGTCAATATCCCCGAAACACCAAGTGATAATTCTATTTTTCCGCCACAACACGGATATAACTTAAAGGTAAAGTCGCAAAAATACGACGATGAGCCAACGCCGCTTAAACCTAAGGCCAATTCAGCTGCTGATTTTTTGCACACACAAGTAGATAAAGAACATCAGAAAAAGTACGCTAAGGAAGGCGGTAAGAGAGCCTTTAACTTCTTGATTGGATTTTTGTGTCGTTAATCAAATAAAGACTCAAAATCATCGATCAGCTATGATATTGATACATAAACTTGATTCGTAAAAATTTTTTTTATATGTATCCGTATCCTCTATTGGGTACGTGCCACGATGCGTAAATTATGCATCAAAATCAGAATTACAAATATACATCAATTTTGCGTAAGTTATTAGTAGGCTTTAAAAGAAAAGTTTTTTTCGATAAACCTTCTATTTGTTTTGCCTTTGTTTTACTACCAGCACGATGTTAACGGTACCCGTTACCCTTTACCTCTACTTTGTTACGAAGCATTGTAATCATGAAGCGATAATGATTAGCGCAATTGTTTGTATTTCAAAGATAAAATTATACATATTTTAGTATTGATAGTATAAAAAAATACACCTAAAGAATGCTGCACAACAAACAATAGAAAATATCTTCTTGAAACAATCAAAGTAAATTATTGATCTATTATATACATCCACATATTACTTACAGGTATTGTTATTGTCAGGCCTACTTTGAAATTGTAAATGTCAATAATTACATTCCTTTGCAAATTTGAAATATTAATTCTTCAAATTTTGTTGATAAAATTAATTCCTAAAACGTATATCGAACTACCTTTTCTGGTGATTATAATTGAAGCTGTGCATAAACGCACTGAAGATCTTGAAAAAATACAAATAAACAAATAATTTGGGTATATTTATTCATTCTGTACTCTTGTACATGCAATCTATTTTTTGTGAACTCTCAGCGTATTTGCATAAACGCGTGATCTTTTGGCATCAATTGCATCAAAGCCTCAATAATTTTTTATTTTTTTATTTTTTTATTGACATTTTATTGCTGGTTTATAAATCAAGTCGTGCACTGAGTAGCTGCAAAATTTCTAAATATCTGCAACATTGAACGCACAAACAATATAAAAAAATATTAATTTGAAAAAATAATCACGAACAATATACGTTAAGCTAAAAGAAGCTGGTTTTAATTTAGTAAATCTCCAAAATATTTTTTAAAAAATTTAATGCTGGATAAAAATATGCCCATTTTCAATTAATAATATCCAGCATGTCCGTATATCATCAGATCTCTGTGATTTTGTGACTTTAATGTTTCGGTGATTTCTATTGTTTTTACCATGCACCAACAACTATTACCGGAGTGCGTTACAAAATCCAATTGCATCAATTGCCAAAAATGCTGGATAAAATTTCACCAGGAATGAGATAAATTCTCTATGTAAGTATATAAATCTATTGAATCCCTCTTACTCCTCTTCTTTTAAAGGCAATTGAGATTATTCATTCTTTATCAAATGATTTTTAATTCTTTAAAAACTTACCTGGCTTTATTATTAGCCTTGGCTAAGATCTCAAATGCAGACACAGTAACAGTCACAAACTATGTCTATCCTACAAACTTCATTGCTGAAATCGATTATATTATGATGGATAACCCAAAGAACTTAGAATCTGGGATTCCGATCGTTTATAAATATGTTGATGCTCCAGAAGATCCTGCTGCTTCTTCTAACTCAACGGTTGCAAACTCTGCTTCGAATCAAACTTTATCAAACTCCATTTATGTTACTTCAACTCCATTCCAATATACTGTTAGTGCAGAGTCAACCAAGTATACTAGTTTCACATCTTGCGTTGGAAACTCTTGTACAGTTTTAAGTAAAAGTACCGTTGTTCCTTACTTCAATACTTCGAGTACCTTTGTAAGTTTCACAACAACAGGTAATGGTCAACCTACTAACGTTGGATTGACTACTCCTCCATCGACTCACAACACACCTTCTACCGGCTCCTATGCTGCCACTATCCCAAAGTCAAATGCAGTTTCACAAACCCCGGCAGTAGCACCAAATTCTGTTGTTAGTGCTATCATCACTCAAACTGCTGAAACTACAACAAAAACAATTTTCCTGGCTACAACCGTTCCTTCCACTATTTTCACTCCTTCCACTACTGTGGAAACCGTTTCTCAAACTGGTAGAAACCCAGTTGAGCCACAACTGGTAGTTTCGAGTCCTTTATCGAAATCTATTTCAGTCACTTTCTCAAGCCCAGTCACTATCAGTAGCACCAAGCCTACTTCTAGTGCAGTCTTATCGGCTTCATCATCTTTAACTGCTGTTTCCCCAGATCTGTCCTCCTCAAAGAGTGATCCTTCGAGCGCAGAATCTGCTACAAGTGACTTATCTTCTGAAGTTTCATCTTCAAAGACTCAATCATCAGCGGTCACAGATGCTGCTTCATCCACTTCGACTATCGATTTGAGACTTCCTTCATCTGCTTCTCAATCATACAAGGCATCAAGTTCTGTGCTTAACAACAGTTCAATTGCTTTGAACTCTGCCTCGTCATCCGTTGGAACTTTATTATCTTCTGCTCACACTTCTGTTGTGCCAACTAGCGGTGTGAGCTCAACCTTGATTTCTGGTTCAGCTAACTCATCTTCGACTATTTCATCTTCTGCTATTTCATCTTCTGCTGTTTCATCTACTGCTGTTTCGTCCTTGAAGAACTCTTCTTCGATTGTTTCATCATCAATTGTTTCATCGGCTGTTTCAGTTTCGGCTAATTTATCATCTACCGTTTCATCTTCGACCTTGGCTGCTGGTGCCACCCCATCTCTGGTTAGCGACCTGTACACAGGGGACTTGTTCAATGTTATTTCCACCAATGACCCACCATCTGTCTTCCCACGTGAAGAATTACCTTTGGCTATCCCAGCTGGTGTTGAAACTTCTGCACCATTCGGTACCAACAAATTCTACGCTAATCTTTTCCTTGGTGACCAAACCGACACTATCTTCCCAGCTCCTTATGGTTTGTTCTGGAAAACTGTCGATTACTACGGTTTTGGTGTTACTCATACTAATGAGTCGCAAATCGTCTTCGGTACTGGCGACACCAATAACGTTGGCGTTCCTTCATACTATTATAATCCAATCGGTAACGCCGAATTGATTATTTCTGCAACTGATATGGCCAACAACCTGAACTTTTTAAGTCTTAGTGACCAAAAGGAACAGAGTATCGTCGCTTATTTGAGTCCTACACTGGATGCTACTACCAATTATATCGAGATTCCTATTGTTCAAGGTATGGGTTTCGTCTCTGCTATTTATCACGGTTCTCTTTCCGTCGAATTGAACACTTTGATTGGTATTTCAGATTTGGTTCAAGAATCTTCAACCCTTTTGCCTGCAAATGTTCAAAAGTATAGAGCCACTTTGTTCAACGGTGTTCAATGGTTGATTTATGTAACTGTTCCAGAAACCACCAACACCAAGAAGAGAAGTACCTTCTCTTTGACTGCCAATAATGCTTTCCACGTTGTTGGTTCTTCTTCTGTTGATGGTTTGTTGGTTCAAATGGCTTACACCAATGGTGAAAACGAAGCCTTTTACGATCAATCTGCTGGTATGTACGTGACCGATTCTCAAGTCTCTGGTTCGGTTTCCGATGGTACTGCCGCTACTTATTCTTTTACTTATCAAACCGAAGGTACCTCGAAGAGTAACCAACCGCTTATTTTCGCTTACCCACATCACATCCAAAGTTTGAGTAGTACTACAGCTGCTTCCAACACTGGTTTGAAGCTTTCTTCAACTACTAAAGGTATTATGCAAGGTTACTTGACTAACGTGTTGCAATTGGAAGAAACTCTTACCGAAGTCGAATTCATGCCTTGGACTCAAACGATGACTGGTCCTTTGACTTACACTGCCGAACAATTGCAATTGCTTGCTCAAGTTGCCAACGAAGAATTAGCTGTCGACATCAATTCTACTGTTGCCAACATGGATTCTAACTACTATTCGGGTAAGGTGATTGACAAGTACGCTTACATTTTGTTTGTTCTTAGTGACATTCTTCAAGATGAAGCAGCTACCAATTCTACTTTAGAACAAATGAAGATTGCTTTCAAAACTTTTACTGAAAACGAACAATTCTATCCATTTATGTATGACACCAAATTTAAGGGTGTCACTTCAACTTCTGCTCAAGATGGTAACACCGGTGCTGATTTCGGTGCTTCTTACTATAACGATCATCACTTCCATTACGGGTACTTTGTCCATGCTGCTGCTATTGTCGGATACGTCGACACTAAGCTTGGTGGTACATGGGTCGAAGAAAACAAGGACTGGGTCAACTCTTTAGTTAGAGACGTTGCTAACCCTTCGACCGAAGACACTTATTTCCCTGTTTCTAGAATGTTTGATTGGTTCGGTGGTCACTCTTGGGCTGGTGGTTTATTTCCTAGTGGTGATGGTAAGAACGAAGAATCTTCTTCAGAAGATTTCAACTTTGCTTACGGTATGAGAATGTGGGGTAGAGTCATTGGTGATGAATCTATGAGAGCAAGAGGTGATTTGATGCTCGCTGTTTTGTCTCGTGCTTTGAACAATTACTTCTACTATGAAACTGACAACACAGTTGAACCATCTCTGTATATTCCAAATAAGGTTAGTGGTATTTTCTTTGAAAACAAGATTGCTTACACCACTTACTTTGGTTCACCAGACACCCACCCAGAATATGTTCATGGTATTCACATGTTGCCAACTTCTCCAGGTTCTTCTATTGTTAGAATCCCTAGCTATGTCCAACAAGAATGGGAAGACCAAGTCGTCACATTTCTCGATAATGTCGAAGGTGGTTGGGTTGGTATTTTGCATCTTAACCAAGCATTGTTCGATGCACCAAGTTCATATGAATTTTTCTCCCAAAGCGGCTGGAATAACGATTGGTTGGATAACGGTCAAAGTAGAACTTGGTCTTTGGCTTTCTCTGGTGGTGTTGCAAATGCTTCGTGAGGTGTCTCTACGAAACTATGCTAATCACTCAGCCAAAAACTCTTCGTCATTTCCGTTTTCACTTCTTTTATTTACACTTTAAACATGAATTTTTAACGAATATTTAGATTTTTACATTATACCATTGTAGGAGCTCACTTCATTTTAGTCAACATAAATCAACTTTTTCAAACTGTTACTTAAAGAACGTACACACTAAAGCATGTTGATATGTATCTTTATTGTTTTGTTTAATTTTCAAGTCTTATTTTAGAATGTATCATGTAATTATGAGAATAATTATTATTTCAATTGTTCAATATGTTATGTCTTATACTTAGCTTTGTGTTTAAATTAATTATCGGTTTGTGTATTTGATTATATTGCAATTACACCCAAACTTTTTAACTACTTTCATAATGCTAGAAGTTGAATTTCATTTAATTTGAAGAAAAGGCTGCGAAAAAGATGAAAAATTATTTTAGTAAATATTCTCGAAAAGCTCAAAAATAGGTTTAAAAAAAATAGACAGTTTATGAAGCAAAGAAATATTATTTGTCATTATTTTGTAAAAGAGATGATAATACCTATCTTCATACTTTTTTAATTAACTTGTTTGATTTTCAAGGTTTTGTACTCCCAACAACTATACATGGAAGATTTTAAGTTTTGTTCGTGCGAGTTTTTCCGGCACACAAACATCTCCCCTTTCCAAAGAAAAATCAACAAAGACAACCAAACACTTAAGCTTCAGAAACAAATATTAAATATGTTCTCATTCGCCAAAAAATTGGTTGATAGGTTGGAAGGGAATTCAGATACCCAAAGCCACAAAGATTCTTATTTCAGGAATTGTCTCGAGTTAAACAACAAAGGTTATGGGTTACGTGTTTTGCGTGTCACTCCACACTCCACCGCTCATCAACATGGGTTTGAGTCTTGGTTCGACTACATTGTCCTGATAAACGGTCATGAATTGCCAATGACATATCCACTGATCTCAAATTACTCTTACTCTGTTAATGAAGATGGCCTGATCAACTATGGTAGTGGTGTTACTTCTGAACAAGCTGGGCTGATCAATTATGAAATCCTTCTTCAAGAGTTGACAAATTTGACCAGAAATGGTAACGGTGTCACATTGGATGTGTGGAGCGCAAAGGGGGGTAAGTTGAGACAAGTTCATATTCCATTGAATGCTTATAAAGAATCAGAAGATGATAAAACACCGGAGGATACTTTCAAGTTATTCACAAATGTATTCTCACGCGTTGGTTTAACCTTACAATCTCAACATATTAGTACAGCAACATATGTCTGGCGAATCTTGAAAACACATCCAGGTTCTCCAGCCTTTGCTTCGCAGTTAATTCCTTATTCAGACTATATTATCGGTTGTGATTCAGCTTTTGAACAACAGGATGGTGTAAATGGCAAAGGGCTTCTCGCTCAAGGTGGTGAATCTCTCTTATCTCGTGTTGCGCTAAGCTATTACACGCACCATTCTGTGCAATTGCTGCAAGACCAAGTGCCTATAACCTTGTACGTCTATAATCATGACTATGATGTCTTGAGGCCTGTAACAGTCAATCTTACCAAGAGCTGGGGTAGTGGTCATAATAGAGGCTTACTTGGATGTGACGTTGGATATGGTTTATTACACAGAATACCCGAAGTTGTGGGAAAGTTTGATGAAGGTAGTCTTGTTGATGATGTGATATTTGAGAATAATGCAAATTATGGTTACGATACTGGTTCAGCCCCAGTTTCAGGATTGACATCTACATCCGGGACTCCACCGCCAGCCCCGGCTCCATTAGCTCCTCCTCCTGTGGCTCCCATAGGTCCACCTCCAGTGACAGGTGCAGCACGTTCAAAGAAGAAGAAACCTGTTGGTTTATCCGCAAGTGGCAATGGTCTCTCAGACTATATGAATGAAGAGTTAGCAAAATCAAAAGAAATGGAAACAAACTACGGAACTAACGCTAGTAGCGACTCGTTGCCACCACCACCACCGCCTAAGAAAAGCTGAAATTATGTAAATATGTATAGGTTATTAAGAATAATAAAATATTTGTATGGGTAAATTTAAAAAAAAATTCGCTACACAAAAACAATAGACGTTGATAAAAAAATTAGGATGCCCATTGCCGGAATCGAACCGGCGATCGCTCCATTACGAGTGGAGCGCCTTACCACTTGGCCAAACGGGCTTCTTTACATATGCAAGTAATTTTATTACGGTTACATGCCAAGTTTAGGTTGTGGTATTCGGTGTAAAGTTTTAGATTCTGGTTTTTGTGGATAGCCATAGCAAGGATTATGGTAATCAAAACCACTTAATACAGCCACACGTGTGCAAAAATTCTCACCTCGCCTAGAATAAAATCAGTCAGATTGTTCAAGACAGTACTTATATCAGAAGGTTAGTAAGTGAGTTTGAAGATTGAAGAAGTCTGTTGAGGGGTATATAAAATACAATCCTGTATATTAAATCAACAATCAAATAAACATCACAATAATAGATTTAAAGTTCTATATGACTAATAACGCGTTTAAATCAAAGATTTTGAGCGTCTATCTCATCAAAACTATGGATTATGCGTCATTTTCGGGGCTCTACCTTCTACATACACAATTTACATCAGTAATTAATCGTGTAAAAAGCAGACGCGAATAGGAATCTTTGTTGCCACTTGGTGACTCTAATTGTCAATACAAAGCCATGATTCACACTGAATTAAAACGAGGAAATAATAAGAAAACCGTTCTGCATAATGGATTTCTCGCTCTTATTATCGGAAACTATATTTGAAAAATCGGCATCAAATCGCATATTCAAGTACTGTTTTCATGTAAATCAACACCTTCAAACTAATTGAATCTATAAATCTCAGAGAGATCAAAATTTTTAGAATTAAGGTTGAATTTTGGCAATGTGTAATTTTTTTATATTTGTGTTCAAGTATTCGCATCTTCAAACCTATAATAGAAATTCTGTTGCAACATTTAAATTGTTTTTTAATATTTACCGCATATACATCGGGAAATACTGGAAAGGAGCATGGAAATGGCGGAACGAAGCGAATAATTAAAAGAAATATGCAAATTAAATGATTCACAGTTTTTTAAAGTATATATATAGAAAAAAATCTTTTAAAGATCAATTATTTAAAAGAAGCGAATAAGTTCAATATTAAAATATAATGCCCAAACTATCGTTTAGACAACAGCTCGATGGGTTTCCGTTATGGCAGGTGTTTATCTTCTCGATAACTCGGTTGAGTGAACCAATTGCATTTTCATCGCTATTTCCTTATTTATACTTTATGATTCGAGATTTTGGAGTTGCAAAAGATAAAGCAAATATAGCTACGTATTCAGGGTATTTGGCAGCGCTGTTTGCATTTTTTCAATTTGTATTTGCAATCAAATGGGGTCAGATTTCTGATCGAATCGGCCGCAAAACTACTTTACTCCTTGGGCTTTCCGGAACTTCAATTTCGTTACTACTTTTTGCCTTTTCAAAGACTTTTGCCTTTGCACTCTTTGCTCGTTGTTGTATGGGTATTTCCAACGGAAATGGGCCGGTTGTTCGTATTGTAATAGCTGAAATTGCACCGGAAAAGCGCCATCATGCATTATCTTTTACCACATTACCACTTGTGTGGAGTATTGGCACTGTTTTGGGGCCTATGATTGGTGGATCACCTTATTTGACACGCCCAAAACAGGATTCTGATTTGAATATAACTAATACTAATATCGGTGGGTTCTATGATCGTTTTATGGACAATCATCCCTATGCACTATCTAGTATTGTTGTTGTTTGCATTATTATGTTTAACATTTTGCTGACAATCCTATTCTTCGAAGAGACTCATCCACTTATTAAACACAAAAGAGATCGTGGCCTTGAAATAGGTGACTGGATTAGACGTAAATTTGGTGTTGAAGTTTCAGAGAGACCATGGCAGATTTCTTATTCGGAGGAAACGTTGCTTCTTCAGAAGGCAACAGAACTAGAAAATAAACAGGAAAAGAAGAAAGTCCCTTACAGAGAGATCTTCCCACCTCTTGTTGTTGCCACGGTTGTTGCCAATTTTTTAGTTGCAATGCATACTGTTATTTATACCGAATTTTTACCAGTCTTACTCGCAGGCGATTTGCTAGCAGACGAACTGAAATTTCCCTTTCACCTTAGGGGTGGTTTCGGATTCAACACTGCTGATATTGGTTCCTTATTATCTATGACAGGATTAATTGGCGGCCTTGCCGTTATTGTTGTCTTCCCGTATGCAGACTACCATTTTAGAACAATTAGTATATACCGTTTCGTCACACTCGTTTTCCCCTTCACATACTTAGCATTGCCCTACTTGGTATACACTCTTCCCGAGTACAACCCAGATGCACCTAGCTGGCTAACCAGGGTTAGTCTCTACGCAGTATGTGGGTTAGTTTCGCTTGCAATTGCCATCTGCATCCTGGCAATGTTGATTTTGCTTCATCGCGCATCGCCGGAAGAACATCGGGCTTTCATCAATGGTACAGCCCTTTCATTGAATTCATTCGCGCGTTTTGTAGGACCAGTGTGTTGGGGCTACGTTACTTCTTTAGGAGAAAAATTAGGAATGTCACAACTTAGTTGGACTATTTTGGCCGGCATCTGCTTTGTCTTGAGTCTTCAAGCTTTTTTGTTTCTGGGTCATACTGATGACGAAGAGGACGAAAATGAAGATCATCAAGAAATTGAAGATCCTGAAATTACAGATGTAACACAATATCTGTCTATTGAATAGTTGATTTATAGATTAATTAGAAATTACCATTAAAAAAACAATAGAAATTGTAAGTGTAAATGCTTAAATGGCTGCGAAATATCAAATACTAATTAACTAAGTATTGCAAAACTAAATATATGTCATTATGCTGCTCTGACAGCCAAAAGATGGAACCCTTCGACAACACTTAATCCTAACAATTCATTAATATCATCATCAAATAGTATACCGCTTTCACTATCAAAGTGTTCATTGCTAATTTCGTTCGATGCAATGAACAATTGATTGGTCAAATCGGCACCCTTCACTTTCAGAGAAAACTTTTCTGAAACATTTACGATTTTGACATTAACATTTTTCTCAGCAAACAACCTTTTGATCTGTTTTTCGAAACCAGCGCTGCCAATTCCAACCTTCGAACTTATACTGGTGCGGGAACTACTGCTTTTGACATATATGTTCAAATCGCGAGTTTCAGGAAGTACTAATTGATACGCCAAGTGAAGGGACAACTTATCAGAGGCACTTAACAAATTATCATGACTGAAAACCAAATTTAAAGTATCAAATGAAATAAGTTGTCTGTTAGAATCGTTTTCAAATACAGATTTATTTTCATCATCTTCATCTGAATCTTTAAAAGCCTTAGATAATTTCTTTTCATTGATTAAAAGTAGACCAAAATGTGAATGGCACTGGTGGAACAAGCTGCGGTAAAGTGACCTTTCTTCACTACCATGACCTAATTGATTTAATCTAATAGTAGTAATCAAGAAATTAGAAGAGTCCGTTATCTCATCATTTATGGCAAAAATGTGATTTTTGAATGCAGATAAGATCGACTTAGTTGATACATGCAAACCAAGCATGTCACCAAAAGCTTTAACAATCAGGAGCAAAGATGAAGAATTGGTATACTCTGTAGTCTCGATCTTTTGTTGTTGTTCTTGTACAGGATAATCTTCGTCGTCAAAGCGTTTTGAGCTTGAGGCCTCAATTAAATGCGATGTTCTCGAACCAAAGTCACGAAGGTGGATGGCTTTCATATTAGAAAATTCAAGAGACTTGATAAATGTCATAAAATACGAAATTGTATCGATACTTTTCAAAAGCAAAATGACCTTTGTGAATTTGTATTTACCCAAGTCGGAAATTTCATGATCGCCCAAAGTTGTAACATCTGAGTCATTCAGATTTTCAACATTAAAAGTGGTGAGCAAATCATCTTTTTGTCTAGGAGTACCATCCCAGTTAATTTCACCCTTGATAAATCTATCTCTCTTTTCTCTATATGAGACTGGGTACAACCACAAGGTCAAAGGAGTTGTTGCAAAAGTTGTGACTAAGGCCATAACAATAAACATCGAGTAGACTCTCTGAGAGAGAATCCCAGCATTAAGACCAACATTAAGTACAACGATTTCAACAATACCTTTACAAGACATCAAAACACCAACAGCAAGAGATTCACGCCAAAGCAAATTGTTAAGCCTGGCTGCAATAAAGCCACCACCAATCTTACCAACCATAGCCAAGCCAATAATACCAATAATATAGGCCCAATCAATACCACGGTTAAGCAAGCCCAAATTGACACTTAAGCCAGCAATAGCAAAGTAGATGGGGATAAGAACAATATTGACTAAATCTTCCAATTTTTCGGTAATTTTAATTACATATCCGTTGTCACGGGGAATAATAACACCAGCCATGAAGGAACCAAAAATAGGATGAACACCAATAATGTCGGTATAAAAAGCAGAAGTAAATACAGTCACTAAAATCATCACCATCGACATTTGTGAAGGTTCACCCGTAGTCAAGTCATTTGTAAATCTGGTCAAAATGTAACGCATAGTGATTCTGACCGGGTATGTAAGGAAAAGGAACCAACCTACCGCAAGAAGTAATATATAGACTGTATTGACCCCACTTGAAGCATTTGCCAACGTCACAGACAATGCTAACAAAATCCAACCGGTCAAATCGTTTGTGATCCCAGCAGCAAGAACAATAGTACCAACACGATCACCGATCAAGTTCAATTCGGTCAAGATACGTGCCAACACAGGGAAGGCGGTGATACAAATTGCAACAGCAATGAACACCATATATGTAGTAAATTTAATATGTTGCGTATCATCCTTATACTCATTGTAAATACCAACCGAGATTGCGCAACCCAAACCAAAAGGAATGGCCATATTGATTAAGCCAACACTTAACGCAACTTTCATGTGCTTTTTTATAAACCTTATGTCGACTTCAAGACCTATAATGAAAAGAAACAAAATGATACCTATATTTGCAAACAAGGTCAATCCGGGGATCGATGCCTTTGGGAAACAATTTTCAGTGAAATGAGGTATATGACCCATAACAGAAGGACCCAAAAGCACACCTGTTATCACTTCAGATATAACACGCGGTTGTTGCAATCGTGAGATAGGTAAATTGACGATATGGCAAAGCAAAATGATAAAAATGGCTTGGAAAAGAAAGATCGTATAAGGCGCACTCGCCGAGTATATGAGAGGATTTGTCCCCGATACGATACCGGAAACTGAATTTGTAGAAACTGCCATGCGATATAAGTATTTGAATGTTATAAAGTGATCAGGAAGATGAGTGGATTTTTAGTACTTTATATTTGTGTGTAACCTGCGCGTCGTATAAAAGGGAGGAAATATCACAAAACCACAAGCAAAAATAACTTTGGTGGTTAATTTTTCTTTCAATAAATTTAACTTTAGAGGTTGGTGAGGCTCGTGTCTTTAAAAGGTTAAACAGGCCTAGGTCTTAAGATAGAAATGTGTGATTTGTTGCCATTTATAGTGACGTGAGGATTTTGATTTACTTATTCAGTACATCACGCATTAGAATTGCACGTGGCGATCCTTTTTTTCTTGGATATCTGTTAGTGCTTCGACTCGATAAGATAAAAAGGTCATGAATATGCATGTTGGTTTACTTTATTTATGGGTTTGTATATTCTTTACCTATTAGTTTTTGATTCAAGTAGTATATACAAGCTTAATGGGACAATGGATCAATTACTTGAACACACAAATTTATTTCTCTTTGCGACTCGTACAGTTACGCCATCAAAAGAGATTGATCTTTGCATTTTCCAAGATGATCTTTCTCAAGGGCAAATGTGTTGTTAGGGCGATTGATAAACTTCTATTCATTGTCAGTTAGTGTCGCTAACTTTCGTGACTTATACAGAAGCGACGTCCTGTGATACATAAAAAAGCTGGGGATGAGAAAGGGAATGAATCAAGTTTAATGGAATGTGGAGAAGATATACATTGACAACATCTTACGCTGTTACGACACATTACATGCAGTATATAAAAAACTTCTTTACTACAACTTTTGCAATTGCGATACTGTCAATTTCTTTGTTCTGCATATTGTGTTATTTGATTCCGCGGTCGATGCTTTTGCCCGTTTGAAACCAATTAAATGCACCGAGTCAAAAAAAAAAAGCCTTGTATGCACACTAATAACAGTCTTATCATGAGATCAGTACAGTAATTAATTTAAAATATGCTTTTAAATTATAAACAAAAGTCGAGTAGACAAGTCTTATATTACCACACTGCAAGATAATCAACATGTCCCCACCAATTCTCACTTCGCTCGGGATGTACATAATGGATGACAACAAGTTCCACCCATCGCTCAACAAGGAAGCACAACTTAATATCCTTGGTGGTGGTGCAACGTACGCAATTGTTGGTGGCCGTATGATCAGTGGTCCAGGTCTTGCTAAACAGCTTTGCCTGATCTTTGATAAGGGTAGCGATTATCCAGAAGAAATTCAGCCAATATTAGATGCTTGGGGCACTGATATCAAATACAGATACGATCAAAATAGGTTGACAAATCGTGGTACTAATTACTACGATGAGAACGAAATTCGCCACTTCATTCATTCAGTTCCAAAGAAGAGAATCGAAGCCGCTGATATCTTGGAAGATCCACGTTTACTTTCTCTGCAGTCTTTTCATCTTTGTTGTGCAATAACCAGATGTGACGAATTTGTCGACCTTGTTAACGCAAGAAACAATAAAAATCCTATCTATGTATTTGAGCCTAATCCTTCCGATTGTAAGGCCGAAAACTACGAAGATTTAAAAAAGCTTTTGGCCAAAATCAATGTTTTCACACCAAACTTTGACGAAGCTTGTGAATTGCTTGGTCTTCCTAAGACCACAAAGTTCAGTGATGTTGCCGCCGAATTTGCTAAGCACTTGAAATTGCCAAATTCGGGGGTTCTTATCAGATGTGGTCCTCATGGGTGTATTTTCCAGACAAAAGAGGGCGAACAGTTTATATTACCTGCATACCATCAAGATCAGGAAAAAGTAGTCGATGTTACAGGCGGTGGTAACTCATTTTGCGGTGCTTTTGGCACTGCTCTTGTGATTACTAATGGTGACTGGTTGGCCAGTTGCGTTGGTGGCAACTTAGTCAGTGGTTGTATCATTGAAAAATTGGGTGTACCAATCCAAGAAGGAGAAGCCTGGAATGGCAAAACCATCGCTGAGAGGTGGGATATTTACCGGTCGCAAAATAACGAATTATTTGCACTGTTAGAT
The DNA here is from genome assembly GCA_030563745.1 of Kodamaea alishanica (nom. inval.). Taxonomy (NCBI): domain Eukaryota; kingdom Fungi; phylum Ascomycota; class Pichiomycetes; order Serinales; family Debaryomycetaceae; genus Kodamaea; species Kodamaea alishanica (nom. inval.). The sequence continues at coordinate 441,414 of JAJMJX010000004.1, forward strand.
GAAACAAAGAAAGCAGGCCTCTTCAAGCTTTTTGAAAATTGAAACTTAATTATTATCAACGCCTTTTATAGAGAATAGAACAATACACTGAAACTATTAGGAAAAATGCCAGTTAAATTATAATTACTTGCAAATTGTGCTCTCTATTTTCTTCTTTCATCGTGGCTCAGAATCACAAATGTATTTTTTTCAACTACCCGACGCGTCTATTTTTTTTTTACTCGAACTAGACAAGTAAAATAAATGAGATACTTTAAAGGTAAAAAAAAATCAAACTGTAGGGGACGGGAAAAAAATTAATACAATCTACCAGCCCTTTCTTCCATAAATTAATACTTGCACATTTATATTGATAAATATACCTTAAAGCTACTATATAACATTGGAATGAAGATTTAGTTTTTCTAAAGATACCATTGACCAGAAAACAGCGATAATATTTTGTGTGTGTACAACTTCTATAAAGTACATACATAGTTGAACTTAGAAGGAAGTTACAAGATATACATAATATATAACACACGTTAAAATGTCAACAAGTGAACCAAGGGTGTTTCGTGCCACCTATTCAGGAGTATGTTTAGTTTAACGCGTAAGATCGCGTATTAGAAGAATTCAAGGAATGAATACTAACTTTAATTACTAGACCGATGTCTACGAATGTACAGTCAATGAATTTCCGATTATGCGAAGGTGTAAAGACGGATGGGTAAATGCGACGCAAGTATTGAAATGTTGTAATTTCCCCAAAGCGAAACGTACCAAGATCTTGGAAAAGGGAGTTCAACAAGGTTTACATGAAAAAGTCCAAGGTGGGTTCGGGAAGTTCCAAGGTACATGGATTCCTTTGCCTGATGCCCAAAAATTGGCTGCGGAATATGGTGTTTCTGCCGAAGTTGCACCGGTCTTATTCTTGGATTTGAGTGATCCTAATTTGAATATTCCACAGAAAGTAAAGCCCCCTCCCAAGGAAAATACTCCGGTAAAGCGTAAGTATACAAAGAAGAATGCAGATACGAAAAATGAAACTCCGACGAAGAAGTATAAAGACTTCCAAGGTTCTGCAACTGTCCTTAATCCACCATTCATGCTGTTCCAACAACAACAGCAACAGTTGCAACAAATGCAGCAGTTTCCTCCAACTTTCCAACAAAATGCCGACTTTGCAAGTATTCAGCAGAATGGAAGACAACAACCTCCTTTGCCTCCTCAGTTCACTCCTCATAACCAGGCTATTCAACAGGATTTCCAGAATTACCAATTGCAGTTCCAAAGAATGCAACAGCAACAGCAGTTGCAAATCCAACAGCAGCAATTGCAACAGCAACAAGCCCTCGGTCAACAACCTCAAGCATCCAAGTTTTATCCACAACAGAGACCACCACAACAACAATATGTGACTGGTATGCCTCCGCAAATGAACTTTCAAAATATTAAACAGCCGTCATCACAATCAACGAATGAAACAAACTGGTCGCAAGATGAGATTAGTCATAATCCAATTTCAAAAGATAGCGATACTTCGATATCTTCTAATGAGGAGCAGCATCACCAACAACTTCAGTATTTGTCTCAATCAGGAAAGAAATCTCAAATTAGTATTGAAAATGACGACTTGATAAGCCCCGCCGGTAATGATAAGGAAAGCTATGCCTCACAGTTGCTTAGGTTTTATAGTGAAGATAATGCGGAGATCCCTTATTTTATACACAACTTACCTTTTGACTTCGATATTAATGAACCAATTGATGACGAGGGCCACACTCCATTACACTGGGCAGCATCAATTGGAAATTACCAAATGATCCACTTATTATTAATCAAAGGTTCAAACCCTTTGGTTGTCAACAATTTCGGTCTTAACCCGTTGTCAAAACTTATATCTTTCAATAATTGCTTCGAATTGAAGAACTTTCCTAAGGTGGTCGATGATTTGGAGTTGTGTTTGATAAACACAGATATAAACGGTAGAACACCTTTGCATTACTTGTGTCAGTTTGCTAAACTAAAATCCAAATATGAAAGCTTGAGATACTATTTACAGGTTATCTTGAACAAGTTGAATGCGTTGAGTAACTCAACAGCTTCTCTGACAGCAAATAAATCCCAGGTGGATTTATTAAAAAACGTATTGGACCACCAAGACATTAATGGTGATACGTGTTTGCATTTGGCCATCAAAGCTGGCTCCTCCAAAATTGTGAAGTCATTATTAAACTATGGTGCCAGAGACGACTTGGAGAATATACATAAGCAAACTGCGAAGCAGTTGATTGTTAATTACAACTTGCTAACGAATTATGAATCCTCTACAGAAAACGCACACCCAGCATCATCTTTACAATCCACGGTTCAAGGCATGTTGCAACCATCTCAAATGATGTCGCAACCAATCACCCAAGAAATGTTACCGCCAAAACAGCTTCCTGTGAATACTTCATCATCAAAAATGACCGAGGAACATGAAGCAATTGGCGCTTCCTCCCAAAATGACCGCTCTTTCCAGGCAAACGACTCCTACCAGGTATTGGCCACACCAGTACAAACGAATTACACTAATGGCACAGTTGAGACTCCAGATACTCAAAGAACTACCATTCAAACGGATGAGATTGAGGAAGATGAGTCAAACAACGCGACACAATTCAAGGCAGAAGAAAATAAAGAGAATATTTTTATTGATAAAGGCTATGATTCGAATTCCACACCGGTTAAAAACTTGCATAGTCAACCGCAGGCTACCTCCCTGCATAATCATCAGCCATTGGCTGTCATTTCGGAGAGAACGGTTGAAAGTACTCCTGTTCACGATAGAAAAAACGTGCAAAATACATATCTTCAGACGCTGTATAAGCCAAAGCCTCCTAAACTAGACGCTAATGGAAACATTGTAAGCGAGTATGAGTCAGAAGATGCAAACGGCTCTATTGCCAATCCCACCGCTTTATCCAATGAAGATGATAATGGGGACGAAGATTTGAGTATGGAGCACAACAATTCGACAAGAAATCTTCACAATAAGGAAGCCAAGCTTCCGATGAATGATTTATCGTCAATGATCACTGGTATGATTAATTCGTTATCCGACTCGTATAACCAAGAAATGTTTAAGATGAACCACAATTCTAAGAGATTAAGCGAGGAAATCGCTTTAAAGCATAAGTTGAATGACGAGTCACTTCAAGCATTTCGCAAGTCGATTGACCGTTACATTGACTCATCCAACTTGAGTTCCATTGAGGAAGGACAATCGCTATTACTTCATGAAATTCAAGGGCAGGAAGATGAGCTTAAAAGCGGAGAATCAGCTTTGTTGACTGTTCTTACACAATTAAAGTCTCACGATTTATCCCAGTTGATTCAAGACGAAGAATACGCTGTAAACGACGTTTCTGCAATTGAATCGGAAGGTAACGATGCCATCATTGATGAAGAGAAATTGTTTTATGCCGCCGAATTGACGCAATTACAATTAGAGAAGAAAAGCTTGACCGCGAAATTGGCGGAGAGTATGAGAAACTTCGGCATTGATAATAAAATGTACAAGTACAGAAAATTGATAAGCTTGAGTTGTGGATTAAAAGTGGAAGACATTGACAGTTTAATTGATGGGATTGAAGAATCTCTTATGGAGACTGTTAGTTAGAGACTACGAAATAAAACACGACAAAGAAACCAGATTTAATATTAACATTATACTAAAAAAAAGAAGAACAGATGTTTTTCTTTTTGACACTAATGACGTTTAATCTCGCCAACCAGACTTTACTTCTATTGATATTTTGATTTTACTAACTTTTTTATTTCCTTTCTATGAATTTTGTTACTTTCTTAACGCTTCAGAAAATCAGTTGAACATTTCAGCTTCTTTAAGTTTTAGTTTGTTTGTTTTATTTATTTATTTTATTTTTATAGAACCTCTATCTCTGTACTATTTGTGTATTCTAGTAATATCTTTAGATCCAGATGTCTTAAAATCTTATTTATAGTAGCAAAGAATTTTCAATTTTGGGAATCGACTGAAATTTAACGTAACTAAGCTGTACATTTTTCCTAGAATTGAGTCAAATGAGGATATTTTTATAAAAATCATAAAATAGGCTTCTTGTCAAGCTGAACATGAATTTTTTCTTGATAGCATATATTGAAGTGTTTTTGCTTTTATACTTTATTAGCTAAAACAGAGGTAAAAGCGCTTCAATAAAAGATAAAAGCCACAAAAGATTGACAAGTCTCTCTGTTTGGATATTACTCGTTCTCTGCAGTGACATATTACAAGAATCAAAGTGATTGAGAACATAATTAAGTTACGAAAATAAAATAATGCTGCGAAAGATAGAAGGAAGAAGCATTAATCTCCATTAACTCACTCCCCCCTAAATTTCATCCGTGACGTCTAGCAGATACTCCCAAGTAATTTTAGCTTGACATTGCAAATACACTAACAAGCGTATCCCTATAATACCTATTTTTCTTCATTACATTCTTGACGATAAGGTGCCATACACGTATTTGTAGTTGCAAAGCTTATCGTTATCTGCAGACTATAAACCTTTTGATATTGGGTCGTGTACAAAATCAAAAATATTTTAAAACGCCATGACAAAGAAATAATAAAAAAGTTTAAAGTAAAAATTATCAAAACATTGCAATCAATCACAATCGCAATTAAACATAAGATCAAAAATGGCTAAATACAAAAGACAAAAATCAAACCACGAAATTTCAAATGGTGGTTCTATAGTGCCCACCAAATATGAACAGTCGCCTGCCACTCTAAAGAACTTTCCACTGTCAATCGTGAGTGGTGTCACTGGAGAAGGTGGACTTTATTCACTTACATTCAAGTCAGTGAGTTATGTCGATGTAGTTGAGAATTTTGACTTGATGCGTAAATCCATTTTTGGGGTCGAAGATTCTGAAACTTTGATTAATGATATGGTAACATACAATGAGAATAGCTTGAAAGAATTGCAAAACGAAATCATATTGGAAGAAGAGAAGATAAAGGAACAAAATTCTTCACAGAAAAGAAAAGAAATACTTTCACTTCAAAACAAATTACAAGATGCATTAGATGGAAACAAAAATTTAAGTTCAATTGGTGAAGAAATCTTGCAAAGTTACAAGTCTGAAGTTCCTGAAAAATCGCTTGTGTTTTTGGAAAAAGACTACATACATTCAGACGCTAAATTGGAAGGAGTTAAGGTCGAAAAGTTAGAAGATCTTAAGAACCCTGACTTATCAGTCTACGAAAGCAAATCGATAGGGCAAGGTTCATCATCGGATATTCAAAGAGAAGTAGTAACACCAATCCCAATAGTGCAGGAGTTACCTACAAATAGTTCAGACACTATAGATCAAACACAGCACCAGCTCATCTCAGATGCAACTATTCCACAGTCTTCTGATTCTTTCAACTACCACTAGATCGAAATTACGATACAAAAATGATCATCCATCTCGTTTATTTAAAACTTGTATAATATTAAATTAATAAAACTTAATTTCCACCCAAAACTGCGGCTTTGATTTGCATGTATTCATCAATACCGTACTTAGAACCTTCTCTACCGAAACCAGAATGTCCAATACCACCGAAAGGAAGTGCGGCTTCACTAATTAAACCTACGTTGACACCAATCATACCTACTTCCAATTCCTTAGCAACTCTAAAAATGCGTTTAACATTTTCGGAATAGAAATAACCACACAAGCCGACTTCGGTATCGTTTGCCAACAGGACAACTTCATCCTCAGTCTCAAATTTGATTATTGGACACACAGGACCGAATGTTTCATCGTTATGGATCAACATTTCAGGGGTTACATCACCCAAAATAGTTAAATCATGGAAGTTTTCACCAAGATCAGTACGCTTTTCACCACCTGATAAGATTTTGGCACCTTTTGAGACGGCATCTTCAATGTGTGATCTAACCTTGTTCATCGATCTATCGTGAATAACGGGGCCGTGGGTAATGTCATCAACGATACCGTTACCTAATTTGACAGTCTTTTCGACCTTTTCAACAAACTTCTTGGAAAATTCATCGTAGACGGATTCATGTACGTAAATTCTGTTTGTACAGACACAAGTTTGACCACTTCCTCTAAATTTGGAATTATAAGCACCTTCAACTGCTGCATCGATATCTGCATCATCGAAAACAATGAATGGGGCATTACCACCCAATTCGAATGAAAGCTTTTTTAAAGTAGAAGAAGATTGGTTCATTAACAACATACCAACATTCGTAGAGCCGGTGAATGATACCTTCTTAATCTTTGGATGTTCACAAATCAACTTACCAACACCTGGAGCATCAGCAGAAGGCAAGACATTAACAACACCTGGAGGAAAGCCAGCCAAGTCAGTTAAATATGCCAAAGCTAAAGCGGAAAGAGGAGTTTCAGAAGCTGGTTTAATGATGGTAGTACAACCCGCAGCGATTGCAGCAGCATACTTTCTAGCAATCATAGCCAAGGGAAAATTCCATGGAGTTAAAATGCCAACGGGGCCAATAGGCTGTTTAAATGTGAGAATAGTATTATTTGGGTTAGCGGATGGGATGATATCACCATACAAACGTGGTGCTTCTTCAGCAAACCATTGAAAAAAGGATGCGGAGTATCTTACTTCACCAATGGCATCAGGATAAGCCTTACCATTTTCAAGAATGATTAATTTAGCCAAATCTTCTTCATTTTCAGTGATTAATTCGTATAATTTATACAAAAGACCAGCACGATAACGGCCAGTTGTATTTTTGAACGACTTAAAAGCATCACTGGCTTGATTGATTGCAGTATTATAATCTTGATGTGACAACAGGGTCACCTTGGCAATAAAAGCAGAATCCTTATCAGGTAAAGCAGCAGGGTTTTCAACATCAAAAGAAGAACCATCGCTTGATTCTATCCATTTGCCATTAACATACCCTTTTGTGCGGATCAAATCAGGGTTGTTGAAAGTGGACAAGACTTTGGTAGATGTTTCGAACGACGAGAGAGTTCTTTTGGTAGACATTATAATACTTTTTCTAAGCATATGTAAGTATTGAAAGAAAGCAATTACTAATTTATTTGCAAAATATTAACGAATTTTGCAGAGTGTTTATAGTAATTAGCAATAGAATGTAAATCTACAATACCTTAGCGGAAAAATTCCAAAAGCGGTTATAAATCATGCAAATTATGTAATCTTTGCTTAGCGGGTAAAAAAAAATTGAACTACGCGGAAACAGAAACCCCAAGCGGTCTATTTCCTTCTACAATATTGATTTACATATTGAAGTTTTTTTAAAATTCATTCCACTTTAAGGTGGAGTTGGTGAGACTAATTTATTCTTTCTCTTTTCAATTAGTCTTTTTGGATTCAAAGCAAAATAGCATTTTTTGTCAATATCTTTACTTTCATCTCTCGATGTCTGTTGAATTTGTTTAGCTATCTTGATACATTTACGAATGGTTTTCACCAAAGTCTCATACTGTTCTCTTTGCGGGTCTTCTTTCTTTTCCTTTTCTATAGTAGTTTCTTTCTCAGTATCATCTTTTTCTAATTTGATATCCTCTTTTTTAGACTTTGTTGATGATTCATTTTCATGTTCATGAGGAGTTGAAAACTTTCTTTTTAAATATCTATCTGTGATTCTTTTATCAACGTCATACATTGCTGCTAAGGCGATCTGAGGCGGCGTAAATAAGAATGCAACATCACTGAGGAGCGCATAATCATTAAGCCATGATTTTGAACGATCATAGAGTGATCCAATTGTATCAATTGTGACATCATACATCAAAGGAGAAGGATGCAATAATACAGCTTGAAGATCGAGGAAAAACCCATAAAGTGGTCTGAATGGATGATGAACCATAAGAGTAAACTTAAGGCTTTGTAGCACAATAAATTCAAGATCGAGAATATCTTTTGGATTTGTATTTTTCAATGCCTTGACAAAGGCATCTATGGATATGAAGTAGTTTTCCGATTTAGCTGCAAGAAATACACAAGTATATAAAATATTCTTAGGATGATATTCCATGACCGAGTTGACAAGGTAGAATTTTTTAAAAAACGAAACTGCTGTTGCTTTCACCTGTGTGGGCATCTTAAAGTGATTGCAAGTTTGGATGATATTTTTCAGATAAAAGTTAAGATATTTTGATTCCTCTTCAAAGCTAAGCAAATCTAACAACTTTTCACTATTTAGCTCGTCAGAAAATTGTTCAAAGACCGTTGGTGATTCGGCAGATAGTGAAGCAATTGTCTGATTAAACTTGACCGTGGCTTTAGCACGCCCAGATTCGTTTGCACGTTGTTTCGTTTGTTTAAAGGATTCTACTGTATACGACCACAAGTCGTATTGGGTCGACCGTCTATACAAGTCATCGTTGGAAACGGTTTGCTTCTTTCGTATAGGTGCTTCTTCTTCTTGTTTAACCTCTGTCATATGTCAATGAGTGTAACCGTGATTTCGGTTTTAATACAATTTTTAATTTTAAACCTTCGCGCTACCGATTATGCGCTACCGATTCGTTTGACACAATAATTAACTAAAAACGTATGATATGTTTAGAAAAGTAACGCAAATCCTACAAATCTCCCTAATATAATCTATATATTCAAACTATAGTAATCCAGTACTAAACAGTAAACCAAGAGAAAAAGTGTAGCATAAAAAAATTTGTTGAAGTAAGAGGCCGAGGAAACGGTTATTCGTCGTCATCATCATCACTTGATAAGCTGCCAACATCACTGAGCTCGTCGTCATTTACCTCATCACCTTCCTCACCATTTTTCTCACCATCATCAATAGACACATTGGTAGCAAATTTCTTTACATAGTATTTGACCATCTCTTGATACTTTTCTTCATCTTTGTTAAATAAATTGGCCGCCTCTGTGTTTAAAGGATCGCTTGGATTTGAATATCTTAACAAGTGTGGTAGAAAGTTCTCAAAAATATTTAATAACCCAAACATGGGTGACCAAGTTTGGTTGATCACATCTAAACATACCGACCCGGAAGTTTCTTCAATATTTGGATGGTATATCTTATTGGTAAACCCTATCGAGGGTGATTTCATAGGATACAGATCAGGCAACTCAACTCTAATTTTCCAAAATCCACCAACGTAGGAGGTATCTTTTGGGCCCTCAAAAAGGACATAAAATTGTTGAAGTGAGTCGTTAATAAGGGCGACCTTATGGTCACTCATCATGAGCTCCATTACGTCTTTCTCCATACGTCTCTTTGATGAACTCATGGCTTAGGCTTGTAACTAATATATCTCTAACTTTTCGCTTTAAAACTTGTAAAATTTGGAAAAAGGTGGAGTGTTTTCTAAAATAAAACTTTGAATGGTTATAATATTATTGCTTAAAGATAGTCATACACTTTATGAGGGGAGAGGGGGAAAGGCACACAAAAATAATTCGAATCGCTCTTTTCGCACACTAAAATTAGATAAGCCAGACTCAGATGATGTAACTGCAGCGACAGCTGACATAAGCTTTCCAAAATAAGAAGGAATGCGAATGCGCAAACCGCTGCATATTTTGCATCAATAAACTTCGCAAGGCAAGTTGCTGACTATTCTTCCCAATTTTAGCTATCCAATTAATGCTGTACATTCAACATTTTCATGAAAATATACTGGTTGGATTAACCTCGAATAAGGACACCATCTGGAATAGGTTTCTGGTTTAATTTTGACTTTTTTATTGGATTTGAATTGTCTTTAAACTACACTATCCACATTGACGAGTCTTGAAGGAAACATATTCTTTTAACAAGGAATTTGTCAAATTCTTTGAGTTTTTTAAGCATATAGTGGAAACTGATTCGGTGAATCCAGATTTGTGGTAAGGTGGAGCTCATCTAGGTATGGGTCTTGAATTTCATCGGTATAACCAAGTTTGGTCGTATCCATCAACTTCAATTATCACTGCATCAAGAACATGATTCTCCGACAGAAAAATATTCGATCATGTCCTCTTTAAGATTTTTCTGTAAGCAAAATAACTTATTCTTGATTGCTTGTAACGGTATCATCCTTTACAATTGTGAAGTTTTCTCCATTCTAAAGTATTTAAGAGAAATGACCATGCTTGCATCTAAAATCTGATATTTCAGTTCGTTAACAAATTCATTATAAACAAATACTGGAGTGTACCTATCGATTGCAAATGAAATTTGAGCCATTTGCACCTTTCCTCTCAAGACTGAGCCTTTTCAAAGTTCAATTAAGCTTCGAAATTCAAAAATGGCCGCAAAATATATAGACACTTTATCTGCTACAACGCATCCACAATCGAACATCCATCATTGCATTTTTCCCTTTAAAATAAGCTTCTAGTCTTGTTTCAGCAGTTATGACATCACGACATATTCTGTATAATCGAATTCTATCCTGTCGTATTCGATTGTTGATTTCGTCAGAAACTGTAGTTGTTGTTCCAGGCCTTGGAGAGAAATATTTCTTGCGTTTACTTGTATAATGATTTGTGACAAAAGGCACACGATACACGGATTTCTTTCTTACGACTAAATTGAAAACTTTTTTTTGCATCTTCCTATATATCTATATAAATGACTTTGATTTCCAATATAACAATGAATCGAACATTCATTAAATCAACGCAAAACTTTACCGTATTTACCTTCTTTTACCGCTTTTCTCAAGTTTTCAACAATACTTTTTCGATTATCATCTAAATATTCCAATTCTTCCTCGGTCAACGAGTCCACTTCCTGTAACAATCTAGCGTGGTTGACACTTAACTCATATAATGGGTTCTTTTTCTTATTTAGGGTAAGCTCTATCAAATCTCTATTTGTGGTGTTAGAAACTAGCGATAATTCGACAAGTGCGTGCCCTAATTGTGGGAATTGATCAAGCAAGGCCTTCATAACTTGTGGGTTTTCGATACTCATTGATTTAGCTTCCTTGAGTATTTGAATTGTTGCTTTATTGTTGATATTTGATAACACTTGCGAGATTACTTGCTGTGGAGTTTGATTAGGATGGATTTGAATACCATGTGGTAAAGATGGCAACTTAACGTCGTTCGTTGACGATCCAGTGTCCAACGTTGTTGGGTTAGAAGAATTGGACACGCCATTAGGATCAATATGTTCACCATTAATCATGCCTAAAGCATTTATTGCACTTCTATTTTCTAAATCGTCGTTGACATATGTACATCTTAAAAATCTACCATTTGGCAATGTCATATAATTCAAATTACGCACTGCAGAAGAAGCAGTTTCATTATCTCCGTAGTTTATCACAGCATATCCTTTCAGCTTACCTGTCATTTCGTCAAATAAAAGCTTAAGCTCTTTGATAGGACCAACTGATTTCGCTATATCCATAACTTGCTGCTCCGAGTAGTCGAAAGGGAATTTCCCTATCGATACCATAGTATTACTATATCCATTCATTGTTCAGTTTAGTTCAATTATTTGAATTATTTGTATGTATATACGAGCTTATAGAGCGAATCTAGTATTATAGGGAAACTGAATAGTGATATTCTTCTTAAAGCGTCTGTTTTAGTCTCATTAATTTTTCAATGTTTTTTTTTTAGTGCTTCAAATAAGAAGGGGAAAGAGAAAAAAAAATACCGTTTAGTATCAAAATCGAAGGCATTCCGGTAGTGACAACACAAGTATGGATTCTAAAGAAATCAAATCGACAGTGTCGAATTTAGAAAAGACATCTGATGTAGCGACAATTTTAAAGCTTTTAAATATCTTAAATGATGGTGTCAAGCCTTCTGAAAAATTATTAAGAGAAACTAAAGTTGGTGTCGCTGTTAATAAGTTCAGATCTCATTCCAACTCTGATGTCACTAATTTGGTCAAGAAGATGATCAGAGGTTGGAGAGATGTTGTCCAAAGTGAAAAAACCAGTAAAAAGGCAACTTCGGCGTCTTCACCACCTGCTGCAACTGAAAAATCAGCTAGTTCTGTTTCTGTCAGTGTGAGTTCTAATGGATCTGCTAGTCCATCTGCAGCTCCTGCTGGTGCACCTAGCAAACTCTTCAAGGGTCCAAGAAACCCCAAGACTGACGGAGTCAATACTACTTTATATGATAACTCCACCAGAAATGCAAGTGTTACTGCATTATACACCGCCTTGGCCATCGAAAGAGATGATTCATCCTCTCACATTTTAAACGTTGCTACAGAGACCGAAAGTCAAGTCTTCCAAGGAGAATATGGTTCCGTAAATGACAATTATAGAAACAAATTGAGAACTTTCACGATGAACCTCAGGAATAAGAAAAACCCAGAATTAAGAGATAGATTGTTAAGCGGCATCATTTCACCCAAGCAATTTGTCAAAATGACTCCTAGCGAAATGGCCCCGGAATCTTTGAAAAAGGAAATTGAAAAATTGAACAAGCAGAATTTGTTTGATGCACAAGGTGCCACTGAAAAGAGAGCTGTCACCGATAGATTCACCTGTGGTAAATGTAAGCACAAGAAAGTCAGTTACTACCAGATGCAAACCAGATCTGCGGATGAACCTTTGACTACTTTCTGTACATGTGAAAACTGTGGTAACAGATGGAAGTTCTCCTGATGCTATGGTTTCTTTTTATTTGGCCTTTTCGATACCCCATTTAAGGCCTTTAATGTTGCCATGAAAAAGTCTTTTTTCAGTTTGAAGTGCTATTGTTAGTCCTAGATTGTACTTTACATATGTATTATAGTAGATGATATATCTTCATTTCCAATGATTCTAGTTCGTAGATGTTAGGTGTGATATTTGTGTCGATACAGCTGTTGCTTGTTTATAGGAACGTTTAAAAGTTTAAAATAACAGTAAAAATAAAACTACAAACTTTTCGTAGCGAAATATTATTCATTAACATTACAATTCTATTATATTATACAATTAAAAGAGATTTCTGGGAGACAAGGACATTAGAAAGCAACGTTCTTGGTCATGAAGGAAATCAAGTCAACCTTGGTGACGATTTGCACTGGGTTCAACTTGTCATCGGTGATGATAGCGTTCGAATTGTTTTCGAAGAACTTGTTCAATTTTGACAATTCGGTATTTAAAGTAATTTGTTGGTAAGATCTCTTGGTGTAACCTGATTGTTTAGAGATGTCGTGGGACTTTTGGAAATCAGCCAACTTACGGAAGTCTATAATGATGGAGTTGATTGAGTTGGTCAATTGAATCTTTTTGGTAGACAAAGATTTCAAGATCTTAGACAATGTAATCAAACCAACCAATTGACCTTGATTGTTCAAAACTGGCAATTGATCGAAGCCATTGTTGTGCAACAAGTCAAAGGTCTTTTGGACGGTGTCGGCAGTGGTGACAGTCACAACTGGTGCCTTATCTTCGACTAAGTCCTTGATGGTCTTGGTAGCTAAGAATTTGTCAGACTTGGAAACAGCTGGGGTTTCGTCAACTTCAAAACCATTAGTCTTCAACCATTCATCATCAGCAAACTTGGACAAGTAAGATCTAATAGAATCTGGGAAAACAACAACGACAACATCGTTTTCAGTCAAGTCCTTAGCAACTTCCAAAGCAGCTTGCAAAGCAGAACCTGAAGAACCACCAACAAGGATACCTTCTTCCTTGATAATTCTTCTAGCTAACTTGAAAGATTCAGCATCATCAGTTTTAATCCATTTGTCGACGTACTTTCTGTTCAAGACATCTGGGATAAAATCATAACCAATACCTTCAACGAGATAACCAGAGGTGCTTTGGTTCAAAGTTTCTGGTTGGGCCAAGATAGAACCATGAGGATCAGCACCGGTGACATGAACCTTTTCATTTTGTTCCTTTAAATACTTGGAGATACCAGAGATAGTACCACCGGTACCTGCACCAGCAACTAAATGGGTGACCTTACCCTTGGTTTGTTCCCAAATTTCGAAACCAGTACCGTAGTAGTGTGCATTAGGGTTGGCTTCATTAGAGTATTGATCTAAGATAACGGCGTTTGGAATTTCCTTTTCCAACTTCTTAGCAACACCAATATGCGATTCTGGAGCATCCCAAGCAGCTTCGGTTGGGGTTCTGATGATTTCAGCACCCAAAGCCTTCAAGACAGAAACCTTTTCGTTCGACATTTTTTCTGGCAAGGTGATGATAGTTCTGTAACCTCTAACAGCACCAACAAGAGCCAAACCAATACCAGTGTTACCACTAGTTGGTTCGATCAATGTGTAGCCTGGCTTAATTCTACCTTGCTTTTCGGCTTCTAAGACCATGTTCTTAGCAATTCTATCCTTGATAGAACCACCAGCATTGAATAATTCAACTTTGGCATAAACTTTGGCCTTAATGCCAAGAGATTGAGGGATCTTGTTCAATTTGATCAATGGAGTGTTACCAATGAGATCCAAGGAACTTTCGTATAATGGTGGAACAGACATTTTGTTACTAGCTTTTTTGTTTTCAAGATCAAAAGTAATTAGATGTTTTTTATCAATGTGTGGTTACATAGATTTTATAATATATTTATAATCATCGCCATCGTTGTGCAAAAACAAAAAAAATTCAAAAGAAAGAAAACTTTTTTTCTTTTTTTTTTCTCGAGGCCAACTGTGGCGCCAGTAACCGAGAAAAGACGAGTGTCAAAATCTCATGCAAACAAACTATTTTAATGTACCACCGACGCGTATTTGGATTGGTATGACATGCTGAACCAGTATGAGCGCCACTTATGGTGCTGCGAGGAGGGGTGTATTCGAATGCCGATTAACTCGTGTACGAGTGATAAACGTAGTTAATTATAATTCATGTCCGGCACTACTTAATCGATTTGAATCAACGGAATGTAATTTAAAAAGCTTCTTTCCAGCAAGAAAACCGCCGCCTAATTCGTAAATAATATAGCATTCCTGGGGGGGGGTTCAATGGATTCCACTGGAGCGTGATCTTTTCTATACCATAGTAACTCGAATCGTTCAACGGAAAGCATACGAAATGTTCTAAATACTTAAGGTAACTGAGGATTCAAAAGACATCGATCTCACGTTTTAGGTGGATCACAACATTTGCTGTCTGATTCGACGTTGATCAAAATCTTATTGTTTTCTGTGAAGCTAATCGTCAAAAGGATCGTTTTCAGTCGTATCCTCAACAGCATACGCTAGCAACATTCACGAACTAATGCTCAATAGTTCTCCCTTTTGTCGACCGAATTCTGGGTAATCTTTCTTCCATGGGGTCTAGTATGTGGCTCTACAAATTGTGCTCATCCCAACCGCCCGCTACGTTAAATTAGGGATAAGAGCGGACTGTCAACTGGATAACCCATGTTTATGATTTCGGAAGCCTACGATTGTCAATATGAGAAGTACCAATGTTATAATTCTGAATATATATCGTCGTTTGCATTAGTATAGAAATGGTCTGTTGTATACGAAAGAACGCCAATTACTTTTCTTGAGGGGTATTTGGTTGCAATTTTGTGTCTGCGCCCGTTTGAAAATGGCACCGCGCCGTACATGCGCATACAACATACGGTATTTAATACCCGATCATTTTTTCTCCTTTTAAAATGAAAAGCGGGAACAAAAACGGTTAGCAACGGTAATTAAACTAAAAGATATATAGTTGCAAAAAATAATGCAGAATCGAATCATTTAGGTGCAATATTCAAACAAGCGTATCACCAGCTTATAGATTGATAATTTTGCACTTGAGCACATCTGGATCTTGACCCGGGATCCCCTTGGTGAAATCAAACACCGATAGTATTCCCTTGCGATCGACAATGAACACTTTTCCACCATCTGCCGAAAATTTGATGGACGCAGCTTCAGTAAATCTCTCAGCATTAGCCACGTCTCCAAGAACAACAACAATCTTCTTTGTACCACCGGTTGAGTTCCCACTAGAGCCTACGCCACCTGCTAATCCAGTCTTAGCACCAGACCCTGAATTCATAAAATTGGGCATGCTCACCAAATATACTGTTCCATCCTTTGAAAGAAAAATTATTCCATCACCTCTCGGAGATAATGCACATTTATGTATACTCGACCCAACTTCAGACATTTTTAGTATAATTTCGGAAGCCTTGATACTTGCATAGTCATCTTCTTCAAAACTACTCATACTATTAGACATACTGTAGTTGTCAGAAATAATACCCTTGTTTTTCGTAGAATCAATACTACCACCTTCTAATCTAATGACAATAGGTGGTCTACTCTTTAGAGAGCAAGATGTGATTAAAACGGTGTTAGAATACTTCAGACCAAATTGTAAATCAGTGATCCCTTCATTTGACATCATTAAATCGGAGTCTTTGTTCTTCTCAACCTGTTGGTCTTCTTCAGATATAAGTAATTTGCTTCCATTTCCATCAATTCCTTCGAAACCTTCGAAACCACCACTTCTTCTCGCCTTTGACTTCGATTTAACACTTAAATCTGACCAAATTAAACGCGGCTTTCTATAATTATCACTGCTTTCACTACTGCGTAAATAAATAATCAAATAACGCGACTCCCAAATGGTCCCACAAAGCAAATGCGTTGATGAAGCATTAAAACTGATGAGTTTGATAGGATCTCTATAAGGCACGGTAATTGTGATTGGTTCTACTTGCTGTAAAATACCGGCATTCATAACCATACGATGCAAAATAATGAATGGTTGTTCTTTACCACTCAATCTTTCTCTAGCATTGATGCCACATGCGATCAAAGAATTGTTTGGTGAAACAGCCATACAACGGATTGGGAAATTTGTCGAATATGTGTAGACAGGTTGCCCGAACCTATATGAATTCGAATTACGATTGATATTGAATGCTCTGATCACACCCTTTGTACCTGAGATCACCAAGAAAGTCTCGCTCAATTGGCAATATAAGAAATCCCATTGCTGAATCTTCTTCTTCAAACTGGTATCGCTTGTTTGAGAATCATTATTGAAATCGTTTGTGATTACAATTTCCTTTTCGTCTTCACTGTCGCCATTAATATGTAAATTCCCAAATGATTCACCATATTCACCAGTCAGTTTACCACAACATATTAATTGAGGCTTAAAGACTTCGGATGAATTTAAGGGTGTCAAATATTCATATAATTCCCAACGCTTATCAGTGATTAAAGCAAATCGCGTTACTTCCATGTTTCTTGTAAAGTCAACCAGAGTATGGATAGCACTACCTATAAATCTCCCTGTTTTCTTCAACATTGTTGGTGCCAGTTTAAATGACATTTGCAAATTAAATTTCAGCTGTTGAGTTGCAAAAGTAGTCAATTGTCTATGGAAGGGGAAGCATTTACTAAAGTTATATTCTTTTTTCTCTTCCAATCCATGAAGAAGGCTATTTTCATAGATAAATCTATTATTCAACTCGGAAGATTCTTGAGGCATAAATTGCTCCTCCAACGTCTTCCTCCGTGGAAACAGACTCGAATATGAATTGAAATTTTCAGACTGCAATTGTTGATCAGGAGCCGGTTGATTCACCAATTGTGAGCTCAGTTGCTGCGACAGCAGAAATGAATTCGGCTGTTGCTGTTGCACCTGTTGTGAATTATTTTGAAACAGGACTTTCTTACCTATATCAATTGGTTGCACCTGAGAATTGCCTTCGTCAACACCTATGGGGTCAAAAATAGCATGTTCTTCTTCTTTAGCAAACTTATAAAATAAACTTATAAGGTCCATCGATTCAGCAGGAATCGCTTCATCTAATTTCTTACTTGAAGACCTCCTGCGCCCAGTGGAAACATTCAAATTCGGATTAGAAAGATCTGGTACACTCGATAATTGATATTCAAGTTGTTGTAATATCTTATACAAATCTCTTAAAGGTTTTATCTCATTCAATAAGCATACATCTGTCTTTTTGCAATTTGGACAACGAGATTTGTAGTCAGTTAAAAAAATTGACTCGGAAGTTAAGCATCCACAACTCAAAACTGATGCATCATGTACCATCGGAGCACTCTGCGACAACGGTACCCCCGGGAACTTAAGTAAGGCCTCAAGGTTAGACACATTGGGCCGGTTCATCATAAAGTTTGCTTATCTTTTTCTTTTGTGTGAATTATAATCCTCACTTGACTCAGATCTTATTTTTTTTTTGACCGATTAGCGGGGGATTTGGTATAAGATCGTCTAATATCATTAATTTCCCCAATCAAATAATTTCGAGTTTCTGTCTAAAAAAAGGCCTTTACAATTAAATTCAAAGGATAATAAGGATTACTAAAAATATATAATGTAAAATATTAAAAATTAAGTAGAAGTAAATGTAAAACCCGAATAGTAATCGACACTATTATTTTCATTCAGATGCAATTAAGATGGCACATTCTGTAATGGAGTCAGGGATCTGCTCAACTGTAAATCGTTCGAAATAGAAGGATCATGTTGCAGTTTAATACGCCTTTGGATATTGCTTTCAAAGTTGATGATCGATGGAGAAGGACTATCATCATCAATAGATACGACATTTGGAGATCGCGAGTACCTTTGACGGCTGTGGTTTTCATCGCCATCGTTCGTACTATTAGGCGATCTAGAAGTTGAATGCGCCATATCAAACATGCTACTGGCGATGTTATTCTTTGTTGTTTCATCGGTTTCCTCCTCTTTTTTCTCGTTTTCTTCATTGTGTTGACCAGCATAATCAAAGAAAGAATACAATGCATGTCCAACCTTACTAACGGCACTACCAACCGAGCCAAACATACCAGCACGTACATGTCCAATAGAGGCCGTTTGGTGTGTCAGATTTTCATCATAGATGGGCTTGAGGAAAATAGCGGATCTTGGACAAAGATTTAACAGTTCCAAGGTCTCAAACTCTTGTGTATCTGTGTATGTGACGCGAGGAATTGATGGACTATGAAAAACATAACGATCAACCTGTGGCTGCGACGCTTTTGCGAACGAAGGCAACCCATCTGAAGGAGAAGGTATTATTTCAGCCCCACTTTCAGTATCAAGCCACTTACGAACAACATCTAATGTGTCATTCTTCTTGAACTCATGTTTTATCGAGGATCCATCTAATAGCTTTATCGCTAAAATACACATTTCTTTTGACTTTTGTGGCAGGGGGGTTGGGGCATGAGAGTTTGCTTTTTCTTTTTGGAAACGCAAGCTTTCATATTTACGTTGCGAATCACGTTCCCTTTGATCAGCATCTATCAACTGACGTAATTCTCTCATTTCCTTCTTTTTAGCTTTATTCGATAAACGGAGTTCCTCTTGGTATTTATTCTTATTAACATGCGGAGTCGTAGGTCCACGTACTTGTTCTTGTGGCTTTGATGTTCTGGTTTGACTATTTTGAATAATCTTATCGAGCTTTTGGACAAATAGTTCAGGAGAAACAGTTTGACGCTTAATAATATCTAACAAAGACCCTTGGTCCACAATGTAAAAGCTAGGACTAACCAAATCGTGGAATATTTGCTCAAAATAACCATATTCAGCTGTACCCTCAACTAACTTAAGTAAAACAAAATTATTCTTGAGCTTTGTTGCCACATCTTCCAGGCTTACAAAATAGTTTAAAAAATCCGAATCCGACTCAGTTGAGGAAGGAGGCGATGCTAAAAACACAAATAAAGGCTTTTTTGAATGAATGGTACTTTCGACAGCACCTTGAACAGAACTTTCAAACATGATTTCATAATTCATCTTTGTTCTATATATATATTTTTTTTTGTTAAAAAAAGAAAGTTGTTGTAAATATCGTTCGACTCATATAGATATATATATTCTGCGACTTATACTTTGAATTGCGGTGTTAGATTTTGCGATCATGCACAAAATGCGGGTTTCTTTTTGCGAGAGGGGTAAACAATATGTAAGCTTACATGCTTGCGCTACCTATTTTTCAAAAGTCGGTAATAAAAATTAGGATAAGAATTATGTGCACTACTTGTTACGTAGACATTACGTCGATATACATATATAATTGTGAATCTTCTAGAAGACCCTTTTAGGGTCAAACTCAATAATATCTGATTCAAATTGATCCAACTGCGTTTCGCACGCATCGGTCAATATGCTTTTACTTCTATGTAGGCGTTCTGAGGTGATATGTTGGTGTAGCGAATTGTACTCATGATCCATGTAGTTTATATATTTTTCCATTTCAATCACTTGCAGCAGTTGTTGTTTTAACTGAGATTTCAAATATTTATTTTCAAATTTAAGCTTACTCGTTTCATTTTCCAAATAACTTATTAAGTTTGAGAATTTATTTTCCAAAGCAGGTGAATCATTTCTAAGATTGTTTAATTGACTTGTCAATTGCTCAATTTCATCCTTTAGAGAGTCAATCACTTCTTGTTCATTTTTTTGCAATATTTTCCAGTCGATTGGAATGCTTTGAATCTTAACCTTGTTGGCTCTGGCAGCTGTTTTGATCTTTTTTACTTGGTTAGCATAGTTTAATGTCTGATAAGTTTCTTCGAAATCAAGCGGTGATACACAAAAAATCATAAAACTTTTGGAGTTACCACCCAAGTTTTCTTTTAATATATATGTCAATATTGAATCTCTGTATGGAACAACAGCAGCCTTTTGGTTGTTACATGACGAATTACTGGAAAGTAAGTTGATACATCTTCCTAACACAGTCAATGACTTGTTGATAAGAGTGCCTTCTTTCACTCTATCATGTTGTCCATAAACCTTAGTTTTGGCCAATCTTTCGGATCCGGCCAAATCAACGAGCTTGATACTCGACGTCATTTCTTCTTCTGCATCTCCAAGGTGGATGGAAGCATCATCGTTGTCTTCATTGTCATCTTTGAACTTGGTTTGTTTCAAAGTCAATGTAAGAATAGCATGTGAACGAGATGATGCATCATTCATGGAAGTGAAAGCCGTTGAACGATTTACATTCCCACGATCCAACAACTTTTCGAAATCCTCATAACTGTTTATAGAAAATTCACTGAGATTTTCAACATATGGCCCCGTTTGCGGATGTTCTCTAACTTTAAACTTTTTATTCTTATCGTAACCAAGTAGATCTTTCACTTGTTCGTTATATATTTCAATATATGAAAGCCTTACATCACAATTGATCTTTTCATTCACGAGAATTTCTCTCTGCTTTAGTACGTCCCGGACGATCAATGGAATTAAGCCTGGTTCTGCTTCATTCCCCATCATCGTGAAAGTCTTCCCCGAACTCGTTTGCCCATACGCCAACAAACAAACATTGAAACCCGAAAATAAATGTGATATTAGAGATGCACCAGATTTTTGATAAAATTGCTTGTTGTTAACATTATGCTCATCTTCTTTATTGAAGGACCAAATAGACTCGTCGAACGTATATGTTTTTGTTTCCTCGCCCGATTTGCTCCTTATAGCTGAGCCTTCGGGTAGCGTAAGAATTGTCTTTGTAGGTTCATTTGCGGGCATCAGTATTAGACATTCCTTGCTTTTCTCTTCTTGTGTCTCTTCACGTGGCAAAAGGGGCCTTACCCTTACTAGGACCTTAATGCTATTATCTAATTCGGTCTCCTCCATTTGCTGTGCTTTAATGATAAACGGTGTTTGATCTCGTTTGGTGTGAGAAAAAAAAGGTAAACAAAGGGCATTTTTTATTTTTTTGGCGTGTTTTGGCAGCTTTTTTAAAGATTAACATTTCAAACCGTTTTTGCGATGTGCTTCATTAAAAGTATGCACTTTAGCAGACAACCCAAAATACACCACAAAATATGAATAGCAAATCAAAGATCCTTGTGCTTAACCCGAATCCAGACTCATTGGATCCTGTGTTAGGTAAAGCAAATTTGCAGCATGAAAAGAACGGACCATTCGATGCTGTTTTACTTTTAGGAGATGTTTTACCCATAACTAGCGAAACAAAACCACTGACTAAATTGAGTGTTGCATCATACTTTTCTCAAGGTAAACAGGGGATAAATAAAAATATCCTGAACTTAGTTTCGGAAGATTCCTCGATAGCAATCAGTGAAAATTTCACTTATATGAAATCATCAGTAAGTGTAATCAACTTAAACTCTGGAATTAATATTATGATCATCTCGGGCAAGGCCGAAAATGAAAATTCAGAAATCATAATGGAGTCTGTCAGAGAGTACTCTGACATTGATGTGCTTGTGTCGTACAACTGGCCAAAAGCTTTGGCAATACAAGAGAAATTAACTCTTGTTGGAAATAGTTTGATCGATAAGATTGTGACACATTTAAAGCCAAAGTATCATTTCTGTGTCGGCAATGAGTCGGGGAAATTTTTTGAAAATTCACCATTTAAATGGGATTCAGGTGAAATTACTAGGTTCATCAGTTTGGCTTTAGAAGGTAGTGGAAAGAAATGGTTTTATGCTTTCAATATTGGTAAGGACCAAATTGTTCCTGAGACATTGGGAGTTAACCCGTTCACTGCACCAGCCCAGATGCCAGTAACTAAAAGGTCTTTTGAACAGGCCGAATCATCATCTAAGGATGCAACTCATGACCAAGTGATAAAAAAGGCAAAGACAGTCAAGCCAGATCAATGCTTCTTTTGTCTATCCAACCCTAACATCGAAACGCACATGATTGTTTCGATCGGGAAGCATAGTTACTTGACTATAGCTAAAGGTCCACTCACAAGGTCTAATAGAAACTTACCATTCTCTGGACATGCGATTATAATTCCAATTGAACATGTCGCCACTTTGAAACCTGAGAATAATACAAGAGTGACTGAATCTGAAGTGTACCTCGAAATTCAAGAATATCAACGTACTTTGGTGGAAGCATTTCATGCTAATGCGCAGATATACAGACTAGTACTGTTTGAGATTAATAGGAAAAGCAATGTACACCATAATGTTCAAATGCTACCAATACCAAAAGAATCTGTTGATAAGTTTTCACAATCTTTGAACGAAAAGGCAGAACTTAACAATGAAAAGTATACAAATAATCACAAGCTTGAGTTTAAGAAATTTAATAGTGATCAGGACCCAAGACTTGTAGACATCATCAACGGTGATTCAGACTATATTATGTTCCAGGTATTCTTGTCACCCAAGGAAAAACAAATATATATTAGTGAATTCAACGACTCATCTAAGATGATTGATTTTCAATTCCCGAGAAGAGTTTTGGCCCATTTACTCAACTTACCAAAGCGTGTGTATTGGGAAAAATGTCAGCAACCCAAAATTAAAGAAACTAGTGATTGTGAACAATTTAAAGAGTTTTACCGTACATTTGATTTCACAGTGAAGTCCTAAACGTTTTTAATCTATAAATGATACCATGCACTATATACAATTCTTTCATGCAGACTCCTCGATACAACGAGTACATCCACATTCAAAAAACCATTCTTTAAGTTCGCTTTTCCTCTTTTCGACAGGTTCGTCGAGATAGTTACCATAGTCTATGCATAATTCTTCTCCGGGTGTGACATCCCTTAAAGTTTTAAATACTAATTTTTGGCCAACCCTTGTTTTCTTTAAGTTTGGGCCACAAGAGTGATTAAAAAACGATGCAGAGGGAAATACAGCAAAACCAAAATATTCCTTATCTTCTTGTGGGGACTCTGTTTCAGACCATATACCAAATGCATTTGAAAGGTTTTTACCCAAGATTGAACGCACGCTATCTGAATTTATGAATGGTTGCAATGCATCAGGCGTTGTAAGTTTGATAAATTTATAGATGTTTATGTAAGAATAAAGTAAGTAAGGATATTTCAATACTTTTTCTGTTTCTGTGGATTGTAATATCGAAAATAAATTCAATTCCATCTGTATTATATCATCATGTGTATATTTCTCGGTTGTAGTGAATAATTGATATTGTTGAAATTTGTACAACTGGAATAGTACTCCGATAATATATTTTATCTCTACATATTCGATTTCGTTGATACGTGGGACTTGGGCTAACTTTTTCGATTTTTTCATTTTTATTATTTCCCATTGTTTCACTGCGGTCCATTCTTTGTCAATGATAGATAGTAAATCGTCACCTTTTGGTTCGACTAATTCTGCTTCTTTTTTCTTTAAACCATTCAAGTAGTATTTTTCAACCGTAAGTAAACTTTCAAGGTAAATGCCATTTAAATCATATTGTTGAAAGAGATCTTTACAATCTTCAGAACAGAAAAACAACGAATAAATCTCTTTGGAACCTTCCAATTTTTTACTTAACTTAACTTTTAAATTAGATCCATTTTCATACTTAAAACATTGGTTACAAGCTTCCTTTCTAAATGATTTTGTTATGGTTGAGCTGAGGGGAGTGGCGCATTCTAGTATAGTTGTATCTTTAGGTATAGGATCTGAGGCGAAGCAACCTCTACCACCATATTGTGTTTTATCTACCTTGAAATAGGGGGAAAGTTGATTAAGTAAAGTTGAAGCGGTGTCATGTTCTTCGACTAATGTGGACAGCTCACTCGGTATAGACATTTTGCGGCTGTATTTTAATGTGTATAAGGTTTTAAGATAAGCTTTTCAAGTATCTGGAGCACTTTTCTAGATCCATCTCATCACCTGTCAAGCCAAAAATTATTTCGAAAAATACCGCTTTAGGAAATATTTCCTTTTAAAGGAATAATCCTGATCCACAAAAAAATAGACAAGAACGATCTAGGCCACACAATTACAAACATCTACTATCATTATCCAAAGACATATCACTGAACGCGTCAACCATTTTAGGTTTATTTGGTTATCAATGTATGATGTAATGCGAGAGTTCCCTTACTTTTAAATTTCAGAAATTTTTGTACTCCAGGATTACCGTTGCACATTTTTTTGCCCTTTAAAAAGGCAATTCAATTTTTAAGAATTTTTAGATATTCGCTAACCCGTGAAAACGTTTCCAAGGAATTGATAATCGCCGTATCTGAAAAAGTTAAACGAAGAAATGGACTCATACTATTTCATCTCGCTTCGGGTTGGCAGGCACCAAGGCCGAAAAAACTAGCTGCAAAAATATTATTTTTGCACTACAAAACGCAGAATACAGTGAAATTTTAGCCATCAGTTCATTCTCATTAAAATTACAATTAAACGTAAATACACACAAAGATAAGTGAAATTAGAAGATCCACCCCAAAAACTTTTCATAAAACCATTCCTTGTTCTTAGGATTACCTTCGGCTTCTCTAATCGCCTTCCTTTCGGCATCTTCAGCCTTGAATCTTTCTTCTTCGGCATCAATAACATCTCTGAATGTGTCCAAATCGACATCTTCAGGTTTGATAAGCTTTGTTTTGTACCACAACTTGTACCCAAATAGCATGATCAAAAATGTGGGCAAAACAATGTAACCTGTGATAAAAGCCTTATATCCAAACTCGTTACCCAAAAAGGCAGTAAAGTTCTTAACAAATACCATAACGATACAAATAGAGAGGGCAAAATAAGAACCGTATGGTTGGAGGGGGGATTTATAAGCTAACTTTTTTCTGTCAAAACCTTGTACTTCTAAAGCCTTCATGAATCTCAAATGGATAATCAAGATACAAGACCAAGCCAATAACCCAGTCAAGGAAACAACGTTAACAAAATAACCAAAAACTTCTGCTGCACCACTTGAAACGGTCATATATGCCAACAAACAGAAACCAAAACTCAAGGCAATACCATAATAAGGAACACCCATTCTGTTTGTCTTGGCAAAAAACTTAGGAGCATAGCCTGCAACAGACAATGAGTAAACTGTTCTTGAGCAAACGTACATATCAGAGTTTGCTGCTGAAAGAACAAACAACAAGATACAAGCATTGATAACATGGTCTAAGCCCGAAATTTTGGCATTTCTAATGGCAATGACAAAAGGCGAAGCACTTGCACTACTACCGGAAGCACTCAAAAGTAAAGGATCCTTTGGTGACACAGCCATTCCTAAGAATAAGATCGACAAAATGTAGAAGATCAAGATACGATAAAAGGTCAACTTGATTGCTTTTGGAATAGACTTTCTTGGGTTTCTAGTTTCAGCAAAAGTAATACCAACCAATTCAGTACCCAAAAAGGCGAAAATTGCAGTTACAAACACAGAGACAAAAGAAACAAATCTTCCCTTTGGTCCTTCAATCACGAGGTGTTTCGATTTGTCAACGTAATGTAAAAAGGCACCGGGGTCTTTCCAGTATCTGAACCCAATTCTATCGTGTGTGGGGCCACCACCAAGGGCAATAATCCAAAGTAAGAGGATCAAACCAAGACAAGTCAAGACTTTCAAAGATGAGAGCCAGAACTCAATTTCACCGAAGAAACGAACACCCAATAAATTGACGGCGAGAATCACGACCAAAAATATAGTGATCCAAACGCCTGGATTGACTTTATCTTTACTAACCCAATACTGCATTGTTAAAGAACCGGCAACTAATTGATTAGCAGGTAAGATTAAGTATTTGAACAAGTAGACGTAACCGCACGCAAATCCCAAAGAATCATCGACATATCTCTGGCAATAATTTGCAAACCCATTTAAGGGCACAAAAGTTGCAATTTCACCTAGAGCAGTCATCACCATAAACACACAAAATCCAATGATCGAGTATGATAGTAATATAGCACCCGGTCCTGCAGTCTTCAATGCGGAGCCAGTCCCGATCAACAATCCTGTACCTAGGGCACCACCAATGGCAATCATACTAACATGTCTCGAATCTAAAGATTTTCTTAACCTATTACCATCTTGTAAGGCCAAATTAGTGCCCGAAGGATTTGATTTTGAAACATAAAGATTATAATCTTCTGTATGGCGTGAGATGACCGAGTAAAGATCATCCCCTTTAGAACTGATATTCTTTTCGATATCAGACATAATCAAAATAATCTTCTTTATACAAAAAAGAATAAACTTTTAAATGAAGGGAACTTTGCTTCTTTATATATCTTAACAAAGCTCATCGTTCAAAGAGCTTCAAATATTAAAAACTTCCCGGTACTGCACATACAAACGCCATCTCAATTATTATCTCTTTCGGCAATTAGACAATTTTAAGATACCAAAGTAATTCGTGTTAAAGAATTGGTCGGTTTTTTTCTTAGACAAGCAAAAAAGAGTCAAGTCGCCAAGAATTTGCGGCCAAAAAAAAAAAAAATAAAATCTTAGCGTATGCAACGCACTAATCTACGGTATTGTGTCTCATTTGACTCGAATTGAAATACAGTATTGAAAACAGTCCAGTCCCTCTCTAAATCGAAAAGATTTATGTCAAAGATGGTTCCATTTCCTATTCTTATCTTTTTCAGTTCAAGGTCTATGAATTTAAAATTTTTGCTGCAAATATCGTACTAATGAGAATATGACAGCAGCTGAGCCTCAAGTTCTGCACAAAAACAATAAAGCAAGCACAAAATTAATGCAGGGAAAATGACCTGAACTCCCCACCACGCAGGCAATAACCAAATACAATTTCAGAGGGGAATATGCACAGTTTGGGTTTCATTCTAGAAATCAAGTCTGAAAGTTGTTATCAAGATAACTTGAATCATCTTTATCATCGCTTGCTGAATTTTAATCTTGACTGATAACATAATATTTCTTTAATAGGAATTTGATTTTTCTTGGATTTTTTTGTCTTGTTATCTTATCTAGATTGCATAAACGATGCTTGACTCTTCTAGTCTTCACAAAACCATGTTATTTGTTTCATAACGGATAGCTTGATGAGTATACCTTTGGTTTCTTTTTGGGAAAAGAATCAAAAAACAAAAAAAGAAAAGAAAATAGCTCTATACGGCGTTGTCAGTGGGGTCAAAAAAAGCCCAGAAATTTTTGCTTGAGCTATCTAGAGTTTCAACTTTACGTGTCTTTGATGGTACAAAATGCCGTATAGTAGAATTTTCCCGGTACATCAACTACTCTCAAGTAAAATAATTAAATACGGAACACATTCTCCAATCATGCCCCTCTACCCCTCTATACCCCTAGACTCAATGCAAAAGATACACTCCACCTTTTTGTTCACAAGTTCATTGAAATGGTTTCTCGAAACCCTTCAATCGTTTTTGCTTCGTTTTTGCCGTGGTTTGTTTCACTTCGGCAATCCTACAACTCATTGATCATTGCGTGTATTGATTCTGTAACCACTCAGCCCGACTGGTTTTGTTAAAAAAAAAAAGGTGGAACAAAAATATTTTATTTGCAACTTCTTTTTCAGTTTTTCATACAAATTTCCCCACAAAATATTAGATCAGTCGACAGATAAATATTTTTAATTGCGCCTTGGATGATATTATAGTTTCAGAAGAATTTTTGTTTTTAAATTAGATTTGCAACGCAAAAAGAGAATAGACTATGTATAAGTAATATCAATACTTATCTCGCTCTGCGAGAAATTTTGCAGTTTTTTTAAATATCCGGGTTTCCTATTCATTACCAACCTCTCGAAGATAATCTTTCGCTGTCTCTGATAGAGTCGATGGAGACACCAGCCATCAAGTCACCTAAATCGGTGGAATATTCCAAGATCTTCAATGGGTCGGAGTAGTTGGTGGTGGCATTGACAATAGCTCTAGCCAACTTTTCAGGGTTAGAGGACTTGAAAATACCAGAGCCAACGAAAACACCGTCACAACCCAATTGCATTAAAAGAGCTGCATCAGCTGGAGTGGCAACACCACCTGCAGCAAAGTTAACGACTGGCAATTTGCCCAATGCAATGACTTCCTTCAACAACGAGGTTGGAACTCTCAATTCCTTAGCATAGGCTGCAATTTCTTCTTCGGTCTTCAAATCCTTAACGGCATCAGCAATTTGCTTCTTGATGATAGTAATATGCTTGACAGCTTCGGAAACATCACCAGTACCAGCTTCACCTTTCGTTCTGATCATACCAGCACCTTCATTGATTCTTCTCAAGGCTTCACCCAAGTCCTTAGCACCACACACAAATGGAACCTTAAAGTTGCTCTTGCCAATGTGATTTACCTTGTCAGCTGGAGTCAACACTTCACTTTCATCGATGTAGTCAACTTCCAAGGCTTCCAAGATTTGGGCTTCAACGGTATGACCGATTCTAACCTTAGCCATCACAGGAATTGAAACAGCAGCCATGATTTCCTTGATCATTTTTGGGTCAGACATACGACAAACTTGGCCCGATTTACGCATATCTGCTGGAATTCTTTCCAAAGCCATAACAGCACAAGCACCAGCTCTTTCAGCAAGTTTTGCTTGTTCAGCGTTGACGACATCCATGATGACACCACCTTTCAACATTTGGGCTAAACCAGCCTTGATTTTAAAGTCAGACATTGTATATTTAAGTTTCGATTGAAATAAAAAGTAGGTAAAAGAGGCAAATAATTTATGAGAAAATTGCTATTGATATATACTGTTAAAATTCAAAAAATAGAACTTGGCCAAATATATATTGGACGAATAATGAGAGAAAATCGATCTACAATTTGAGCGATATTATGTATATGAGTAATAACTATTATAAGAAAAGAGTAGTTTAGTATAAGCCTGTTTTATCCTGTACACAAAGCTTAAAAATTACGGTTAAGATTAAGCAATTCGTGGAGAAATTAGTTCAGGGTAAATACTGTAAGAGGAGTTAACAGCAAACCAATAGGAATCCATAACGATTGGTTCTGAAAAATCATTTAGGGGCTGATTTATTTAATTTTCATTTTCGATCTTTAAATGCCGAAATTGTGACGTTGATCCTTTTATCAGATGGCTTCGAGACTTGTCAACCTGTGTAGAATATGCTCTTATAAGTCATTCTCGCGCTCCCCTCCTTTTTTCGGCTTGCGATATTTTCTTAGCGGTTTTTTTCTTTTTGTATTTTATTTTGACTCCGGCTGAAAATTTGACTCGGTCGCTTACAAACGCTTATCAGATGGGTCGGATTCCCGTATCTGCGTTCGTTTATCATCATACAGTTGTGACTAAATTTTTAACCTTGGGTGTTTTATTTAATAAATTTTCATAGAAAGACGAACTAGATTTTTTTTCAACTAGATTATAGATGACTGCAACTAAGACCATAACAGTTGGTGTACTTGCACTTCAAGGCGCCTTTCGAGAACACATAGAATATTTGCAGCGAGTTGTTGAAAAATACCAAATCGAATACACCCAATACACATTCGATTTTATAGAAGTAAAGACCAAAGAACAGTTAAGTCAATGTGACTCACTCGTTATACCTGGAGGTGAAAGTACTTCAATATCCTTGATTGCAGAAAGAACTCAGATGTTAGAACCACTCTTGGATTTTGTCAAGGACGAAACTAAATCGATCTGGGGTACATGTGCAGGTTTGATCTTTCTCAGTACTCACTTAAGGAACGGTCGTTTAAATCAACATGTTCTTGGTGGATTAGATATCGAGGTTACACGTAATGCATTTGGCAGACAATTAGATTCTTTCGAAAGTAAGTTAGATTTTAGTGGATTCATTCCAGGTTTAACTGATTTCCCCGCAATTTTCATTCGTGCTCCTGTCGTTTCCAAAATCCTCACCGCCGAAGATATTAAATTAAATACTGATGAAGACATTATTGTTTCGAAGAATGCTCACTTGAACCGCAGTAGCAAGATAAATACCTTGCTTAAATTAGATACAGGGTTGACTGTGGCTGTTAGACAGGGTAACCATCTAGGAACTTCTTTTCACCCTGAATTGAGTGACGATGTGAGGTTTCACAAGTGGTATTTGGACGAGTTTGTGATTCGCAACCAGTAAAGTGAAACTAATTAAGGGGTAGAATTAATCTGGTTTTCAGTTCTCCCGAGTAAAGTATTTCAATTTTTTCATGTTCACTTGAATATACTTATTCTGGTTTCTAAGCTACAACAAATCATCGCTGCTAGTTACCATGCTAATTGATGGAAAATATTAAAAATCAAACCACTTTTGGAAGAAATCGAGGGTCAAAATTACAGTTTTAGACCTCAAACAATTGGCTTTTTTCTTTTATATTGTTAATTATATTATTGTCAACGTAACTTCATTAATTCTTTTTTTTTCTCTCACGCTTGAATGCAAGCAGCAGTTGTAAATTTATCAGTTCCGCTTATAACTGTCGTA
Organism: Kodamaea alishanica (nom. inval.); assembly: GCA_030563745.1. Classification (NCBI taxonomy): domain Eukaryota; kingdom Fungi; phylum Ascomycota; class Pichiomycetes; order Serinales; family Debaryomycetaceae; genus Kodamaea; species Kodamaea alishanica (nom. inval.). The sequence goes on from JAJMJX010000004.1 coordinate 472,438, forward strand.
TTGTATTTAAGGCACGGAGTTGTTTTGTAATTACAAATAGAAGGATCGTACTAGAGACACTTGCAAATTATAATAGCAACTTGATGAATAATTCGTGATTCGTGCTGTTGTCATAGCAAAGAACAATCAATACAAGTCTTATCTTAATAACGCAGGTTCCTTAAAATCGGACGGGCTGCATGTTTTGTTTATCTTTCTTCACAAAATTTGTCTATAAAGATATTTCTAGTGATATTTTTTTCTAGTAGAGGAATCAACACCAAATCTCACAAAGCAAAAAAAAAAAAAGAGAAAGACTGATAAATCAAGAGGCATATTGGGAAAACATATAAGGGATCATAAAAGTTGTAGTTTCAACAAATATAAATACATTAAAAAGGCCCATAAATTAATACCAGGGTACTAAACATATAATTAGCGAACTTTCTATTGAAGTTTTGCAATTGATCATTAAATTTTTACAATTATCATAGATATCAATTATAGCAGAATATGCAACATGCCAGGATATATAACAAGAAGCTGGCCAATCCTATACCGATTACCACCAAATCTAATGAAACTGCCACTGTGAACACAAACCTAGATTTTTCATCGTCTTTGAAACCACAACCTTCAATGAATGCCTTCCAGTCGAGCTTAATTGTTGGCGGTAGTACTACTAATATAGGCAAGGGGAATGTTAATTCTCGGTCCAATCTTATGAATCGAAATCTGGGAAGCACAATTACAATCGGCAGAAGGAGTAATACTCCGCACGTATCTACGACCAATCCTTCGAATCCTGTACCAGCTCCACCACATGCTGCGTCAATCCGAACACATTCATCTACTGCACGTTCGACAAGTCTTTCTGAAGTAACGCAAAAGAAAATACCCGAGATTAAGGCTCCGATCCCCTTGACCGTTTGGTTTCATGAATTACGCACATCAAGCGAAGATGTCATATTAGATGTGACCGGAAATAGCCCAATAAAACATAACCAAGTATATGAATTACAACTGGGAAAGCTGAAGAAATTGTATTTTATGATGAAAGATAATAATTTACGTGAAACAGTGGATGAAACGCAACTGGTTGATTCTCTGGAGAACAAGCTGAAATTGCAAATATCACTTATTTCAAACCCTTTGCAGAAACTATTGGACATACCTCCAAGAAGCATGGCTCATTTAAAGCCTGTCTATAATTTGAAATCAATAGAAGCAGATTCGGTTGAAATTTTCATAAAGGATATAAACTTAAGTCGTGATACCATGTGGAACTTTTCACTGTCACTCGTCAACACCTGCACCTACCTTGATCAAAGATTAAGCTTCCTCAGTAACAGAACGGGAATAGTCAAGTATATATATAAAAATGGGAAGAAAGTGTTTTCAGCATATATTAGTGAGGATACACAAATAAACTTTAGGTCAGAGAGTGCAAAATTAACTGTACTAGTGCAATTATCAAGTGAGATGTGGCATTTTGAAGAGAATGGTGAAATCATGTTTCATAAGCTAGTGAACAACTTGTTTCCTAAGATATTCAAAAAATGGAGAACAAACTATACGCATCATTCTATTACAATTGTACTATTTACAAGTGTTGATTTAACAAATATACCATGGACAACTTTGGCACAAGGTGACAGACCAAATAATAGGAGAGATTACTTTAGAGTTGTTGTCGATCAAGTGAATATTCTGTCATGGGATAAGATCATGGCTAGTTTACGTCTTGAATTTGCTAATTTTAAGAGAGATATAATGCTTAAACCGGAAGAAGGTGGACATTATATTATGGAAGGCGATTCACTACCAGCAGTGAAAGGCAATATTTTGGAAGCTCTTAATCTTGGCATTAGCCTTGTTCTGGATAGATTTAATCTGGATCTTAAATACTGCTTGAATCATTTCATGTTGGTTACCCCAGGTACTGGTATTTTTGATGTTGATTATGATCTCATGTTAGAAACTAGTAAGAAAATGGTTTTGATTGATTGTGGGTTGGATATTATAAGTCTTAGCCGTCCACCATTGCATATTGTTCCTTTATTTCGATCGATCAATAATCAAGGTAAATTGACACATTCTGTTCCAAACTGGTGTGATATTTCCTTTTATAAAGACCTGAACGAAGATCCAAGCCAATGGATACCACGCTGCAAGATATATGAATTGCAAATGATGGGAGTAATGGAGAATGAGGTCAATGAAGTTCGAATCGAGAGGTTGCAGATAAGTAGACACACAAGGCTGGTTGCTGATTTTATGGATTTATACGATGATGATGTTTTCAAACCTGTAAAAAGGTTTGACGAGGAACAAGAAGATTATTTCAATGATGCCACGATTAAGAATTATCAGAGCGATTCTACTCTACCAAAACCTGCATTACCAAAGGATGGACAAGTTACTTTGTCTCTCATATTCAATCACAAGCCTGCTTTGGCACAGATAACTACAACTTCTGCCAAAACGGATGCATCCAATTCTTCCGCTCTCGGCACGGTCACTAACAACAATACAGAATTATCAGCTCTTTCTTCGTTATATGTGTTGAATAAAAACTCCGATGACAAAGCTGTACCTTCTTCAGCAAACTCGTTGAGAAGCTCAACATCGATGGCCACATTACGGAGCTCATCACATTTTAATGGCCCAGCAAAGAAATTCAACGCCGGAACCACTCGAATTCTTAAAAACGATATGTTTAAATTAGGTGATAAATCAACTATGGATAGTGACTCTACTTTAAAGGTGATGCAGGGTCGAGAAAAATCGGAATCGATTAGAAAGTCATCACATAAAAAGTCATCTACCAATTATGAAGTTGAAGTTGTTGAAAAACCATTTGATCGTTTTTGGACAGAGATTGAAAATCCATCTCAGGAGATCCATGCAGATTTAGTTGCACAAGTTAGTAGATGGAAAAATGTGTTTCCTAAAGGTTATAAAAGGAAGTTGGTGAAATGGAGATCATTCCAAAGTCCAGCAGCTTTACCAATTGTAACTTCAGTGTTTCCAACTTCAGCTCACTTGGAAACTGACTACACTTTTCAAATTTACAATGTGTTGCTTAATTACGAAAATTATTTGGAGTTATCTACTACGCATGATTTAATGAGGGAAATGATTCAATTGAGATTACTAGCTGGGTTTCAGATTTGTTACGGCGACAATGTTAAAAAGGTTGATGCTGAACGCCGGTTAACTGGTAATGCGGAGACTGTCATTAAATATTTTCCGGCACACAGTTCATTGGCTTCAAGGATCTATATGTCTTTCGATGACGAGATTCATCGCATTTCATGCGATTTCAATGGCAGTTTGAGTGTTCAATTGTATCGTAAATCTGAAAGCACAGTTGAAAAAAACCCGATTTACTTGGGACATCCAAAACTTAAATCATACTTCCCTATGATAAGAACTCGATATGTGGATGATTACTCCCCAGCTAAAATAGACCTGATTAATTTGAAACCGCAAAGGTTCAATTGGAATCAGTTGGACCAGTATTTAGCAGGTTATGAAGATGCTATGCCAGATTCTAACCATGAGTTCTATCAAATGAAATTTGTAGTTATGCCTTCTGAAATTCCTAAAAATGCTTATTTTGTCACGAATGAGAAATTGTCAGATGAAGAAATTAGAGTTGAAGGCTTGCGAAAGTTGATTGCATTAGTTGAAAAAGGGAAATTTGTTAGTACCAAGATGCCACAAAGAGAACAACTGGCTCCTCCCGATATTATATTTTACACTGGGAATTTATACGATTTCCTTAATGAAGAAGCTGAAAATTATGATATTACAGGTAATAAACCAACATATATGATTCCTGAAAATATGAGGTTCGACAAAAATATTAAGCTCTCAGAATTAGCAGAAGAGTTGCAAAGTTCAAACGGGTTGCAGTTAGTTGATAGAACTTGGCATTTCAAAAGACATTTACATAGTTTTGTTGGTAACGAGTTAGTGACATGGCTCCTCGAATGTTTTGAAGACATCTCCACAAGAGAGGAAGCTACTGAATACGCCCAATCTTTAATGGATAGAGGTTTATTCAAACACGTTGAGGCTAGACATGGTTTACTTGACGGTTATTACTTCTATGAATTTGAAGATGAATATATTGACAAGGCGTATAAAGAAGAAATTGCTAATCAAAATACGAGCTGGTTCTCGAAAAAGAAAATCCTTACGGAAACAAACACAAGAAGTAATTCTGATACGGAATCTGTTGTCAACTCCCTCAATTTTCAAAACCAAAATGAAAATTTGGACTTGAAAAGAATCACCTCGAATCATCTTTTAAATGAATCTGAAGCCTCTTCAATGATTGGGTCCACACATACTAGACAACGCAAGAAAAAGTTTATTATAAGTCGTGGGGTGAAATTTAACGTTGACCCATTAGGCAAGTCTTTCAGACCTGAATTAGTTTCAGTTCACTATGATATTGTGCATAATACCGAACACTGCTACCACATTAGATTACAATGGCTCAATACTACTACTAAATTCATCGACGAAACTGTTGTTAATTGGTCGAGATTGTGCGAGAGGCACGGTTTGAAGTTGGTGGAGACTCCATGGCAAGAACTATGCAAAATTCCACAAATAAATCCTTTCCATTCATTCGTTGATTTGAAAATGGTTGTCAATCCTTGGGTCGACGAGGAGTTCAGTGATCCGAAGATAATCAAATATAATAGATTCTATTTCCACTTGCACTTGTTGAAGAGGTCAGGTTTCTTCTTGGATAATAGAGCCACCAATTTCTTTCTGAGAGATAATATCGAAATTGGTTACAGTTGGGGGAAACCCACATTTCAGTATATCCAATATATTCATAAGACTGGGGCATATTTCCTTGAGTTAAGAGATAGCGGTGATTTCTTCCTTGCTCCAAACAACTTACATATCACCAGATTGAATACTTCTTTAGCAAGCATCCCGGATGGCGATCAAAGTATTAAAACGAACCACTTGGACTCACAAAGGATCATGTTGGATTTTAGATCAGTGTGCCAGAATGAACAAAGCTTGCGTGAGATTTTTAGAGAAGCAAAACTGCTTTGGAGAGAAGAGTTTAAGTCACACGGCGCACTCTCTCATTTGTAATAAAAGTTTGATAAATCCATTTGATTTTCACCTATATATAATATTCATTTTTTTACATGAGACTCTAATTAGATAGCAATTCTCTCAGCAATCTTGATAGCATCGGCCAAGACACCGTGAGCAGTGACCTCGGCACCAGCACCAGCACCTTGAATGATCAATGGGTTAGGGTATCTTTCGGTTTTGATGGAAACAACGTTATCACTGCCCTTCAAAGCGCTGAAGGGATGATCAAAGTCATATTTACCGATTTCAACAGAAACTTTATTAGCCTTGAAGTCAACTTGACCAACAAATCTTAAAGTCTTACCTTCGGCCAAAGCTTCATCCTTTAACTTTTGGATTTGGCCATCGAATTCAGGTAATCTTTGCAAGAATTCATCTGCACTTTCGACAGATTCCAATTCTTTTGGAATCAATGATTCAACAGGGAATGAAGTTGGTGATTCAACATTGAATCCAGAAATTCTAGCTAAAATAGTGACCTTTCTAGCGACATCTAAACCATTCAAATCATCTCTTGGATCTGGTTCGGTGTAACCCAATTGCTTTGCAACCTTAACCACGTCGGAAAAATTGACCTTAGAGTTTGCATCGGTGGTAGAGAACTCGTTGAAAATATAAGACAAAGTACCAGAAAAAATACCTTCAATCTTTTCAACCTTATCACCGGTAGTGACCAAATCACGCAATGGACCAATGATTGGCAAACCAGCACCAACGGTTGCTTCATGATATACTAAACCTGCATTTTGCTCTTCAGAGTTCTTGAAGATTTCATTCCAAGTGGCCAAATCTGAAGAGAAGGCCTTTTTATTTGGAGTTGCGATCGAAATGCCTTCTTTAATAAAGGTTGGGTAATATTCAGCGATACTGGCATTTGAGGTGTTATCGATTAAGATGGTTGGTTTTTGGGCAGCCTTTAAATACTTGGTCAATTCAGGTAAGGCCAAAACTGGTTGGGCAGAGCCATTCTTATAAGTGGCCAAGTCAATTGGCTTATAGTCATTGGAAAACAAGGCTTCCTTTGAGGATCTGGCCAAGTATACAACATTGAAGTTAATAGCCGTTTTCAAATTTTTTAATTGGTTGATGAAGGCAGAGCCAACAACACCAGAACCAATAATGGCAACGTTAACAGATTTGACCATTTCTATATTTTTTATATTTTCTTTGTAATAAAACTTTTAAAAGAGAAATACTCAAAATTATGATTCATAAATTGAAAATTATGATTCATTTTGGGATCGCTATCTAAAGTGCGAAAATAATATTACTACGAAGATTCGGTACAGTGTACAGGACCAAAGAACGCTGATAATATGTACTTATTTTAATTTACCGTCAATATCTAATTGATATTTATGGTTTTCAAAAGGTATAGGTATTGGGATAAATACTTATTATCAAGTCAATTTGCACTTTACATTAGAAATTCTTAATTTACAAATTACCTTGTGAGAGCTCCTGCCTCTAGGGATGCTAGAAAGCTATTTATCTTCTCTTACTCTTGATATCTTTTTGTATTTGCTTTTAAATAAACGAGTTGTTGGCTAGACAATACAAACTTTAACTGAAAAAATACAAACAAAAATGAAATTATTAATTATTAGTGTTTCTCTATATGCAGATGTTTCTATGTTATGAACTAAATGAGATCGCAGATGCTTCTTCTCAGAAAAAGAAGTAAATCAAGACAATTGCTTGGATCAAGGCGACAGAGGAATATGCCTGTAAGTTGTTTGCAGCATTTTTTTCAGAGTCTGGATCAATATCAGTACCGTTTCTAATGTATGTGAAATTGTTTAAAGGTTGAGGCATCAAGTCGTACTCAACCAATCTTTTGAAATCCCATTCAATGGTATCTTCAGTCTTGAAACACCAGAAAATCCAACCGGTAGTGTATCTATTGTATTGATCGAGTTGAATTTCAATGAATTTACGGGTATCCTTCTTCTTTTGATCTGACCACTTCTTGATGTTATTAATATTACTACAACTTCCTGTTTTGTTGTAATCAGCCTTGTATGGTTCTTCGCCGGCATATCTCGAACCAAGGCCGATACCGTTCAACCAAGGAGTACAGTCGGTTAATGCAGCAGACCATTCTCCAACAACAGCAGGATGATGTTCTAACTCGCCCTCGATCGATTGTGCGTAGTTCCTGATGTTCAGGAGATGCTGAGTGATGTTGTCGGCAACATTTGAGGCAAACACTTCGTAATGGTGATGATCAATCAAAATATTATAGTTTTCAATAGTCAAATTTTTTTCATTCGAAGACTTTCTATCATTCATAAAATAGTTATAATAACCAATTGGTTGGAAAGCATCTTGGAAAACAATCGTATTGTTGACAGTTTGAATCCATCTTGAATTTTCATAGGCAGTTTGATAAAATTGTTCGATCCAAGTTTCATTAATGACAGGACTGAAAGGTTCGTTGACAAGTTCAATACCCAAAATAGTTTCACTATAGTTTGCTGCATAAGAACCGGTACCATATTTGGTAAAAATTTGATTCAAGACATCATAAGTAACTTGAACATTTTCAGTGGTATTAAACCAGCCAGGATACCCGATATCTCTAAAACCAGAGTTATCAAACCCATTTTGAGATCCTGGAACACCATGTAAGTCGATCCATACCTTCAAATCGTTATCTTTAGCCCAGCCAATTGCCTTATCCAAATAATCTTGAGCACCAGAAACATAAGGATCATCATTTAATTTTTGGAAAGCCCAATAACCAATTGGAATTCTAACCATGTTCAATCCATAAGATTTGATTTCAGCAAAGTCTTCTTCGGTATAGAAAGTGTCCCAATGTTGTTGTAACTGCTTCGAAGCTTCAGTTTGTCCCAAGTGTTGACAGAAATGATATTCATCGACAGGCATATCTTTTGTCTTAAATTGCTTAAAAAGTGATGGAGTAATATATGGTTCCAAAACCAACCAACCACCTATAGCGATACCTTCATATTGGAAGTTATTCGAGTTATATTCGGGTTGAATAATTGGGGCTGTATAGTTCGAAGTACTATTAGTACTATTTGTAGCAGCGATAATTGCTGGTAATAAAAGAAAGGTAAATAAATTTTGAAAATTCATTATTAACTCCAACTCCTTCAAAAAAGGCCAACCTTTAAACTTAAAATTGTTTAAAAATTTAACTCTTAATCTAAAAATGAAAAGTTTGATCGTATTTATAATGATTCGGTAGACGAAAAAAAATTACTCAAAAATATGCATCGAATAGTTCTAAAAATAATGCCAAAATCTACGATCTGTGAAATCCCTTAAACAGGAGATCATTTAAAATGGTTTGTGCTAGTCAACACAAGTAAATAATGATTAAACAAACAAGGCTGTGAAGCATTTCTTTTACGGAATAGGACCCTGCCATATAAGCACAAATCTATATTAGCACAAATCTATATTAGCAAGCCACCATGTCAAAACAAATTACGTGAAATTTCTTATTTGTAAATCGCGTAAACATCACATCTTCGTTAAAGGTTGCAATTTGTTATCACGCTCGTCAAGAATTATTTCACCTTCAATTCAGGATATTCAGCTTGCAAGAAATCAATGGTTTATACTAAGGATTCTGGAAAGACATATTGATTAATCTCTTATTCTCGCGCCAATCATGTTTACACTTAAATATGAATATATATATACACTGAATGTGCTTAATAAAACTAATATGTACAAAGGAAAAGAAACATTTTCTGTGTTTAGAATTGTCACAAACACATTTATGATCTAGATAGAAAAAGAACCTTCATTGCATTCGAATAATCATTAACTTATCATGAACAAAAGGGTAGCCTCTTTATAGTATTGCCACGCAAACGCCTAGTAAACAAGAACAAATATAACTATTAAACTTCAGGGGTCTTTAAATTTAATCCAAATCTTCGCCTGCCCTTTCACCCTTAAGTTCAACGGTAGCAGATTCATTGTTGAGGACACTCGAAACAGGTGGAGGTGGCTTGGCAGCAATCATCATGACGACGGTTTCGTAGATATCTTCAGGGGTAGCCTTTTGCAAGACTGACAAGATTTCAGTTGGGTTAGGATATATAGCCAAAGCCTTGTAGAAAGATAAAGCAGCTTCAAGCTTTGTCTCTGGCATGAGGGCCAATTTTTCACCCATGGAAATATGTTGGACAAAGTAAGCTTCCTTTTCAGCCAAATCGGTTGGAAGAGGGTTTACGGCCAAGTCTTCTTCGACAAGCTTCTTAGCAGCTTCGAACTTAGACTTTTTGTTTTCCTTTTCGACCTTTTCGTTCTTCTTTTGATGCTTAGCGGCCTTCTTTTTCAAGGCCTTTCTGAAATCAGAAGAATTTCTTCTTTGATAGTCAAAGTAAACGGCATAGCCGACCGCAGCGGTGGCGACAATGGCAGTGATTCCAAGTACTTTACTCATTATATTTGTTACAGAAGTTTTATAAATAAAATAAAAATTGATTTACCGATTGCCTTTTTATTCACTTCGTCCGTTGCGGCAAACAAAAATTTTCAGTGAATAATTGCACCTGACAAAACTCGTGCCAATCCACCTGAAAGATTTTTTGATATGAATTTTCAATTCTGTGAAAATGATTGGGCGAAAAAAACAGTGCGACTGAAGAGAAACATTTAAATCAGACTTTTCATTACATACTTAGCACTACAATCAAATATGTCGGAAGAAGAAGTCAGAGTCTCCTACCCGGACTCCACTAACAAGTTCCCAACACCGTTTGTCAACTTGACTAATGCAAGTGCATATCCTCCATTCACCCCCATCGACACCAAGTCTGAAACAGCCAAAGTATTTAAGGTTGGTTTCTACACCACTATTGGTGCCTACACTTGGCTCTACTTGTGGAAAAGAACTACATTCAAATTGGGGTTGCCATTGACAGTCGTTGGTTTTGCCACCACCGCCACTGCCGCCAAAGGTATTTTCACAAACTTGAGAGAAAAGAATGATGGGTGGAACACTTTTCTCGCTGTTGGAACCGGTAACTTGGCTGTTTTAACCGCTGGCTTCAAGAGCATGCCTGCTAAGCACAAGGTTTTGACCGGTATTGCCGGTGCATCTGTCGCCGCCTTATTGGACCATGCTATTTGGGCACAATCCCCAAGTTCTGCTGGTAAGAATGTTAGATTTGAAGCTGCCAACACCGATAAAGATCTCCAAAAACAACAATTCTGGGACGTCTGGAAGAGAAGACCATTATCGCAGACAGTGGAAGAATTAGGTGTTGGTCGTGGTATCTTCAAGCCAAACTAGCTTGAGAAAAAGGGACGAAGTTTAGGGCATACACAATATACATTAATACTATAAATATCAGGTGTAGAAAATAGAAATCTTTTCTAAAGAAATATAAGGGGTATAATTCTGTTTAAACAATTTTATACGGGTAATCTAAACCCTTTGTCTTCTTCAATTTCCATAGCTTCTTCTTTCTCTTAGTCGTGACATGCTCTGCAAACACTTCATCACAATACTTTGCCTTCCAGCTTCTAATGAAACTAGGATCCCACAACTCGCTTGCAATACCCAAATCTTTGCAACATCTCATCAAAGCATTACTTTTACATCCTTCTAATGCGGTGGTCAACTTTTCTTCACCGCCAAAGTAATCCTGTTCACCACGAGCAACACTTACTAAACGTCCATGAGCAACCAACGCGTATTCTCTGCTGATCTGCTTTGGTGTTATGAGTGATTCGGTACGGGGAGCCAATCCCCATCCACCAGGTCCAAAGGCTCGGTTCAATATACGACGGTATTTGATTTCAGGTAAGTACAACAACCCATCTGGTTTGATTTCAATGTCTTCTTCAGCAAGTGGTGCTAATAGGATATTAGCTACTTCACTAGGAAATGGCGAAGATCCTAAGCCATGAAATGAGTCGGACCAATCGATTTGCTGTCCTGGATGTGTATTTCTTGAATTTGGCGAGTCGTTGAAGCTCACATTCGATACAGGAGTTTCGGATATTTCTGCTTCTGGCTTGGTACTCGATGGGACAGTGGTTGTTGTTGGTGTTGCGCTTTTAGCTTTCACATATACAGGGCTTGAATATGTTCTTTTATATGAGATGGTAGTCCCATTGGTGGTACTATACCCACGCAATGCATTCCGTATCAAGTTCCTACTGATCATTGTAAAGATATTTGAAATGTACTGTTACAGGAAAAACCGTATTGATTAATCAAAAAAAGAGTGAAAAATCGCACCAAAAACGTTAGTTTTGTATATATTAACTATGAACAAATCTTTCAAAGTACCCATAATCAAAAAGTGATTTCTTTAGGGGCTTGCCTAAGACAAACTGTGAGAGCAACCAGTTGTATTCGGTACTGTTTTCCAAGTTGATTTGCAGTTGCTTATTTTTTTGTGGTAAAACAAAAGATTTCTCAAGTTGGTGGAACTTGGTGTATTTGTGCGTCAAGTAATACTCTATAAGGATCCTTTCATTTGACTCAAGAAGATGAACTTTATCCAATTCTGTCATTTTATTTAAACGATTAATTACTTTATGCCAATTTTGATTTTTCAAATCGTAAGAGCTCACTACCGAGGTTAAATCTTCCAGTTTGATCCACAATCGTAATATTGGAACGTAATAGTAATTATCAAAGTACTGCGAAGTTATTCCTTCATAGTATTCTTCTTTTAAAGTATATTGAACGTCGTGGGGAATGTAAACCGGTACACCCCCTAGAAGCGAATGCCGTAATGGACTGATTTGTTTTTGTGACATCCAATGCATTCTTCTATCCATATACAATTCAGATAATTCATTATCCTTATTCATTTTAGCAGGTGGGATCTCTTGATTGCGCCCAATACCAGTGATATCGATGTACGTCCCCGTATCAACATCTATGAATCGAGCATCAATATAGTTGTTCTTTGGTGGGATATCTCTGTGATGAAGAAATGAAGATGTGTGAACAAGATACTTCCCAAACCCTTCGGTAGTGTCTTCAACTATCAAGGTCATATTATATTCTTTCGAAAGTTTGTTTAACTCGCTACTGGGCATTTGAATATCAATATCAATATCATATGGAAACAAAAGTCCGTTCCAATACCATGACAAAAGTGGTCCATGTGCAACCCATGAAACAATCCCTTTGAGCTTAGCAAATTTGAACCAAGTACGCAAAAGCCGTTCAAGCAAAATCGTCTCACGAATTTCCAACTGTTGAGTTGTCCAGCTATCATCGTTCAAGTTTCGCAAAGACCCACTGAAAAAACGCCATTCATAATGCCATCCATTGTCAAGATTATTTTCATCCTCGTATAAAGTAGCAAGCTTATAGTAAGTTGGCTCGTCTTTTAAAGCAACCTCGCGCGCATATTTCAATCCTTCATAATGGTTCATTTCATGTTTGGTCAAAATCAGCTCCGGATCATTTGCACTTGAACTTCTTAATCGTTTTTCATACTCATCTATCTGGAGCCCCACCTGTGGTGTTCCATATTGAAATAATTCCGGATTCAAGTGTAATTCTTTAGAAGCCGTACTTTGCTCTACGCTTTTACGTTCTGGGACTGCAGCCATCAATTCACGTAATTCCTTAGCTGGGCTCAATGCAATCTTTTCCGATCCTTCAATTTTCTTGTCTGAAATGTATTCATCAAAGAGCCCGGAATGAAAAATTCTCTTCTTTGAGTCTATTCCGATTTCATAAGTCCCGTCTGTAGATAGAAAAATGATCGAAACAGGTGGTTCCATAAATGTTAACAAATGGCTCTTTGCTTGCATTAAGGACTGTTCGATAGGTATCTGATTCATTGGAGAATCCTTGACTAAGAATCCGGGTAAATATTTTTTATCCAACCCAATCACCTCCAATTCGTCTTGTCTAACATCATCCAAGTCAATACAAAATTCTGGTTTATTTGTTGGTTTATTCACCAAAGACTGTAACCATCCACATTTTCGTTTCTCTTCGATGGATTTCGTTATTTCATTGTTAAGAATAGTTAAGTCAACCCAATCTGACCAGGCAAAGGGTAAAGTAGTCATGGTTTCATCTTTTTCAAATTCATTTCGAGGGTTGTTTTCGAGGAATATACGTTTGGCTGCATTCAAGTAAACCGATAACGTAAGTCTGGGATCATAGAACAATTCTGATTTTGAACTCCAATTATCTTCTACGGTTGAGATAAACTGGCGATAATCAATTATTAACTCAGGATTTGATACACTCGTATTGGCTAACCAGTATTTATTATCCTTGTTCTCTTTGACTGCTTTTAGCAAATATGACACTTTCTGATTAGGAGACAACTCGTCGTAGCTAAAACCATCGGGGATTTCAATTTGGTCATCTGTTAAATGACTTAAATCTGAATGGTTGTGTATTACAATTTGTTCTGCTATATTATATGGAAATGCTCTAAACAATAAAAATATGGTCAATAGAAAGAGCAGTAGAAGCAACAACCGCACATTTCTCCGAAGAACCATGATGCGGCACCAAGAAAACATCTTGTTGACCTTATATTGTAAATACGCTATGGTAAGTTTAGCCGTTTTTAGATCTATTACATCAGATCTTTATTTTTTCCCAATTTACACTTTACGAGGTTAACTTTGGAAAATGAGAATTGTGTAATAAAGAAAAAATAATTATCGTTTGTCGCGGGGCTGAAGTTATCAATCTGAAAGAGTTAAGATAAATGATCGAGATCATTTTCCATTATGGTTTAATTTGAAGTTTGTAGCTTCTCTACGTATTGACAAGTACCTGTATCTGTAACTCGACCAGATTCCGTACTAAATCTACAATTTCACCTTTGCTTTTGCAGCTAACTTTTAAATGTTTATTTTGGATATGTGCTTTCTAACGTGTACAATTCATTAGAGACTAAAAGTATAACCTATCAGTACCGCCCTATAACGTAAATAGCATGGATAATACCTGGGATATAACCCAAAATAGTCAAAAGGATGTTGATAAGCAATGAAGATGAACAACCTCTTTCTAAGAAGACACCCAATGGTGGGAAAATGATTGCGAAAAATAATTTGAAGATATCGGAACAAGTAACAGCCATTTTATATCTGGTTTAATAATTGAGTACAAGATTAAAGATAAAAAAAAAATAGTAATATGAAGAAGGAAAAGAAGGCCATTATATACTATTTTCTTGGAACATTCTAACACGCTTAACATTTGAAATTCGGTTCTTGAAACAATATATTTTGCTTTTGCTTTCGAGACGCAAGATTGCTACCGTCAGCCAAAAACAGATTATTTTGTTTTTCACAGCCGCATTGAAGTTCCTACTTTTAGGAATACCGGGGAAATTAACCAGCATGCGTCAATCATAGATCCTTGACTCTACACAATAGGCTTACTGAGGGAGGCTAAATATGTCAACAGCATTTTCAAGCTTCACTACACTAGATGGGAAGTATGATAGTACGTTGTTTCCAGCAAGGAATTTTGTTTAGTCACATCCACGAGGCGTGCTCGTTGATTGCTATTTGTTTGTGTCTCGAACGTAACTCTATAGAGCGCGGACTCCATTTTCAGCCATGCAGTACTCTTGGGCCCAAATAGGAAAATGACAGAATTTTAATTTCAACGATTCGAAAAATGGCCTGCGCAGAGTTGCTCATTCACTTTACAGTGCAAGGCTATAAATAATGATGTAAGTGTTCTAAATTTAATTTATATACAAAGTCACAAAAGTTTATGAATGTGTCGCGTATTTCGATTTGACATACCCATTTACGACAAACAAATGAGTTCCGTATCAGTACATTATTTACGCTCAGATCGATTAATCTAAGTCGAAGCTCGCAGTAATTTTCATCCCTAAGATTTTCTCTCGAAATTTTTTTTCTTCCGGTTCAATGAAAAAAATGATGAATCATAGTTAACGAACGGACCTATAATCATCACATATAATAAATAATGTCTGATTTGCAGTTGAATCTTTTAAAGATTGTCGACAAGAACCAAGGTGTCATTAATAACACCTTGGAAGTGCCTGAATTGGCAAAGATTGACGCCAACACCTTACACTCTAACTTGACTTCTTTGTGGGCCAAGGAAATGATCAACTTTTCCAAGATCGAAATTGACCAATGGGTTTTGACCGAAGAAGCCGAAGGTTTCGTCAAGAATGGTGCTACTCCAGAAGTTGCCGTGGTTGATGAAGTGTTGAAATCCTTAAACTCATTGACAATTGGTGAATTAAAAGAAAAGTTGGGCCCAATTGGTGCTGTTGGTCAAGGTAAGGCTTTCAAGAACAAATGGTTGAGTAAAGAAGGTGACAAGTTGATTGCCAAAGTTGACACATTACCAAAGGATGTAGTTTTAGAAGAATTAGTGCAAATCAAGGAAACTGGTTCATTAGATGACAAGAAGGAATTGACCGAGTTGAAAAAAAGAAAGTTGATTAACTTGACCAAGATTGTTGGCTACAAGGTTGAAAAGGCCGCCAAGTTTGCCTTGACCATCACCAACTACGAAACCGACATTACTTCAGAAATGGTTGCTAATGGTTCGTGGAAAAATGCCGAATTCAAACCATACAATTTCAACTCCGAAGGTGTTTACCCTCAAAGTGGTGCTTTACATCCATTGAGTAAGGTTAGAGAAGAATTTAGACAAATTTTTTTCTCGATGGGTTTCACCGAAATGCCATCGAACCAATATGTCGAAACTGGTTTTTGGAATTTCGACGCTCTTTATGTTCCACAACAACATCCAGCTAGAGATTTACAAGATACTTTCTATTTGAAGGATCCAGTCAAGGCTGGTAAGCCAGAAGACAAGGAATACTGGGAAAACACTAGAGCCGTGCATGAATCGGGTAAATTCGGTTCTATTGGTTACAGATATCCATGGAAGGAAGAAGAATCTTTGAGAATGGTTTTGAGAACACACACCACTGCTATTTCCGCCGCCATGTTGCATAAATTGGCTAAAAACCCTAAGCCATGTAGATTATTCTCGATCGATAGAGTTTTCCGTAACGAAGCCGTCGATGCTACTCACTTGGCTGAATTCCACCAAGTTGAAGGTGTGATCGCTGGGTACGACATTACCTTGGGTGATTTGATTGGTTTCATGGAAGATTTCTTTGGTAAGATGGGTGTTAATGGATTAAGATTCAAGGCTGCCTATAATCCATACACCGAACCATCTTTAGAAATCTTTGCTTACCACAAATTGTTGAAGAAGTGGGTCGAAATCGGTAACTCTGGTATGTTCAGACCTGAAATGTTGGAATCTATGGGCTTACCTAAGAACATGAGAGTTCTCGGTTGGGGTTTATCTTTAGAAAGACCAACAATGATCAAGTACGGTGTCTCCAATATTAGAGAATTGTTGGGTCACAAGGTTTCTTTGGACTTCATTGAAACCAATCCTGCTGCTAGATTGGACGAAGATTTGGTATAAATTTATATATGTATAGATAATGAAATTTGTAATTAAGAGACGATTAGCATTAAAGGTGAAAAAAAATCACAAATGATTCGCAAAAAAAAAGCGAACATTTAAAAGTAGACCAAAGTATTTCAATACAAAGCTTATAAGCATAATATACTTAACAATAATGGATGTCACATATACCGAAAAGCCATACTTTTGTCTAATTCCTGAGTGTGGAAAGCATTTCAATCGTTCAGATGCCCTTGCCAAACACGTCAAAAGTGTTCATGAATTATGTCCTATAAACCAACAAGCATTGTCAATAGTAGAGCAGGACTATAAATTACGTTCCCCCTGGTGGTTTTCACCCAACTTTATTGAATTGCTAAGAAAGGAGGAACGCAAAATCGGTGAAATGCCTATTGACTTTAAACAATATCGTATTGCTTCAATGAGATATAAAGAATATTTTAGTAAAGAAAATAAAGAGCAGCTAATTATCCCTTTTGATGAAAATGCCGAAATTACTAATGTAATTAAATTACAAAGGAAAAGAAGTAAAGAACAGGAAAAGGAAAAATTGAGAAAGCAACATATTGCTGTTGAAGATGATCTGGAAGATGATGACCATGATTATGCTGCATTAAGTACTGACGTTCACGAACATTTATCGAATGAGACAGAGAAGTTGCGTGAGACTTATAAGAGTGTAAATATCGATATACCGAATGATATCGAAGACATTACCAAGCTCAAAGAACTTCATGATAAGTTAACCGCAAGATTGACGACTGTTGCCAAAATCAACAAGTTGGTTAGTACCGAGTTATCAAATAAGACAAAGGAAAAGAGAAAACTATGGTTGATGAACCAATTGTTGGTTGATGCTAATGTTCAAATTGGCTTACCACCAGAAAGATCTGACGTGATACAAAGAGTGACAATTGACGAAGTTGACGATGTCCTTCTCGGGCAGACTTAAACAGGGCTCTCTATTATAAGAATGATTTTCCTTGGCTTTGTGTATTTCTATTTTCCCCCTCTTCTAAAGGGTGAATTATGACAAGGAGAGAAAATATATAGAAACACGACTGTGGTGTAGATAATAATAAAATATTTCTCCGCACAATTATTATTGAATTTTATTAATATGTGAATACTTTTAAGGGGTTCTTTTTATTGATAAGATGATTTCAACTTATCACATGAATGTGGGTATTGTAATCAAGGTATATAGTTTTCTAGGTTCCAGGTGTGAATCATCACAAGTCTACAAAAATACAAACACTTTCGGAGAATCATCATCGATTCATCGCATGAGGATTGAAGCTAGATAGGAGTATTCTACACCGACTCTCCAATACATATTGCTCCTGGTTTTACTTAAAATTCCATCAGACAATGCAAGGGCATATCTTGCCATGAGGACGATATAATTCAAATTTCAAATCAAGTTTTTGTGCTTCGAAACATAAAACGCCTACTATTGAACAATAGTAAGGCAAAGAGAAGATTAATGAATTGAGAATAAAGATGAGGAAAATTTCACGAATAATTCGATATTGGAGAAACAAGAACAATGTAAAGACGACTTTTCGGTCACTTTTATTTTTTCAACCGTTACCGTAAAAAATTGCCCTATTATCCCCGAGAAATAGAAAGCACTAGATCGCACGAAAATGCAATAAATATCGATTGTAAACAGTACATTGCGTATATTAAAACTTCTCGATCGAGAATGCGCGCAAGTAAAAATTGACGTGAAACAAGATGCATATTATTTTGCTGTATGGTCGCTGCTGCAATCGATAAATAAGCAACGTGTATCTCTAATTATATTAAAACATATAGGTCAATTTGATTCAAACCTGAAACCAGAGCCATTCGTCCTTTTTTTCGATCGAGTTTTTCCTCATGACCTTAAATGTTGTCAACTAAAAAAACTCACACATTGGTGTGGTAACTAAGTTGGGACTCTCCTCTCTCGGGGCTTTCCTTTTCCACTGTCTAACTTCGAACTTTCTTTCTGTCTTCTTTATGAACCCTGTGCAGCTAAATTACTTGCCTTCCTATTTTGTGTATTCGTATGATCACTTTTTGTGTTGTTTTAGAAACTTATAAATGCATTTATACACATGCTTTTATAATATTCTCTTGCACCACCGCTTATTGAACATTTCTTCTATATATACACAAAATTACTTATTAAAAAAATACGATAAAGCGGGTAAACCCCTGCGCCCCTTTTGTATGAAGATGTATCATTAATTGACTGGAACAAGATTTGTGTTATTTGACTCTATAAAACTTTCTCCTTCGTATTATATGCCTATTATTCTTAATTTAGCCCTTCTGATTTTTTATTTTTTGATCCCTGTTATTTATTTTTTGATAAAGATTTTCTGTTTTTGCCGTCTTGATTTTGTGCAAGTTTTATGTATATATATAGATCGCGATCTCTTCTTCTTGATTCTTATCAGTTCTTACATCTAGATATATAAATGGATACATTTTCTTTCTAATACATTTATCACTTGATTCATAATTTGTATTATTACATAATGAAGTCGGAGAATAATTACTTCGATCCTGTTCAAGAAAACAATTTTTTGCAATCGCCCTTATCAGAGACTAAATTCAACAAGAACAAAATCACAACAACCTACAAGAAGAAGAAAACTACTCCCAAGAAGAAAAAAAATGGAATAGTTAAAGAATTCAATATTTCTTTGAGGCCTCCTTTGAAACCATCTGTTACAATCGCCTCGATAGATACATTTGCCCAATATCAGAAACGCAAAAGCGAGCTGGATATTTCGCTGGTGGTATCACAAAGCTTTTTTAATAAGCTGGAGAGTGTGCCGGTCATACCCCACTACAAGGATTCGGTTCAAAATGATGACATAAACCTGCTTTCTTTTGGAAATATATCTTCATCAACGTCAATTCCCACTTCGAGAGCTTCGACCGAACCGGAATCAATTGTCCCAGCAACTGTGCCTTCTCAAACTCTAGAATTTTTTTCAGATCTGCAAAAATTATCTGAATCATATTCAGAAGACAGCTTTGACATGACAAACAGTTTTTCGGAGCTGTGGGATTTGTTCAGCGATACCACTATGAATACTTCATCCTTTTTCCTCGCATACAATAATACTAATAGTAATATTCTGAACACTACAAGCCAGCAGCTGTCCAGTACTATCAATCTCAACCCTTTCGATTTACCAAGTGAACTCTACATTGACTCATTCAAATTTAATGAACTTATCTTTGATGAATACTAAGCTTAACTCCATAAATTCTAATCATTTCCCCCTAGAGTATCTTCCATCTAATCATTACCATCATATCATAATCATCATTCATTTATTTTTATTTTTTAGATAAAGTTCTATTTAAGTAACTTCTTCCCGTTCTTTTAATTAATTGTGGTCACCCTCGGGAGGTGCTGGTTTCCTTTATTTCTTTTTGGTGTATTATTCTCTATAAAACATAACCTTAATCAATTTTTTCCGAATTCATACAATTGTAGATATCACTATAGTTATATAGCGTATCGTTGTTTCGTGATGTCATATGCAACCTCATATATCCCCAATCAATGGCTTTAATGCAAGCGGTAGCAATTCGGCAGCATCGCCCTTGAAACCCCACGTTCCCTCGACCTTTCCCTGTAATATATCTTCGTCAATGTCTGTGTTGAAGATTGCCACCTTTCCCCCTTTAAGTTGTACTCTATCGACATAACTATTCGCTGGGTATACAGTCCCGCTCGTACCCACAACCAAAATGAGATCAACCATCCCCAGTTCGATAAAGTTATCTATACGGTCCACCAATCGAAGCGGGAGTGATTCGCCAAACCATACAACACCAGGTCGCAATATCAGTCCATCTTTACATACAGGACACTGCGGTAAGTCGTCTTCTTTGATCTCCTTGACCGGCGTGAATTGTGGACTTACATTGGTTTGATGATCTTCTTGCTCTAATTTACGTTTGCGATTTTCGAATTCATATTCAGTGCCTATCAAAGCCTTTGAGAGTGGATGCTTAAAATTATCAACGTCTGTATAATTACACAGGAAGCTAGTACACTTTAAATCAAAAAGTGAACCATGCAATTCAATCAAGTTTTCTTTCTTATGGCCACTTCTTTTCAGTAATCCATCAACATTTTGTGTAATTGTCATATATTCGAGATTTTCCAACTCAGATAACTTGCTTAACGCCCTGTGGCCCTTATTAGGTTTCGCCTTCAAGGCATTGATTCTACGCCATGAATAAAACTGCCATACTAAACCCGGATCAATGTAGAATGCATCGGGAGAGGCCAAATCAATCACGTTAAAATTCTTCCATAGTCCCTGCGTACCGCGAAAAGTTGGTAGTCCCGAAGAAACCAGAAGTCCCGCACCAACTAGTGCGACTACCTTCTTTGATCGGCTCAAATGCTCTTGGAATTCAAGGATTTTATTATTCATTGGTGCAAATTGATGTAATATTCGCACGAATTATTTTGATTTAATTTGATTCTAAAACGGGAAAAGAAAAGAAAACTAACGGTGCGGCGCTACCACTTTCGAACATTTTATTGCAAGCATCCCTTGATTGGGAAGAATTGTCTTCGCAATCATACTTTAAAGTGACCGTTTGTCATCCTAAGTCATTCCTATTTTCAAGTTGTAACGTAATGTAAAGACCGATAGGACTTACCAAGCCACCTTGTTTTCGCGAATTTCCTAAAATCTGCAATTTCTCAACCAGCATTTATCCCAACTACAGACTTGATTTAATTTAATAATTTAATTCAACGTAAACAAGATTATTGCATGAATTAGCGAGAATGAGACAGCAAACTTAAAAAATATTAAATTTTGATATCGGTTGAGATTACAATATTAGAACTTATTTATAGAAATTTCAGATCTCAAGTTTGCACCCAAAAAAAACTACATAAACACTAAAATTAGAAAATCCAATATACTATACATAAAATACAAACCTACTTACTTTTTTGATTTCCAAGCCAAATATTTGGCAGAGTGTCCCACGGAAGAAATTGACCTATTTGGAGCAACCAATACTGGAGGAGCTCTATAGAAAACAAGCTCATCCACACTTTGGATATCATCAACGAATCTTCTCTTCTTATTAACTTGTTCACTTAACTCGCATAATTCGGTAGAATCGGGCAATGTATAAGAGAGAACACCTCCTGCCAACAATGTAGAATATACCGAGGTGACCTTGTGATAATTGACACCTTGTGGAACAATAATCGAAGAGTTGTCAGGCTTACGTAACAATTGTTGGTGTTGTTGTTGCTGTAATTGTAACAATTCTTGTTCTTGAATCTTTTTTTGTTGATTTTCTTGTATTTGTGCTTGCAACAGTTTATAAGTGTTTGGTAAGTACCCATCAGGATTGACAGAGAAACTTGGCACAGTGCTGTACCCGGTAGAATTTGTATTGTTAGTTGAAGCCATGCCCATTGGAGCTAATGCACTTGGAGTATCAACCAATGCGGGTGTATTAGTGCTCGACAGATGATGGGTATTGTGGTGACTAGCATAAACATGACTTGATATACCACCTCCACCTTTCAATTGAGAAATTGGTGTGAACAAATATGCCCTTCTACCGGTGTTGTTGTCATCAAAATCGGGCATAGGAGTGATGTTAGGACTAGAAATGTATTGACCCAAGTCATCGTCTGGTGTCACTTTACCTGCATAACAGGACCCCACTAATGGTGGGCAGTTAGGTTGAGACCCTTCACTTGGTTCTGGAATCTCCATACCTATGTATGCATCCTTGGGTAATAAAGCTCTAATTGGCGACTCGTATTTGATTAACTTACGGGGCTCATTCAAGGGTATCAATGGCAATTCAAAATTGTCTCTCACTTCATCGGGAAGACAAGCCTTCCAGGTTCTAATCCTATTAAAAACGTGACTTGACTCGTTGTATCTGAATTCACAAATGAACCAAGGTGAGCTGTCGGAAACAACATCCTCTGGCAAATCACCCTTTTGATAACGCGTCAAAAATACAACATAACATGGTCCGACAATCTCTTCAACCAAATGATCCCGATATTGACCTGTTTTACAGACTTCGTTTCTGAAAAATAATCTATCCTCTTTATGACAAGTTTGCTCTGGGCGATAGTACCAACAAACATTGGTATAGCGGTTCCCATCATCAGTAGACCAAAGACGGAAAATTTGACCAATGGTTGGCTTATCGGGATCACTCGGGTTTGCGATCATAACCCAATCACCGATCTTATATAAGTGACCATTTACTGTAAGAGAATCCAATGGGTATCTTATAACACCATCTGTACCACCTGTTGTTTGAATAATTAGTTCACGATCACTCTTATTGAGCTCAGTTTGAATAATGATTTGGGCTTCCTTGTTGAAATTCACAAAATCGATATATTCTTCCGAGTATGGGTCCTGTTCATAATATAATTGTGCATTAGAAAACATCACATCCAAATCATGTATAAATTGTTCAACATTAGTGTATTTTCTAGTTCTCACTTTAATCTTGATTTCATTCAAACTTATAGGATGTGAAACCTTTGAATAATAATCATGATATACTTTTCCATCTGGCAATTTTTCAAAATGCTGGGTCAACAGTCTCGAATCATTGTTTGGATCACGCAATTTCTTGAAGTTTTTCAAAATAAGCTTGATACGAGTTTCAAAAGGTCTGTCAATAATAGGTGGACGACCTCTTCTAATACCACTTTCAGCCTGTTTAGGTCCACGACTGGCCTTATGTGGTGTAGGAATCGGTGGTGCTGGTGGCTTGTATGGAGGCTCCGGTGTGTGTAGTTGGAATTTTAAAGGAGCATGAAATTTTTCTTGTTGCTGAAATTGAGGCACTGGTGGTTGTTGGGGAATAAGCTGTTGATGTTGTTGTACCTGCGGATATTCAGGAGTGTCATTGTAATCCAGAGTTGAAGAAGGCATACCAATAGGGCTTCCAGCACCTATGGCTCCCTCGCCTCCTTCCAGATAAAACAAACTATCGATTATCACCGGTTCATCCTTTTCATCGGGTAAATCTCCCAAGTTTGGATAAATCAAAGATTTTGCACCGCTGACAACCTTATCATTTTTCAACTTGGGTAATATAGCCGTCAAAATGTATTGTTTTAAAATCAACGCATGTATATAGAATCTAGAATCCTTTCTATTGTATAAACGGGCATTCCATGACACAAGCACCAAATCATCGATGAACTGTTGCGCATGCTCGTATTGAAATTTCTTGATTTTCCGCCCGATCGCATGCAATGACAAAGGATTTAAAACGATCTTGTAGTAATCGGTACCTGTTCTAAGTGGCAAGCGGTGGAAAGTTTCGGCAACATTGATACCTCTCTCATCGGTAATTTGATAAAATCTATCGTAGAGACTCAGTATCCTCGTAGCTAACTTCTTCCTATCCCTCTCAGACATTCGAAAATTAATTATCGTAGTTGGTTTTTCTGTTATGGTGCAACAGATTTAAAAGTCTTTTTCTGACTATTAAAATTTGTTGTTTATTTTTGTTTAATATTTTCAGCAAGGTCGTGTAGAGGACAAAATAATTATTTGAGTAACTAAACTGATCATGATTAGGAAAACTATCAAACATACATTAATGACCTTTGTCTGGTTCTGTATATGGAACACAGTTATATACATTTAAGCAGCAATTGATCTTAGAGGGGATACTATGAGGAAAAATCAGCCAGTAATAATTCTCTTTTTCTTGTGTTTGATTCGGAACACTTGGATTCCGTAAGCAATTTTTGCAATTATTGCAAAAAAGAAGCTGCAAAAAAGGCGTATTGAACCTTACTGAAAATCGTTCTATTCAGAAAAACCATCAATTATAAAAGTCTAAGAGTGAACGGCGGATCATGGTAACTCTTATTTCGTGTCGTTTTGTTCCAGTTTTGGGTATAAACTCATCTACTAAAAAATTGGTTGATTCGTATTTCATAATCCATAAAAATCTATAAAGCAAAGAAAACAAACAAAAAACCATGAAGTTAGGACGACAAGTAATGAAGCACTTAATCAACTCTAATCAAAGATTATTTTCAGTTCACTTCTGTCATTAACTAAATTCTACTATTTTTGATAAGATTGGAAGAAATTTTTGAAAAAAACTGAATTTTTTACGTTTCTAAATTTATTATAATTTATCCTATAAAATGAAACAAAAATAAATAACGGAAGAAGAATTGCCAATGGTTAAACATCTTATAAAAATAATTACCCTGAAGAATTAAAGCTTTTAAAAAAAATATCGTAATCGTGAAGAAGATCAGGAATTGTCGGGAGACATGAGGTATTAATATCTGCAAGGAGAAGTATCTGCGATTAATTTATTCAAACTGCTGGGTCACCAAAAATGCCCCAGTGTTGTTCGACGTTATAAGGACCAGGTGCCTTCCAATAATCGTTGTACATAGTAAAGGCTAACACTTGATCGCCTAAAGTACTGACAATTGAGTTGAGGGCAGATACTTGATTTGACAAACTTGGTACACAAGAACCGTATGTATCACCTTGAGTGGGCCATCCGGTTTCTGTGATCAAAATTTGCTTACTGGGCCCACATGCGTTACGCAAAGATTGAATCTGTGCCTGTAACCAGGGGCCTGAGTCTGCAGGTTGAGCGGACCCACTCCAGAAAGGATGTGAGTTCACTGCTAAATAATCCGAAATTTCACATAAACCAGTGTTAGAAATGACTGCGACTAATGTATCGACAGAAACAACTGGACCAGTATAGCCCGAAGCATTTTGTTGGAGCCATGATTTCGCAGTAGAGACTGCAGTGGCAATGTCTTGAACACTGGCTTCTCCAGAGTTGACAAGTTCATTACCAATAGAAATCGTGTCAACAACGTCCCAACCACGAGTTGAATTTTCGACTGCATCTGCAATCGTAGATAATCCACTTTCAATCGAATTAGTATCGATGTTCCATATACCGAGGAATAATTTTTGAGAGGAAGTAATAGAAGCCAAAACGTTTTCGATCCCAGAACAATCTGTACTATAAAGTCTGATAATTTCGAAATTAGCCAATTTAGCAATATCATATTGAACTTCGGCCAACGTTTTACAAGCATCGGATTTTGTATAAGGAGAGTATGTGATGCCCTTAGCTCCAGTAGCAGCCTTTATGGATGGCAAATATGCTTGATTATTAGGAGAGCCTGAAGCAGATGGGCTGCTATAGCCGATAGAAAGCGATGCTGAAATCGCTGCACTAGGGGTTGAAGCTGCGCTCGCAGAGCTGAAGCTACCAGATCCACCAATAGACGACCCCAGATTAGTGCCGTATTGAATGGATGCGACAGATGTGGCTGGAGCTGATGGTGTGGTAGGGGTTGAATCATCATCTCCAAGTAAGAATGCAAACAAGCTTTTAGCTGAGGAGAAAATACCAGAATTGGTGCTGGAACTTGAGCTTGCTGGAGCAGCGGAGGCAACTGGAAAGACAGCTGGAGCAGCTGCTATCGCGGAAGCAGTAGCAGCAGGAGACGCAGCAGGAGATTGTGGTGAGCTAGCCTTAGGAAGGAAAAATGAGGACAAAAGACCGAACAATGAATTGCTGGTGGAGGTAGATGAAGCTGTAATTGTAGGGGCAGCGGCTGGAGAAGCAGCAACTGGCGCGACAACAACCGGAGAAGCAGCAGCTGGCGCGACAACAACTGGAGAAGCAGCAACTGGCGCGACAACAACCGGAGAAGCAGCAACTGGCGCGACAACGACTGGAGAAGCAGCAACTGGCGCAACAACAACCGGAGAAGCAGCAACTGGCGCGGCAACAGCCGGAGAAGCAGCAACTGGCGCGACAACAAGTGGAGAAGCAACTGGAGCATTAAGTGGAGCATTAACTGGAGCAGGACTATTGCCACCTTGGAAAGACACAGGCGCAGCAACCGTATTATACGTTGGTGCTGGGCCTCGCTTATCCACAGGAATAACATAGGCTGTACTAGAGCCAACTGCTAAAGTGAGTATTAAATATTTTGAGATCTTCATCCTCGCAGAAGAACTTGTTGTATGCAAAAGGAGTACCAATTTATGTGGAATTGTATTGAACAAATGGTTCAGAATATGGAAAAAAGATCTTATATATGATGAAAACAATAATCGCCATCGGATATATTTTCAGTCACCGAAGGGATACACGGGCGAAACCCCACCAAGTCCCTTCTCTCGGATTTTTCCCGTAAATGAGCTGCTTCCTCAAGATTATGGTTATTACTTTACCCTATTCGGACATTTTTCATTTGAGATCTCGATTTTGTTTCATTATTTCTTTTTTTTTTGCAGCTAACGTAATTATTTAATTTCCCAATTAGGAAATGATGTGTTAATTACGATCAAATTTCCTAATTTGGCCTACTTCGCTTCGATCGGAAAATTTCCCAAGTAGGCTATACACATTTAACCGAAGCGAGACAAATCAGGCTTGTCTAACTGATTTAATAAATTCTGAGGAACGAGAAGGGGGGGGGGGCACACGAAAAGTGAGTATTTGAAGATGAGGCTTGTACTCAAACCCCTTTAGAGAAAAAAGACTGGCCATATTAAATTCCAAGGTTTCGATGCAGCCTGTGATTTTATTGCTAATTTCAACAATGGTTTCCAACATCATCTCCAATTAAAGAAGGCTTATATCATATTCAGACTATGAAGGCAACCCTTCCCCCCTTTAATATTATGTAGTTTGAGATAGCAAAGTGATTTTACCAACGCTTGAATGCTAAGAGCATATACACATTGAAATAAACTGCCAGAGTAAGTAATCGATGAGGCCAAATGAAAACCGTTGCACAAGAAAATTGGATTTCAAGCAATTTTTTACTGCGAAACATAATGTGCCTTCCATACCTTTTACAGAAAGTTGTTAATGATAGTTGCAAAACCGTACTTTATACAGTGCACTCGCTCTTAACCATGAAGTTTGGCAACACGCCCCCACCGTTTTTAAGCAAAATAAAAGTTGATAGTTTAGTTGCGTTCTTTATCGCCTAGCGGCAAAGTAAAAAGGGATGAATGAATTACCGAAATAAGAAGTATCTTTCTAATGATTTCCAGATGTTGCTAAATTGATTATGCCAACATACGCAATTCTATGAAAGCCTCGCTGAGATTCATTTGGCAGTAAAAAATCAGGTAGCGCACCAACGATGAAAACAACTAAAAATTAAAGATCGGTCTGAAACTTTAAGAGTTGCCAGCATATGTATATTTCTCGCCAATCTGATGCAGATTGTCAATATCACCCTTTTACTTATTTATTCATGTAATGGTATTCCCAACAATTTAAGACAGAAAACGGCTCTTCTCCACATTTCATTTCGAGTGCGCCACTGATAACTCTTTTGTGGGGTAGACAAAATTTAATTAAATAATTACATTGATACCCAACAAGTACTTCAATAAATCATTTTTCACCTGACTGAAATATACGCAGTTAAATATGTGATCTTGGATCGGCCATTATATTTTACCAAAAGGCTTTTAATGAACTTTAGCTAGAAGTGCCTTCCACTTGAATATTTTTTCTGCTTTTCTATTCGCGACCGATTAGCATAACCTTTCTCAAAACCTGTTTGGAGTGCCTTTCATTGCCGTGCCGTCAATTGCACCCGAAAAAATATATTATACACAATATAAAGCTATAAAAAACCCAACAAAGAAAACCCCAATCCATCTTCATCCATTGACCATTAGCCAATTCAAACATGTTCTCTTCAGTATTCCCTCAAGAGTCTAACAAGGAGTTGGTTCAACTCAACTTACCATTCAATGGAGATATCTACTGCAATTCTCAATATTCGAACTCAACCTCTAATGTTGAATCTGGAACATTTCGCAATAAATTACTAAAACGAAAGCTATATTCATCTATTCATCCTGAATTGAACACGCATCCGAAATTGTTCAATAATGCTGCTAAAATACATGCTAATAAACCATGCCTTGGAGCCAGAAAGTTTAATTATGAAACAGGTATTAGCGGGAATACCTTTGAATATTTCACGTATTCACAAGTAAACGAGCGCAAGCGAAATTTGGGATCTGGAATACTCTATATGGTAATTCAAAACCCGTTCAAAGATTCGATTTCGTCATTAATCCGCAGTAAAATAGATGGCCATTTATTAAATTATAAAAACAATTTCACATGTGCAACTGGAAGACAAAACATTGATTTTGAAGTGGAATCCAAAACTTCCTTCATTGTTTCTATATTCTCCGCAAATCGATTGGAATGGGTTCTATCAGATTTAGCATGTGGTGCTTACTCAATGACAAACACCGCGCTATATGACAACTTGGGTCCTGAAGTTACCAAGCATATCCTTGAGTTGACCAAAAGTCCCGTAATTATTTCCTCTTCTGATAAGGTGGAAATATTGTTGGAGTTTAAGGAAAAAGAGCCAGAGATGAATAATTTGATCGCAATAATATCGATGGATCCAATTGAAACAATCAGTCCTGTTTTACTTGCTAAGGCGAAACGGTTGAACATTTGGATTCAAGATATTCATCAGGTTGAGGCTTTGGGTCAACAAAACTCTATTGATGAATTACCACCAAACGTACAAACATTATTTACCATATCTTTTACTTCAGGTACTACTGGTTCGAAACCAAAAGGTGTGATGTTGACCCACGAAAATGCAGTTGCAGCGATTACAGGTTTAATGGCAGCGGAACCTAATCCAATAACCATCCGTGATGCTAAAGCCTTTATATTTTTGCCTTTGACACATATTTATGAAAGACAGACAAGTGCATTTGCATGGTCATCCGGATTTTATCTTGGGTTTCCGCTGCTCTCTAACAGTAAGTCAAAACCAAGAGTTCCTTTTAATGCGTTAATTGAAGATTTGCGTATTTTCAAACCACACTATTTTTCGATAGTTCCTAGACTATTAACCAAATTGGAATCATTTTTGAAATTAAAAATTAGCACATTGCTGGAAGCTTATAAAATCAATCAAATAATCGACTACAAGATCTCCGAACAAAGAAGGTGTGATGGATCGACAGGAGCACATCCCATATATGATCAATTTGGGCCATACAATGACTTGAAAAGCTTGGTTGGATTTGATAACTTAATATGGACACAATCAGCTTCTGCTCCGGTGTCTCCATCAACCTTGATTTATATCAAGGCAGCATTGGGTATTGGTATCAGACAATTGTGGGGTATGACTGAAACTTATGGCGCTATGACGATTTCTCATGAATATGAAGCGATTCCTGGTACTTGTGGGTCCATTTTTCCAGTTCTGGAGTTCAAGTTAATCAAGTCTTTGGACGAATCTTTGGATGAACATAAGGGCGAATTAATTGTTCGTGGAAGCAATACTTGTAAAGGTTACTATTATAATAAGGATGAAACCTGGAATATGATCGATGACAAAGGTTGGTTGCATACAGGTGATATTGCGACCTTAACTTCGGAGACAAACAGAATCTGTATTGTTGATAGAGTTAAGAACTTCTTCAAACTAGCGCAAGGTGAATATGTCCTGCCAGAAAAGGTTGAAAATAGATACCTATCTTCAAATTCATTTATAAACCAATTGTATATCCATGGGGATTCCGTTCGGTATTTTCTTGTCGGCATAGTGGGTATTGATCATGAAAGTGGCTTGAACTTCCTCAGATCACATGGCATCTGTCATAAATTATCAACCGAAGAAATGCTACAGTTGATCAATACACTTGAGTACAAAAAGATATTTCTTAAAAACTTGAATGCTAATGTCGAGACTAAGCTTAGTGGCATTGAAAAACTACACAATATTCATATTGCTATAAATCCATTGACTGTGGAAAGGAACGTCGTTACACCAACATTCAAGATAAAACGAGGTGTCGCAGCAAAATTCTTCAAATCAATTTTTGATCATTTGTATGAAAATGAAAAATCAATCATATTTGAAAGGGGCAAACTTTAAAATCAATCAATGTTGGTGTGCTAGCAAATAGATTAAGTATTTAATAATTATAAAAACCATAAAAACAATGATTTTGCCCAGGATCGAACTGGGGACGTTCTGCGTGTTAAGCAGATGCCATAACCAACTAGACCACAAAACCATTTTCTGAGATAGCCCGCAAACCAAGATAAATACATTCAGGCTTTCCGGATTTCAATTTTTATGCCGTTCAATCGTATTTATAGATAAGCAATCGATTTTCATAGTCTTTATTAACTAAAATTAGTCTAAGATTATCATTGTGGCGAACTATTGGTCAGTAATCGGATACACTAATTTCGCATAAACACAAATCTCGAATCAACATCCCAAAAAGACACGACTGATCGCAGCCTTTGAAAAGGAGAATTGAACTCAGTGTTGAAACTTCATGCAAATCTCATTTTTTAAGATTCAAAAGCAAATAAAGAAATTTCCTTTTCTTCGTATTAATTAGCAGAAATTCGGTATTTGTTTTTTGCGCTCTTTCGCCATTTTTGGTTGTGAAAAAAAAGCAACATCTGTAATACCCTTTCACCACAGATTAACATAAGTATTAAACATTTCAATCAGCCTACTTAGCAAAAACAATTGCGCAAACCCGGAATCGAACCGGGGGCCCAACGATGGCAACGTTGGATTTTACCACTAAACCATTTGCGCAATAGAAAGCTCCGCGACGGGGAATTGAACCCCGGTCTACCACGCGACAAGCGGTAATTCTAGCCACTAAACTATCACGGATGTTTTCTTGAAGACGAAATAGAATTCGTGATTATTATGATATATTGCCAAAATTACTCACAAAAACAAAGCCATATGGGTTTCACAATATAAATCAGAGGCTTCAAGTCAGAAAGTTATTTAAGCGAAGGGCTTTGTATAAACTGATCTCTAATTTAGGAAGAAAGCGATACTGATAATCAAATTGTGACTTTTTTTGGACCATCAACAACGAGTCATTGGAGGAGTATAAATAATCGTTTGTTTCTGCACATCTCAATTTAGGATTAGTGCCGTGAATACAAAATTGCTCTCTTTAATACCGGCATATTTTTTACTCTACTTTCCAGAATTTTTTGGGTCCCGTAAAATTTCTCAAGCTCGAAGATACAGCAACGAGCTACATTTCACTATTGAAGACTCAGGTTAGATAGAGATTTCAAGGGATATTTTATGCAGGTATTGAAGCTGAGATCTGCTGATTGCTTTATGATGTCATTCGGTATAGCTTTCAGTGGATATTCACTTATCAATCTTAGAGAGGTTTCATGAATTTTGCGCGCAAAAATAGCTGCAAAATAAATTACGATTAAAAAAATGCCAAAGAACCCCACGGCATTTTCTAAAATAGAATGAAAGTTTCATATCAGCAGGTGAAGTCTTAGATAATCTAGTATTTCATTTGTTTGTGAAAAAACAATTAAAATTAAAAGGTTTGTTGATTAAAGTTCTATTATTCTTTGTGTAATGCTTGGGTTTAATAATCTTATTTCTTTGGCTAGCCACGATTGTTATGAAATTTGGTATCTATTGTTCGGTGAGTTACTTGCGACCTGTCATTTTTTGTGACTTCAAACTTTGTTTCTCATGAGTCTTCTCCAAAAGACGACTAATTGTTTCAATTATAAAGCCGATATAAAAATCGTGTAGCACAGCATCACAATTGCATTTGGATATATTTGATCATTTCCTACATGTTGCATGAAAGAGAAGCAATAAAAGCATAATATTTTATGCCATCCCTAAAATATGAATTTCTATTCCCCCGTCCTATAAATTCCGTAAAATATTTGATCGTATAGCTATGCTAATTCAATCATTTCTTTTTTTCTTGGTATTACTTGTTTCAAACTTGTCCGGTAAAAGTTACCTGCAGAGTGAGCAGACTTGTGTATCGCCTACCTCTGTGTAATGGTTTTATAATAAGGTACGTTTTACCACGGCCTTATGATTTATTATTGGATCATCCTTTGTAGGAATGGCTCAAAATGTCACCTTTGAATCCAGGACTTGATTATCGGGTATTAAATTGAAGCTTTTTTTATTTATCTATTAAAACAATTAGAGCCGTACACGGTAAAAGAAGATTCACAGAAAACTTTTATACTTCTAATGGTTCGTTATCTTGTTAAATGATCAATCTTATGCAAATCGTTCTACAATTTCAATCATACGCCAATATCTCTGACAAGGTCATATTATTTTCAAATTATATTGAAATTAGAATGCTTTATTGAAATATTTTTTAAGATTACTTTGATTTTCTTTTGTTGCATTTCATTACGAAAGGGGAAATTCTTGCATGTACCAAACATCCATAGTGCAATACATGGCTTTATCTCACGTTTTCTCCCTTATCCACAAATGAAGTCATTTAAACACATGGGAGCACGGTTAAAAATATTAACACCAACCAAGTGTAGGGCACAGATTTAAATACATCTTAAATAATTTTACCGACCGAATTCAAAATCTAAAGAAAAGAAATATAACTTAAAAACAATACTCCAAACAAATCGCCTTATAAATATAAGACCGATATCCGCATAAAACAACTTTTAAGATGTCAAAATCAAAATCATTAATCATGAAGGCAACCACCTTTGGTAGTCTTCTTAGCATTGTGCTTGCACACCCTCAGGTGGCTTTTGGTATCCCAGCTAACATCAAAGAAATGGCTTCGACTTTTGAAGGTCCTTCATGTCCAAATGCCCAGATTTCATGTTCTTCTGACTCACAAGCCGCTTCTTGTTGTTATGAAGCCCCAGGCGGTATTCTCTTACAAACTCAGTTCTGGGACTATTATCCTGCTATTGGTGCCGATGATGCGTTCACTTTGCACGGTTTGTGGCCGGACAATTGTGATGGTAGCTACCAACAGTTTTGTGATTCATCGCTCAATATTCAAGTTAGTGATATTCAAGATATTATTGTCAACCAATTTGGTGACCAAGAGTTGTATAACAAGATGCAATCTAATTGGAAGAACTTCAATGGTAATGATGCCTCTTTATGGCAACATGAATTCAACAAGCATGCAACTTGTATTAACACAATGAAACCATCTTGTTACGGCAGCCAAGGAAAACAAAATCAAAACGTTTATGACTTCTACAGAATCACTGAATCTTTGTATTCAACATTGGATACCTACCAATTTTTGGCTAATGCTGGCATTACCCCAGATCCTACGGCTACATATTCTAGTCATCAGATTGCTCTGGCCTTAAGTAATGGGTTTGGTGGTAATCAAGTTTATTTTAAGTGTAACAAGTACCAGGCATTGCAAGAAGTTTGGTATTTCCATCATGTTCAAGGTTCTGTCCTTTCCGAAAATTTTATACAAATCAACTCTTTGCAGAATGCTAATTGTCCTTCAGACGGTATTCATTTCTACCCTAAAGGTTGGACTCCTGGCAACAACGGTGGCAATGATGATGATGTCGTGAAACCAGGTAACCCAAATAGAGGTTACCTTAAGCTCTCGAACAACCCAGGTTGTTTGATCAGTAACGGTCAGCACTACCAATATGGTACTTGTGCCACCTACACTATTCAAAAGTCTCAATTCGGTGGCGTCAATCTTAAATCATCCAAGGGAATCTGCGGTTTCAACAGCAAGAATGAATTATCTTGTGGACCAAACTACCAAGCTTCTAAATATCAATTCAGTTTAGATAAGGAGTCTGGTGAGATTAGCTACGGTGGCAAGTCTCTGTGGTGCTTCCACAAGGAATCTTCTCACGGTCACGGGAAGTACATTCAAACTCCAATAGCTTTAGATGACGGAAAGTGCGAAGCTCCATTCAAGTTGACTCTTGCTTAGGTTTATATCTACCTTCATTTTTCTATCCTTGACAAACACTTTAATACAAAATATTGTGCAAGCCGCAATTAAAAGTGTATTTAAGTTTACGTTTATCTTTAAATAGAACAAAAAATAAAACTTTTTGAAGTTCCATGATTTATACAAGAACAAACTTCAAGAATGATATACTTCTTGCGTACCTTAGTGAATAGAGCATATTTAATTAAGAGTAGGACATATTTAATGTATTGGAAGAAAGCAGCAAGCGATAAAAACTGGGTGCAAAAATCACATCTAATCAACCCCGAAAATAGTTACATCTGAGATGGAACGATCTGCCATGCTGTTTTAAACAAGAAAATCAAAGAACCTGATTTCTCGGTACCTACAGCACCTTAACTTCGATTTTAAGGTGAATTGTTCTGCTTCCAGAGGTGCCTCGTTTTTTCCTTTCAGATTTCACCATCTAAAACATGACCAGTTAGGAGGAAATTGTACATAATTATTGGCAATTATTCGTATGGGCTTTCATTGGAATACATTGTATTTGTTAGCAATTAACATACACATGAAAACTTTTAACTACAATCAAATATTTTTTAATCCGTTGAAGAATCGATTAATATATATAAACAAAGAATAAAAACTAAACTTTATAAACTCCTTTTCATAACCCAGTAACAATAATTATTAAACAAAGATGCCGTTGAGGACATTAAAATACACAGCTCAATCCCCCAATTGTAAATACAGTTGGAGGTTGAAGCAGAAACATTAAAAAAAATAGTAAGTAGCAACAAAAATGATTGATTTATTTCTAGTCAACAAAAATAAATGCAATGAAAACATAAAAAGCTATAGAAATTTCATATAGATGATTTTTCTAAAACTTTTGGGCAGAAAAGAAGACACGGTGATCAAACACGCTTAATATCTGTAGATATCAGCCTTGAATGGACCTTCCTTTGGAATACCCAAGTATTCGGATTGAACGTCAGTCAATTGGGTCAACTTAGCACCCAAGTGGTCCAAGTGACATCTGGCGACGGTTTCATCCAAGATCTTTGGCAATAAGTGAACACCAACTTCGAACTTACCAGCCTTACCGAATTCTGGGAATTGATCTCTGAATTCCTTGTCATCAGCCTTGAACAAAGCAATTTGAGCCAAGACTTGGTTGGAGAAAGAACAAGACATGACGAAAGAAGAGTGACCAGTACCACAACCCAAGTTGACCAATCTACCTTCGGCCAACAAGATGAGGTGACGACCGTTCTTCATCAAGAATCTGTCAACTTGAGGCTTGATGTTGACAACAGAGGCAGCGTTAGCCTTTAACCAAGCGACATCGATTTCAATGTCAAAGTGACCAATGTTACAGACGATAGCATCTTCTGGCATTTGTTCGAAATGCTTACCAGTGATGATATCACGACAACCGGTGGTGGTGACAAAGATTTGACCAACGTGGGCAACTTCGTCCAATGGGGCAACTTGGTAACCAGAGACGGCAGCTTGTAAAGCGTTGATAGGATCGATTTCGGAAACAATGACACGAGCACCCATGGAACGCAAAGCATCAGCACAACCCTTACCGACATCACCGAAACCAGCGACAACAGCGGTCTTACCAGCAATCATAACATCAGTGGCTCTCTTAATACCATCGATCAAAGATTCACGACAACCGTACAAGTTGTCGAACTTGGACTTGGTGACGGAATCGTTAACGTTGATGGCTGGAACCTTCAACTTACCTTCCTTCAAGGCCTTGTACAAGTGGTGGACACCAGTGGTGGTTTCTTCGGACAAACCGTAACAGTCTTCCAACATTTCTGGGTATTTTTCATGAACAAGAGAGGTCAAGTCACCACCATCATCCAAGATCAAGTTCAACTTCTTGTTGTCCTTGAAGGCAAACAATTGTTGTTCCAAACACCATTGGTATTCTTCTTCACTTTCACCCTTCCAGGCAAAGACTGGGACACCAGAGGCAGCAATGGCAGCGGCGGCATGGTCTTGAGTGGAGAAAATGTTACAAGAAGTCCAGGTAACTTCAGCACCAAGAGCAGTCAAGGTTTCAATCAAGACAGCGGTTTGGACAGTCATGTGCAAACAACCGGCAATACGGGCACCCTTCAATGGTTGAGTTGGACCGTACTTCTTTCTGATGTACATCAAACCTGGCATTTCGTTTTCGGACAATTCAATGTCCTTTCTACCGAAGGCAGCAAGGGAGATATCAGCGACTTTGTAGTTAGACATGATGATTGATTTATTGTATTTACTTAAAGAAATATACTAAGTAAAAATTTAAAAAGATGGAAAAAAAGGATGGAATTCAGTCGTATATATATTAATTAAATTGAAAAAAATTACAATGTAGATCGATAAAATGAACGTGAAATTTTGACGAGTATACGAAACAAAATCCGCAATGCAATACTTAATGCCGATCCGATGGGCATCTACGAACTCTTTTTCGCACTAATAAGGAAAATTTTTCTCATTTTTTTCTTTTTAATAGTCTGAGCTGTCCAAATGAGGTCCGTGCTACCTAATCGTATTGCCTCCCCTTGTTGTACTTTGTGTCTAAATCGCATAAATTAGTCATTTTCTAACTAATCTCTATACTAAGAGGATCGTGGAACGTGGAGATCCGTTTTTTAGTTTTCTACATTCTGTATTGTTTCAAATACTGGACCCACCACGGTATGAGCATTTTAACTTCCAGAACTAGCAATTGGTATTTTCCTGAAGACTCAACTCAAATTAAACACTGTTCAAAAAGAAGTTTGTAAAGTCAAAAACCACGAGAACCTGCAGGCGTGCACAAAAACATTTTCCTTCTACAATAAAACCCGTATTTACACAGAAAGTACCTTGTAGCATATACATTTAGAACCTAATACCAATAAATCTATATAGTAAAAAAAAATACCCCTATAATTCAAACTTGAGCCAGTCCAAGTCTTTCATGTTTTCGTTTTTGGCATTGCGTTGCGAAGCCAACTGTTTCTTCAACCCATTACTGAGCGATGACTTAAAGTTGCTTGCGCTGGCAATACCATTTTGATTCGTCTGTTGATGTGTTTCTGGGTACTTGAAATAGTTCATATTGATATTCATCCCCATATCCATATCAACATCAATGTCCATAATTGAATCTGCATCGGCCGATCTCTCTGCTGTAGAAGAAGTTGACGAAGGAAGCAAATCAACAACATTCATAGGTGTTGCCGGAATGCTTGAACAATCACTTCCCTGTGTATTTGCAGTGTTCGATTGGATATTCATATTATTTTGTCGATACTCGGGAATATTGATGAAGGATTGTTGTCTTCCGCCAAATGAATGATGCGAAGTAATTGATCCCGGAGTACTTACACCTGTAGCACTTCCTCCAGTAGGAACCGCAATGCTCGAAGGAGAATCTGCATTTCCATTTTGGAAGTTTGTTAACGTACTTGCACTCAGTTTTCTTGAAATTTCTCCAACTGGGGTATCGAAAAATGAGTTTCCTGTATATCTTTGATTTAATAAATTGATATTGGATAAAGTAAGTGAATCATTAGTACTGCATTTACGATTACCTGATTGTAAAGATGCAGGTTGGAATTGCGGCTGGAATTGAACCGACGATGAGATTTGTGAATGCAATGATGTGATACTTGATGTTCTTCTCATCGAGTTTCGTTTACTGTTTAAACTATTCATTGTTAAACTACCATTGACAGAACTTGGAGTTGACCTCTTGCCAAAACTTGATGATGGATCATAATATTCACCATTACCGGAAATGTTGAAATCGGATTTTTTCCTCTTGAAAGGTTGGTTATTCGTAGTGAATGGAGATGACGCGGATGCGGATGCAGAAGGACTATTGGCCATAAAGTTCGATTGGCTACCATTTCTCGGAATTGGTATCGATCTAGCACCTGGTGTTCCTGGAGCCGATGATAGCGAGTTATTTCCATTCAGCGGTTTAGGGAGTATGAGTACATTTTTATATCTTGAAGCCGAATTCGGTAATGAATTCGAGAAGTTTGTATTATTACTTGCAATTGGAATCAGGCCAGCATTAAAAGAGCCTGGCTGTATAGTGTTCCCGTTGTAGACAGGATTGAATTTAATGCTCTGAGGGGTAATACTTCGATTTGCCGAGCTTGCTATGTTTTGTGAGTTGAACGCAGTGCTCAAACTCGTTACAGAAGAATGTCTGGAACCTGTTGTTGACCTGCGCGACGACCTCTTCTTAATCACATCTGTTTTTAAACTAAGTGGACGTGTTGTTCCATGTAATTTGAAGAATAAACCACAAGCGTTACATAAAGTATTTCCCAGAGGGTCTTTCCGCCAAAGTGGAGTTTTTAAAGTATGGCAATTAGAACATTCAGTAGCTTTTCCCTTGGATGATGAGTTTTGTGATATTGCCGTATTTGGAGATTTGTTGTCAGTTACGGGTGAGTTTATCAGCGAGGGTGTCGATACTGTGCTTTTATTAATCGTTGTGGTGGTTGTGGTTGTGCTACTGCTGCTTTTGGACGGCAATACTCCTAGTTTAGACCTGCTCTGGACATCACCTTTGTTATTCTGGTTTCTTTGTATATATGGTGGGCTGTTCTTTAAATCATCAATCAGCAACGGCGATAATAAGTCTAAGACTTTATCGTGTGTGTGGCCCGAAGATTTTTGTTCTGATACTAAAACGTGATTCCTCTGGCTTCGAGAGTTATCTTTCCTAAGCTGTCGATTCTGTACTCGTGGCTGTAATGAAAGCAACTTCTTGGCTGAGAAGAAAAGCTCTACAATCGACGGCCCCGTATCGAAGTTTCCTGTTGGCATGATTTTTTATATGGTGAAATCTGACGTCTTGTAAGCTACTCGCGAATGTATGTGGATATGTTTTTAAATGTGCGATTCTCTATAATAACACAAGTTTAATTAATATTTAAATAGCGATTTCAATTTTAGAGCATCTCCACTTATTTCAAATCCTTGACTCAGAAATGTAATGATACAAACTCACGCTGGGCAAAAAAAGTTTTCTTTTTTCGCTGTTTTTTTTTACCTACTTTAAATTGGTAAATTTGCATGTTGCGCGATGTTAAAATGTAAAAAAAAAATGGGGAAACAATTTAATGTGTAAAATAACTCTAATTTGACTTGCATATAACCCACTGAGCAAGGCTAGCATCTGACCTCTCTATTGACCATAATTTGAAAATACAAATCTTACGATACTGGCTTGTTTCCTAGTAAACGCTGAAAGATTTTAAATGTATTCTATTCTTTATACGTTGATTATTGCTTTTACAGTAGTTTTTTTTATATAATATACAGATTGGGTAAATGGTATTCTTAAGTTCATTCTGAAGCAGACTCTTTATTCTTGAACCGACGGTTATAGCTGTTGTTGTGGTGATGGTGATGATGATGATGGCCATTACCGTGATGGTGGCTATTATGGTTGCTGTTGTGATGATACTTACCTTCAGAGGATGGGTTGTTATTGTCTGCGTGTAGTCTATAGTCAAAAGAAACCCCTTGGACTCGTTCACTTGAGCCAGAATCTAAAGTTTCGATACAGTCACTTCCTTCATTCAAAATCATATCACATTCTCTAATAACACGCAAAATCGAGTCGCAAATAACTCTTCTTGCTTGGAATGAAGTAAGAAGCTTCTTATTTTTGCTATTATTGCCCGATTGAAAATTCAAGTTCGAATTCCAAATGCTGATGATATCTTCATCTTTACGAACACTCAAAACAAGACCTGAAATGTCGTTGAGAAGCGAGGATTGATATTCGGCATTGCTTGTATCAGGAATTATCGAACCCGAAAGTATCTTTAGAAGTAGTCTTTCCCAGATTAAAGTCGTACGTTTTCTAATGCGTGAACCCGATTCTTCATCAATATTATCAATCGTTATGTTACTATGATGGCCATTATTCATTCTTCTGCTGAATCTAAAGACCCATCTTCCACCTTTGGTGTTTGCAGGGTCTTCCCAAACAGGATTAATACCACTTTTGAAAATAAGAAGCTCTGTTCCAACTGGTAACTCGAAAGCACGTTTGATTGAAGATAAACTCTGCCATAATTGCTCGACTGAACCGATTGATTTAGTAAGTTCAAGAGCAGAAGTAGATAAAAATTGGATCTCATGAGTGGTTTGAAGATACAGGTCCACTGTGGCAGATACAACAGTACTTCCTTCAACAACAACCAGCTCCTCTTCTTCCTTTGGTCTTTGTTTACCTCTCGAATGGTGCCACACTGTCCAACAGTATGGTAAGATATGATGACCAACAGGAATCTTAGCCACTGTTTCTGCAGATATCTTTGCTGGGTCCCTCAATAACTCACTAGGTATTGGAACACCTTGGCTCTGTTGTTGTTGTGGCTGGTTGAAATGAGTTTGTTGCTGATGATGGTATGGATGGGCTTGTTTGGGCTGCCTTTGCGGTTTACCCTCTTGCTGACTCTGATTCATAATTCTATTGAATAGAGATTCGGCCCGTTTGAGGTTCTCAGACATCTTGGCTTTATATTTTGATTCTTAATTAAGGTCGTATTGAAAGTCTTATAAATATTGATATCTCTTGTATTAATGAGTGCACAAATCAATTGTATTCCTAATTTTATATGTGTATATGCTGTTTATCTATGAAAGCTTTAATGTAGCTTGTATTTTATCTATTGAATTCAACGAAATCGTTGTTAATTCAAAAATGAATACTCAACCTTTTTTTATGATTTTTCGGTGTGTCCTGGAGGAGAAAAAAATTTGCCCTCTTCGCGCGGGCCCAAAAATCAAAGTATTTTGAAAAACATGAAAAAAAAAAAGAAAGAAAAACCATCAACTGAATTAGCTTTGATTCCTGATGGTTGATATATAATTAGTATTTCCTACGATACTTATCCTATTTTTCTTTAGTTATATATTATTTGTTAAGCTATTTATTGCTTACCGTAGTAGTGTAAGAAACCACCCAAGGTCTTACAACCGTTGATGTAGTTAGAAACATCCAACTTTTCGTTGATTGAGTGAGCACCATCATCACCTCTACCCATTGGCAACAACAAGACATCAACACCCAATTCCTGTTCAAAAGTCAAGGTGATTGGAATCGAACCACCTTCTCTGGTCAAGTCTGGAACGATATTCCACACGTCTTGAGTAGCCTTAGAAGCAGCAGTAAAAGCATCATTGAATGGGTTAGAGACCCAATAAGCACCATCGTGGATTTGTTCAACCTTGAACTTGTTTGGAGAACCCAATTCGTTGAACTTTGCAGTGATGTGTTCGAAAACTAACTTATCCAAAGCTTCACTAGTGATGTTTGGAACGGTTCTGATTGAGAACTTTCCAGAAACCTTAGCTGGGATGACGGTCTTAGCACCACCACCGTAGAAAGCACCTTCGATACCGTGCAAAGATAAAGATGGGAATCTCCATCTGTGTTTCAAGATTTCTTGTTTAGTTTCATGAGCACAAATGGAAGCACCAGTGGCAGAATCCAAGTCCTTAACAGAGAAATCAATTGCATCATAAATCTTATTTTCTTCATCAGTGACTGGAGCAACTAATTCGGCAATACCTGGAATTAAAATTTGACCATTCGACTTAACCAAGGTTGACATGATAGAAACCAAGTCGGTCATTGGTTCATGGATAGTACCACCAAAAACACCAGAATGCAAATCAGCAGCTGGACCTTCGATAATAATTTGATAGTAACTACATCCTCTCAAACCATAAGTCAAAACTGGCTTGGTTGTACCGAGCCAGTAGTTGTCAGAAATGGTGACTTGATTGACACCAGCAAAGTAACCGTTGGCTTCTTGAGCAACCAACTTATCCAATCCAATTGAACCACTTTCTTCCATACCTTCGAAACAAACAACCAAATTGA
This sequence comes from Kodamaea alishanica (nom. inval.), assembly GCA_030563745.1. Lineage (NCBI taxonomy): Eukaryota > Fungi > Ascomycota > Pichiomycetes > Serinales > Debaryomycetaceae > Kodamaea > Kodamaea alishanica (nom. inval.). The sequence goes on from JAJMJX010000004.1 coordinate 514,733, forward strand.
CTGGGAATTCCCATCCCAATTCCTTATGAGCTTCAATAACATTCAACCAACCCAAAACAGGACCCTTGTCATCGGTAGAACCTCTACCGTACAAGATGTCCTTGACCTTGTCATGATGCATAGTGAATGGGTCTGTGGCCCATCCGTCTTCCTTGAGTGCTGGTTGCACATCGTAATGTCCGTAAACAAGAACAGTTTTCTTTGATTTGTCATTACCATATCTACCCAAAACAACAGGTGGTAATGGTAATTTTGGATCAGAAACAGGTGGTGGTTGAATACCCAAGTCTCTCATTTGAATGTCATGGAAACCCAATGTTTCCAATTCACTCTTCAAGAATTCACCCATCTTGAAGACTTCTGGTCTTAAAGTTTCATCACCAGAAACAGACTTAATAGCAACAGCCTTTCCCAATCTGGAAATGAACTTTTCTTGTAATTCATCGATTTTTTGGAACAATGGTTCCAATGGTAACTTTTCATAAGACATTTTTGATAATTGACTTGGAATAAAGTGGATGAAGGGGAAGTATCAATTTATATATTTTTTCGGTGATCTTTTTTCTGAAGAATCTGTGTTGAAATATGAGGAGTGAAAAATGTGCCGTACAAGGTTAAATAAAAGAGGTTACCGCAAAAAAAAAACCTTGTCGGAAGTTTATAGGCAAAGATTTTCGAGGTTGATGTCGCTTAAATATTTGAAGTTGTAGATTAAATAATGTAGACGAGGGGTATTGATCGAATTCAAATCTGATATTTGTATCTCCACCCATAGCCGAAGATTGTTGCAACTACTTGTCTATTTTTGTGGTATAACCAGGAATATTTTTTATTAAACTTTAAAACGTTCTCGATTTTCATCATGTGACTACACTCTATGTATTTTTATCACACCACTTTTGTACTCCCAGAACTATAGTTAAATAATGTATTCAGAAAGTTCAACTGAAGAAGAAGAAGTTGATGAAGTACTTTCATTAATTGGAAAAAACGTCAAAAGGCGAAGGTTAGATCAGAAAAAAAAGAATTCTACAGAATTTAAACTTGATTTACCATCAATATTCAAATATGATGCCGTGAAAAATGAACGTATATATCAATTGGATAAGAAATTACAACAGGATCACAAGAATGAAAGTTTGAAGATCTCTATTGAGTACAAGCAAACAATGTTGAAGAAACAAAAGATCATAGATGAATTGAATCATAATGGATCACTCGGAGTTAAAGTCTTTTCAAAAGATCGTGATGAGAAATACATTGATTCTTTGGTCAAATCATATATTGAAGACCCTGTGTTTGCTCTCAAGAGACATTTTTATTATTTCAAAAATGCTTATAAAGTTGATTTCAAGAAAGACTATACATTTAATCAGATATGGTTCTATAATCTAAGTGATCCACTTAAATGGGATAAAGTAACATCAACCATCAAAGACCCTATAAATTTACTTGACTTTGCAATGAATGTTTACAATACAAATGAATTACAACAAATATGTAATTATTGTGCCAAAGTAACGACCAAACAAGAATCAATCCAACTAAATTCAATCGACAAGTATTTTGATCTGATTGCAGAACCACAAACCAAAATCAATGATTTACCAATAAAATTGACTCAGTTTACTAATCATAATAGATTAAACTTATTACGTGCAAGGTTAATCATAATCATGTTCCTTCGATTTGCCCTGTATTGTCCTTTCGAAAGAATCGTTGAAATATTCATATTTATTGTTAATGATTTCAATATCAACAAGACCAATTTCAAAGATTTGATAGAATTTGTACGTTCAGTTTTCCCATTAATAGTTAACGCAGTTGAACCACAATATTTTGTGAATTTGATTGCAGATATGATGAGCAAGGTACGAACTGTATCATTTGATGGTTCAACCACAATTCCAAAACATGATTTTGAAATAAGTTATAATACGTTACGTATCATTAACCTTTCGATAAGTTCAAAACTTGATTGTGAATTCAACTCGAATTTGATATCTATTGTGAATCATTTAACTCGATCTTTTATAATCAAAAAACATGAATTCAATGGGAATGAAGATATTAAAGATATTGATTATATCAAAGTAATCCTTGATTCGATTAAATCAAACGATTTACTGAAAAATTTAAAACAAGATGAAATCAAACTGTTGACAATATTCTACAAGGACTATTTTAGAATCAATTTACTCAACCATATATTGACCAAACCATACATCAACAACATTCAAATTGACGATTCTCAAGAAACTCATGACGAAAGATTCGAACGTATACGCCGAATAAACACAGCACGTCTTAAGCAACTCATCGAATTAATTGATGATCTTAAACATCGGGTATATTCAATCATCAAAAATGTGGGGTTTATAGATCAAAAGAATTCGGAATTTTTTAATAGAGAAGATGTGGTTAAATATGCAACTGAAAACTTTCATACTTTAACTTTTTTATATAATAAGTTTGAGTCAGATTTAAATTTAATTAAAGATGATATATTTTATGAATAAGCAATCGAATTGTTTGCTGTTTTTGATTTTCCCCACGATTAGTGTTGCCGCATCTTCATTTCAAAAACCCGCTTTAAATTCCGTTTGTTACTCACGTTTTGACAAGAGAAAAAATAAAATTAAAATGATTATTAAAGCGCCCAAATAAAAACCGTTATTTATAAACATATATTTGTTTTATTTATACACGTTTCATCCATTATTACAACATGACTATTGCACATCAAGCAATTCACTATAAAAACCCAGAAATAAAACATTCTGACGATATACCAGGCACGATTGTCGATTTACCATATGGATTTGGCCCTTTACCTCCAAGTGCTTCTAACAAACGGATCTTCTATTTCGATATCGACAACTGTTTATACAAAAGAGCAACGGGTATTCATGAAATGACCCAAGTCAAGATTCATGACTATTTCAAACAAACATTAGGATTGAATGATGAAGATGCTCATGAATTGCACATTCAGTACTATCAAGTGTACGGTTTAGCCGTCGAAGGTTTGGTTAGAAAACATAATGTTGACGCGCTTGAATATAACTCCAAAGTCGACGATTCTTTAGATTTACCTGCCGTCTTACATTACAACAAAGAATTAAGAGAAATGTTGATCCGTATCAGACCTCATTTTGATTATGTTTGGTTGATCACAAATGCCTACAAAAACCATGCATTGCGTGTTATATCACTCCTTGGTTTGGGTGACTTGTTCGATGGGTTGACTTTCTGTGATTACTCAAAGTTTCCTATTGTTTGTAAGCCAATGCCCGAATTTTTTTACAATTGTTTAAAATTAACTCAAATCGATTATGAGTCACCAAAAGTAATGCAGAATCAATCTTTTATTGATGATAGTGAAATCAACGTAAAAGCTGCTCAAAAACTTGGATTTGGTAATGTCGTTCACCTTATTGAATTGGATTCTGATTATAAGAGGATTTTGGCAAAGGAAGATTTTACCGAATTTTATGGTGCAGGAGACAATTCAGATAAACTGAAGATTAGAATTATAAGAGATATTTTAGAATTAGATCAAGTTGTATAGAATTTCATAACTAGATTTGTTTTATTAAGTATTTATTAATTACTTTTATCTTGACTCTGAAAAAGATCGGTCTATAATCCGCGAAATAATTAAATCTAATTTAAATGTGGATTTGAAAAATTGTAAATCACAAACGATCAATTAAACGCATAAATGCCACCAAAAAAAGTTCAATACAAAGGGAAGATCCTCTTTATACATGGATTTACTCAATCAGCTTCAATTTTTTATGCCAAAACTTCGGCTTTACGAAAGAAGTTAATCAAATTAGAATATAAGCCTGTTTATTTAAATGGGCCCATCGAATTGAAACCAACTGATTTACCTCCTAATTATGCATCACAATTCAGCACTGTTCAAAGCGATGATGATGATAATCGTAGTTATAGGGCATGGTGGGTTAAGAGTGAAAAGAATTTAAGTGTTGATTTGGAACAAGGTTTAAAAGCTATGCAAAATTATGTCACAAAACGTCATATTGTACCCGAAGCAAAAGAAGATGAATTGGAGATCAATAAGGATTTGAATAAAGAAGAAGAAGACTTGCCTATTGTTGGACTTATTGGATTTTCTCAAGGTGCTGCATTTGCTGGTATCATTGCACCAGAATTTCATAAATTATTTAATACATCAGCACTTAAATTTGCTATTTTTTATTCAGGTTTTATGTTAGATACTACAAAGGGTTCAGGAAATGAAGATTACGATATTTATTATCGTAATCCTGAAGATCAAGTCAAATATTTACACGTTCATGGTGAATTAGATACCGTTGTTTCTGAAGAACGTACTCTTAAGTTATATGACCATACAAAGAAAAATTCTGATATCTTGAAGCATCCAGGTGGACATTTTGTTCCTAATTCCAAATTTTTAGTCGATCAAGTGACTAATTGGATCCAAGCTCAAGAAAAAGAAGAAGAAATAAAATCACCAGAAAAAAAACATGATGAGGATTTAGATGATTTGCTCGAGATGATGGATAGTATTGGGAAGGTTTGAAGTTTTATAACTCATCATGATTTGTCTTTTTCTTTGGTTTGGATCCTTTTCTATAATGCGAATAATACTTGATATCCTTCTTTGATAAAGGACCTTCTATAGGCAGTTTTCCTGTTAATTCAATGATCCATTCAGATATCTTTGTTTTGTTATTTAATTTCGAAGTCTTGTTGTAGTTTATAAACTTACCCTTCGAGTCATCATAATATAATAATGCAGGAAATTGAGTTCCTTCCGGTAATTCAATTTCCTCACCTGTTTTAATTTCAATAGATTTAACATTTTGAGGTTGTTTTGTAGAAAGCATTCCAAACTTAACAACATCTAGGAAATCGATAGCTAATGTTTTAAGAAGCGGACTTATTTGTTGATTCGATGTAATTAAGATAAACTTATCTTTTGAAATATGAGTTCCAAACCATTCCTTTAAAATGTCACTTTTGGCATTGGGGAACTTTTTCACATAGTTTTTTAATCTCGTAGTCAAGAAGTCGGACATTGGCTTTAATGCCCTCTCTCCATTGTAAGCTTCGACTGCATGCTGCTGTTTTCCTCTACTCTTTTTTCCTTCATACTTTGGAGGTCTGAATACCATTATTGTGGGGAAACCTTGGACCTTGTATTTGGCACATAATGCCTTATTAAAGTCCTTGTCACAGTTAACAGCAGCAACATTGACTGCATACTGACCTTCCTTATGCATTAATTTACCTAATTTCTTGAAAACTGGAGTCAACTGTTTACAGTAGCCACACCATGGAGCGTAAAACTTAACTACAGATGTATAGTTCGATTTTAAGACAACTTTGTCGAAATTCGATGCACTTAATTCATAGACATTAGGATCAGAAGTGTATACATCAGGTTCTTTGGCTAGCGCAAACAAAGCCAACTGGAACCAAACCAAATATTGTAAAAGCTGCATTACTGCTGATAAATCAATTAAAAAAAAATTAGAATCAAATCATTTTAACACGAAGCGATTTGTGCGAATCGGTAAAGCTACGCTACCAAACGGCAATTTCAACTACCATCTACAAAGGCAATCACATTTAATATAACTTGAAAACTAATATACAATATCTATTTGACCTCCCAGTACAGTCCATGTACGAAATTCGACATAAATCTTAGTTTCTTGGTCTAGATGTAGACACCGACATAATTTGCGGTGTGGACCGATCCCAAACCAATCGAAAGCGAAGCAACCAAAGCAAAGAAGAAATAAACCAAAGGAGATTGTGTCTTTCTGTCGTATAAAAAGGTGGCAGATAAAGATGCAAAGGCTGGATTGTTAGTATATCTTTAAAATTAAAATAGACGACCAAAATGAATACGTACCCAAAATTATCAAACCACCAGCAATTAAGCCATTAGAGTTGTTAAGGAAGCCAGGTTCAATTGGTTCAGAGCCGTATTGGAAAAGACGATTCAATTCGTCATAAGAAGCACCGTTACTCATATTGAAATTTACCAAATTTATATCAATCACCTATTTTCTCTAAAATGTGCTGTTAAATCAATTTTGATACCTTTATATTTTTCGGGTGCGCGTATTTAAACTTGGTCCCGTACACGACTTTTGAAGACCTGTCAAATATCAACAACTCCGAGATTATTAGCATTTCTCGACAATTGCAAGGTTCGTTATATCTACGATATACTTAATAGTCTAAATCTAATTGTAACTCTAATAAATGAGCTTAGAAAGAGTTGAACCAGTAGATTTGGTCAACTGCAGTCTTTTGCTTAGCGTATTCAATTTCTGGTACAGTGATGTCACCCTTGACAGCATAACCGTGAGGAGCACCTTGGAAGAGGTCCAATTGGAATCTAAGGTTTTCCTTTGAGCTCAAGATTTCGACGGTCTTGTTTCTCAATTCAGCTGGGAACAGGCTGTCTTTGTCACCAGAAGAAATCAACAATGGCTTGGCAATAGCGTCGACTTCTTCAACAGAAACCAAAGATGGGTGGGCAACAGCTCCGGCAGTCAAAAGACCGTTGGCGGTCAAGTGGTTGATGACGAACTTAGCACCGAAACAGTAACCAATCGAGAACAATTTGTCGGTCTTTTCAACTTCCTTGAAGTGCTTCAAGATGTTCTCGACGATTGGAGTGGCAGCAGCAACTCTTACACCGATCCAAGCCATAAGGTCTGGAACCTGACTTATATCTGCGATGGCATCACCTTCCAAGATGTCTGGAATAACTACTTTATATTCACCCATATCGGCCAATTGATCAGCAACTAATTGAGTGTTCTTTAACTTATGACCGAAAATGTCGGATAAGATAACAATAACCTTTTCGTTACCGTATTTTTCACCGGTAACGTAGGTTTCGTAACCAGCAACGGTGGTCATAGTACCGGTTGGGTTACCTTCGTGCTTGAAGACAGTTAAACAACATTTGCTAGGTGGTAAGGAGGCCATTTTGTGTATTTGTAGATTTACTTAGTTGGATCTAAAATATAGATTAATAAGAAAAGATCTCAATCTATATTTTTATAACCATTACCACGAATCGTCAATTGTCGAGATGCATTTTTTCGGATTTTAGCGGAAATGCCGTTGGAGTCCGAATTTGCAAAAAAATAGAAGGTAAAAATAAAGACAGAACATGTGACACAGCGGGTTTATAAACCCGGGGATTCATATATGAGATTTACAAAAAGTAATTTTGAAATCGTTAACATTATTAATAACCAAAAATGTCGGACAGTGGGTGGAACACAATTGACTCCGATGCGGTACGTTCAATCTCTTTTTTTTGACCCCTTGCCTTTTCGATTAATGAACTAACTTCTAAAGAGTGTATTCACCGAATTGGTTGAAAAGCTTCAAGTATCAGATGTCGAAATTAATGACTTATATTCAATTGATTCCGATACACTTCAATCCCTAGACCCATTATATGGTGTTATTTTCTTATTTAAGTATGGTTCTGTCGATAGACAATATGCAGAATTAAGAAAACCATTGTGTGGTGAATATGACAAAGATTATGAATCCAAAAGAATCTTCTTTGGTAATCAAACGATACAGAATGCATGTGCAACTCAAGCAGTATTGAATGTTTTACTTAATAAGACTGACAAAATCAATATTGGTGATGAATTGTCGAACTTTAAATCATTTGTTGAAGGATTTGATAGCATGATGGTTGGTGAAACCATATCGAATAGTGAGCTTATACGTACTATTCATAATTCATTTTCGGCCCCTTCAAGCTTAAGTATTGATAACGACAACACCGATCAAAACTATGGAGATGATGATGGCTTATTTCATTTCATTGGTTATTTGAATATTGCTGATCGTATATATGAATTGGATGGTTTGAAAGAATATCCAATCAAGCATTGTGAATGTAAACCAGAAGAATTCTATGAAAAGTTGCCATTGGTCATAAATGAAAGAATATCAAAGTATAATGCTAGTGAACTCCGATTCTCTCTCTTGGGTATAACTAATAACAAATTGGAACAGTATAAAAGAATTGGCGATTCTCATGGTGTCGAAACTGAATTGATCAAGAGAGAAAACTGGAGTAGAGAGAATGAATTAAGAAAGCACGATTATACTGGACTTATTGTGCAATTGCTTCAAAATATTAACAAGGAAAGTACCGATGATCAATGGAAACAACTTGTTGATCAAGCTAAGCAAAAGAGTTTAAAAAAATATGCTAGTTCTTTTAGAAAGTAGCATTATATATAAATAAATTATTCATAGCTACCAAAGCTAAACAATCCTCCTCCTGGACCCCTACTATGCCTCGAAAAGTAATCAAAGTCAATACTGACAGCAGTACCCAACAATATAGCTCTTTGATCCAAAGTTAAGGGACCTGCAACAGATGGATACATTTCACCCATTCCTGCAAAACTAGCTGGATCCATTCTAACGACATATTCTCCAGTATCAGTGAAGACTTCTCTTCCCAATCCTACCCAGTTTCTATCAACACCAGCAATGACATCACCATTCTGGTTCTTGACAGGGAAGTCATAGGAGAGAAATGGTGCATCTATAGCACCATATTGCTCGTATTCATTTGTCACTTCATCTTCTAACTTGAATAAATTATAACGTCTTCTCCATAAATGCCAACTCTGTATTGATTCACCCAAACTTTCAAACATTAATTGCCCATTAGCATCATATCCAGGTAAATAACACTTGATGTGCGAATTAATAAATGAAAAAGGTCTTTTGATGGTTAATAATAAGTCACCATACATGTTAAAGACGTCGATATCAAAAGGTCTATGTAATTTGAAAAATTGTCTACCCAAAACCTTTATTAATCCAATATCTTTTTCTTCCATATAACCAATCTGTTGACCAACCGAATTCATAATCTTATATTTGTTTGCTTGTTCAAATCCTAAAAATATATTCATCATCTCCAACTTTCTTTCAATCACCAAAGTTGGTTCTTTAAGGATTTCATAAATACCATCTTCTGGTGTAATCAACCCATTCTGATTCGGTGGAATTTCGAAGACGGTATGGAATTGTGCGGCATCTCCTCTGTGCCCTTTCAAGTTATCACTTGGCTCTGTTTGATAGTAAAACTCTTGTTGTTGCAGGTTATGTGGTTGTTTCTGTTGCGATTGCCACTGTAAATTCCGCACTTCTTCTGGAGTCAATTCTCTCGTGAGTCTCGGTTTACGAGGCATTTGGCGTAAAGCACTGTTTTGTAATGTACGGACAGGTATCTTCCATAATCTATTTATTCTATTCATTTGTTATTTGTTATCTTGTATAAAATTGTAGGTTTCCCTCACATTTCTTTGCAATTTTGCTAGGCCTTTTTTTTTCAATTATTTTTGAGAAGCAATAGGCTTAAATAAATAAAAAAACAAATAAAACAAATAGTGTGCAACTTATACACATTAAAAAAAAAAGATGATGAAACATAGTCTGAACGAGCAAGATTCAGAAGCCCAAACTGCTTTGAAAGTGCATCTTGAAGGAAATGAGAGGAAAAGAGAGTTTGAAGAGGATGAAAATGACTCTGAAAACAATTCAAAGAGAGAAAAAACGGTCATCGACACATTAGACCCAGAAATTAAACTGCAACAAGAACAACAACGTCAACAGCAATTACATGAGACTAATGAGAATATTATAAAAGCTATAAATGAAAGCAATAATCATCAAAATAATACTGCCCAGATGGAAATCAACGATTCAGGTATAGATGGTCCTACTAGTATAAGCATAGCTGAGACTCTTGTTTCGGGTGATCTTTCTGTTATTAAGCTGTGTGATATTTGTAAACAAACATTTGCCAATCCTATCGATTATAAAAATCATCGAAAGAGTCACAATATTAATCCTAAAAGATATGTTTGTCCTGAATGCGGCAAAAAATTCAGTCAAAGTCAAAACTTAACCTATCATTTAACAACAATACATCTGGATTTACAACTCGCCCACCAGCCAGAGAGAGGAAATGCCGATTTGAGCGATCTACGTGTTTTCCACTGTACTGCTAAAGGATGTACCAAGGCATTTTCAAGTTATGAACTTTTATCCCAGCATAAATCAAAGGATCATGACCTTATTGAACAAAAACCATATAAACGTACCAACAAGGAAAAAGTGCATCAATGTCCTGAATGCACAAAATCGTTTGCCAAATCATCAGATTTGACTAGACACAGAAGAATACATACAGGTGAAAGACCTTTTGTATGTCATCAATGTTCGGCTGGATTTAGTCAGAAATATAGATTGACTACACATATGAGAATTCATACGGGAGAGAAGCCATTTAACTGTCAATATTGCGGTAAGAACTTTGCTAGAGGTGATGCTGTGCAAAGTCATGTCTTTTTGGTACATAGGGAGAAAAGACTGAAGGAAGATAAAAAGGAAACAGAAGAAGTGATATGAATGCAAAGAGGAAAAGCTCAAAAAGTTCAGAGAAATACTATATATAAGCCTTAATATGTCAAATTTTTGCTCTTTTACACATTAAAATGTAGATTTAAGTCCCTTATTCTATTAAAGCATTTCAAATATATAAGTGGCTCGGTGTTTCAAACCCCGGGATATCCGATCAAGATTACAGGTTAAGAAAATTCCACAAAAGTAAACAGTTTTGTTTGAATAAAATAGAATATTTCAAACCCCAATAGTGGGGTATATCCACGGAAGTGATCTCGGACAAGATTCAGGATGATTCTGAATCATCGTTTAATTGACAATGCCAGGCGATTTTTCAGAAAAGTTTATTAGTTTAATTTAGAAGAAGTGAGACAAAGAGACTTCATCGGTGATTGAATTATAATGCTCAGTGAGTCACCACCCAAGTTTCAAGCTTTCAATGTTGAAAAAAACCATTCAAAGTAATCTATTACATCTACTTCCCTTCGGCCGTAAGAGCTTGACAAAAAATATAAAATTTTTCCGATGAAAAATTCTACCATCACACGATGATTTAAAGATTTGCTAGTATAACCGTAGATTAAACGGCATGTATTGCTTTAATTAACAAACGCTCTTATTATTATTAGATTCTTATCATTTATTGATTTAACCAATCACGATTCTTTTTTTCTGGCATAAAAGAAACTTCTTACATGGAAAATATACTCCGAGGAATTCAAATCAAGAATTTAAATCTTATAATGAGGAGTCATCTTTGAATCATCCCGGTTCGGCGTTTGTATTTTAAAAATTCAAATGAGAAAAATTGAGATAATCGAAATCGCATTCTCAAATTTTCATTATTGTACACAAAACTGATGACATTTATCATTTGTTTGTGTTATCCTCGGTATAATCTGGGGTAAAACTACGTTCTCATTTGAAAAAGTATAAGCACTTTTATTTTTATACATATAAATAAATTCTCTTGCTAGCAAGAAAATGTTGGGTAATTATCTAAAATTCCAATACCATTATGGGATGCTTGACTGTTTTAATCCAACTTCTTTTGAGCAGGCTGGACAACCTTATCATTATTCAAAATATCCTTTATGAATTCGTAGACAGTAAAAGTAACGGCTTGGCCTGGAGCAACTCTCATGATTCTTGGGGTAATACCCTTATACAATGCAGCGGTACCTTCTTCTTTGATCAATTGTTTACCGATTTTAACGATTCTAACTAAACCAGATTCGTTTGAAGCGTATGTAGTCTTTTGTAATCTAGTCTTAATAGTGTCCAATGGGGCATTAGATAATGGGCCCAATGCACCTGAAAGTAAACCGATTAATGAGGTTTCCCATGATGGTAAAACCGTTTGACCGTGATATTCTTGTAAATATTCCTTTATCTTTGAGTAAACTGTGAAATTAACACCTTGGTTGGTTGCTTGACGTGCTGCAGTTAAGGAGACACCTCTATACAATGTCTTGAATCCTTCTTCCTTAACAACAAGGTATGCGGCATGTGGAGCGTTTCTATACTTTGGAACATCCAAAGGATCAGCCATCGAATGATGTTGAGCTTGCAATCTAATCTTGACCACTTCCATAGGATTCACAACAAGTACGGCTTCAGTGATACCTGCACCGACACCGGCAAGGAATGTGTTACCAGCAGTAATAGATCCATCTGGTGCGTATAATAAACTTCTGTAAAATTCGTATGATGAAAAACGAAGTGCCATCTTAGGAACAATACCAATAACAACTGCACCTAACCCTTTATAAAGAGATAAAAAAGCTTCTTTTTGAACAATGTTTATACCTGTTCTAATAAATCCGGGTGGTTTTTGTCCACTTTTTCTGTATAATTGCATTCTAACTTTAACTGTGTCCAATGGATGACAACATAAGGCTTCGAATAAACCAGCGGTACCCCCCGCAATCAAATCAGTAACTGATGTTCCTTTCTTTTGAGTGCTCATTATAATGAATTTTGAATATATATATAATACAAGCTACTATGAAAATGCAATGTAAAATTAAGTTTATAAAAAGAGATTATCCTTTTTATGGGCCAATTTGATAATATTTATATACCCGAGACGTTGTGTGGGGGGGTTATAAAAAATTGAAGATTTTAAATATACTGATTCTAATATACAGTCTAATATTCCGGGGGATTAGTTCCGGTGGACCTTTAGGTTTGTTATTCTTTTTCAAGATGTGTCCATATTTTTGCGTGTGACTTCCCTTGTTCCGGGGAGATATTTTTGTATTGCTTATGATTATTCGCAACCGCGGAATAGATAACATAAACTTATTTTTTTGGCCCCGTGCTCGTCGGCGCCATACTCCGGAAACATATAGTAACCTGTAAAAAAGTTGATTTTTAGACAAAACATTTAACCTGCATTTTATACCATGACTCCTTAATGCCGAAGATCAGCTAGTATTACAACATGCCATTTTGTACTAAGAAATTGTCTTGTTTACACCATCGAACTAATCTCATAATTGGCATATTCCTTTTCGAGTAAAATCGTCAAAAACTGATTCAAACTCCGGATCAACCACGAAATGCTCCGGATGACTATCGTTGAAGTTTGTAAATTTTTATGTGAATAAAATTCATTTCTTAAATCCTTAAGAAATACAATATATTCGCGTAATATATTATCAATTGAGATCAATGCAGGAAGTATGTATTGAGGAATAGTACGAGTATCAGATATTATGATACTTTTACATTCTTTAGATTGAAAAAATTGGCATAGTATGATATGTCTTGAGAATGTAATTTTTTCATAATTGTTGGATTTCTTTTGGAAAATACCTTCAATAATATGAAGATGAAGGAGAATTTCATGCGTAAATAATCCTTCTGATCTTGACCAGTAGTGATTTTGAGTCATAATTTCTTGTTAATATTTATTCAAAACGTATATAATTACATAGATTTGTCTTTGTTCCACCAGAAATCAAATTTGTGGTTGCAAACGATTTTTGCACATTTATTTTTTTGTTCGCAATACTTATTATCTTCAATATGTAGATAAGTGGTGAGTTCCTGATTCAGCAGCTCCTGTGATTGCAGATCATTCTTTTGATTCTGCAAGAGTGGTGGATAGCGGGGGCGAAGTATGATCGGTTGCAGGATGTGATGCGGTCTGAGGATACTTTAATTCTTTCAATCTTAAAGCTTCTTCATGAATAGATTTTATATCTCTACAGACACCTTGATAAAATCCGTGAACTTTGGAGCCATAGGGAGTAGAAGCGGCTCTGTCATAGTAATACTTCAACTTATCGGAATATTTGTTGTTAAATTGATTACTTAAATCTTCCCATTTTGACTGTGCTTTAGCAATGTTTTTATGTGCAGCCGAATCAGGTTCTTGAGAGCCAATGTATTTTTTGTCGAGATCAGATATAAAATTCTTAAACGAAGTAGAAATTCCTTTTTCATTATCAACTTCAATCAGCTTAGAGATGACCTTATCACTTAAATTATACCCACTGGCAAGCAATTGAGCCATGATGGCGTATTTTGGCTTTTCTTCTTGCGAAATGTCATCATAATTCGCATCACCCGTGTGGAGAGATGCATTTTGAACCTTGTTATCCTCATTGGTGGAGCTAGGTGTACAAGGTGGTGCATTAACGTCACCATACTTTGGGGGTTGATCTTTGAAATCACCAAATTGAACTCCCCCGCTACTACCTATGGAGCTTTGATTGCTCTTATGAGTCGCTAGAGAACCACTACCACCACCGCTCGCAACTTTAACCGAGATGGGAGTGCCATGTAATTCTGCATCGTCCAATAAAGTTGCTGTACTTAATGCTTTTTCATTTTCGAAAACAACTTCAAATGAGTGTGTATCACTTTTTGAATCAATCAGCTTAATACTTTTAATTTTACCACAGAATGAGAAGAATTCCAGTAATTTGGCAATACCAACACTTGGTGGAACACCTGAAACAACAATTGACATTTTTGATTATACTTGGAAAAAGATGAAGAATAGATTAAACAAGAATTCGACAATTGCCTTCCTTTATATACCCCCACTTAAAAATATTAAAATTAAAGGGGAATATTATATAAGCATGCGTCATTGATTTTAGTAGCATTTCTCAATGACATAATCTATTATAGCCTCATTTTAAAGTCTCGAAAAATCAGTAACATCTTATTTTAGGAGGGGAAGCATAAATTTAAGGGTTCTTTTAGCAACTGAAACTTTTTTTTTCTTTAATTCGCATTTGATCGCTCAAAACTCGGTTAAATTAGCAACTAAACCTTTATATGCCTTTCTCAAGATAGCTCTCAAAATCAGATGCTAATTAAATTTATCTGTTTGGCTGCAAAATTTTTGACAGCTTATAAATAAAACTGTATATAGAATAATTCGAAATCAGACCATTTGCTAATTTTTTTTTGCTTATTTTATTTATTTAACAATTCTAATTAATCCTATATTCTACAATTACAATAAAGTTTGACCCAAGGCACATCTACCAATAGCACATGCAGCACTCACGGTGTCTAACACATGTTCTTCAGTTTCAGCCAAAAGAGGGTTGGTCTCCACGATATCAATAGCCATGAGTAAACCAGATTGTGCAACTTCTTCGGCGATAAATAAACCTTCTCTCAAGGTAAGACCACCTTCGACACGAGTACCAGTGGCAGGGACAAAAGAAGGATCGATTGCATCAACATCGTATGACAAATGGATTGGGGCAGTTCTGTCTGGGTTGACCTTATCAAGAGCCATTTCAACAACCTTACCAATACCATACTTATCGACATGGTACATGCTGAATGCAGGAATGTTATGCTCTTGCAAGATAGCCTTTTCACCTTCATCAACATCTCTTAAACCAATGTAAACCAATTTGTTGCTCTTCAAGACTTCTGGAACCCATGAGAATTCAGGTGGGTATGATTCTCTACCGATACCCATGACGAACGAGAGTGGGCAACCGTGCAAGTTACCACTGTCGGAGGATTCTGGAGTGTTGATATCAGCATGTGCATCAACCCACACAACAACGGTGTTTGGGTTGTGAACTAAAGATGCAGAAACTGTAGCAGTACCAATGGAATGGTCACCACCGATTGTCACTGGCAAAGCACCATCGGCAAGCGATTCTTTCACTGCGTCATGGATCTTCTTACAAGCTTCACTGACAAGTCTAGCATTTTTCACGTTGAATTCATCTTTCAAGTCGGATTTTTCGGCTTCATATGTGGTACCTTCTAAAGGTTGGGTAATTTTTGTTTCCCAACCAAGAGATTGTATTTGTTTTTCGAAACCAGCATTCAAAATGTATTCTGGACCTAATTCAACACCGCCTTTACCTTGACCACCAGAAAATGGTGCTGTGATGATGTTGGCTTTTTTATTTGGGTGGAATTTGTATTGAACTATGAAAATGTTAGTATGCGCTTATTGAACTATTTTTTTGTCCTCTTCTCATCGCGTTGCCGCCTTTACTTACCAGACATTATAGTATCTAAATGTTTATATATTTAAAGAATAAACTTATAAAGAATATATTTTCGAAAAGAAAACTAATGAGGACTTAAATTGTTATTTATATATACTTGATCTTCCTGACCCGAGCCAAAAGATAGTTTTTTTAAGCTATTTTATTGATTTAATTTCTTAAATGGAAGGAAAACGCGAACAAAGATAAAAAACTATGCATCGCATTCTCTTTCTTTTTGGCGTTCGACAATCAGGAAAGTAATGCAGACCGAAATGTGCGGAGCGACAACACCGAACAACCAATACACTTTTAAATACTATCAAAACGGTTTAGTATAAAAATAAATATTCCCCTCATTTGGACAAGAAGTCGATACCCGCCACTATCACGGAAAATCATTTCTGTTACTGATCGGTTATAGAAGGCCCAATATCAATTTTTTCTATTCTTATTGAGAGAATTATCTGTGCTAGCCAATAATATATATACCTCAAACTCATGCGCTCTTACCATCTTAAGGTATGTATCTTGAAAGAGGTTGAATTTAGATATACTGATTATATATGCATGATGTTTGTGATCCTTGCAAAAGTAAATTTCGTCCGTGTGTGTTTGGAAATGCGATAAGGCTTCGAAAAAATAGTTTCATTGCATCCAAAGCGGAAATGAAATACAGGAGTAACACCTTGTTCTCGTGTAGGTGAGCCAGTCACAACATTTACTTTTTGGCTTAGAATCTTGGAGAAACCTGAAGTCATTATTGCATCTTTCTGCCTATGTGTTCATCAGTATGGAACATCAACCGTAAAAATTACAAGAAAGTCCCAAAGTATTCGTCTAGTGACAACTGCTAACTTGAGGCCTCCTAATCAAAAAAAAAAAAGCCTAGAATAATAGAATTCAAAACAACCTCGTTCATAATATTGGGCACCTTTGTACAGAACTCACCGTATCCTCTCATTTCTTTTTTTGAACTTACGTCAGACATGACCACTATCGTGTTCCCCTTCCTTTAGGTGTTTGTCCGAATAAACAGGTGGGTTAAATAATTCTGTACAAAAGCTGTATTTGTCCTGTATATAGACTGCTCCGAATTGTGGGGACAATTTCAAAAGAGCTGAAAACTAGAAGAGAAACCCTCCCGGCAAGAATCGGGATGCCGAATGAATGATTCGATTCTTTTTACATGATAGATAATACGTACAGCATTAATTATGAGTGGAGCACTTCATACATGATGTAAACCGAAGCTTAAATTCGGTACATTTGTTGCTACCTGTATACAATCTATGCCGTTGAAAAACGCCTTTTAGATCGCGACCAATATTGAATGTGGAGATTAGGAGCATTCTTTTGATCCAAACAACTTCTATTATTGTCAATTTGTTGTGGCATTATACTATTACCTAGATTGGCAAGCCCCTTGAAAAAGAAAGAATACTTTAGCTTGTAAAATTGAATATGCTTTTGTGGAAAACGTAATTTACAAGTAAATCGGGCGAAAAGAAAAGAAATATTACCGTTGTAATTCGTGGTCGTGGGCACCATCAAACAATTAACAACACAAAAATCTATTGATTATTAGTTGTTCATTTGGCCGCGATAAAAAGAAAAGTCGGTGCAGCCGAAAAAAAAATGACAAAAACCCATAGTGCAATACATTTCAAACCGATAGATGTCAAGCACGTGTAATGGTTATTAATTCTACTTATTCGAATATATAAGGTTTAGATTACCGATTAGTTTATATATTTCTTATGGAAACCGTCTCTACTCCTTCATATTAACATTGTTAGACAGAATATGAAGTTCGGGAAGACTTTTATATCACATCAGATCCCCGAATGGTCGGTGTTCTATATGAACTATAAACAACTAAAGAAAATTATTAAAGCCATTCATGATGCTACCGATGCCAAGACTGCTGAAGCTTCGATTGCAACCTTCTTTTTTGAATTGGATAGAGATATTGAAAAAGTCGATGCTTTTTATAATAATAAGTTCCATGAATATAAAAGAAGATTAGACAAATTACTTCATGTACTTGGGTATCAAGATGATTCTTTAAATCATTCAATTGAACTGATCTATGAATTAGATGAAATTATTAATATTTTGCTCGAACTTAGATCTATATTCCGTAACTTGAAATGGTATGGTGAATTGAATCATAAAGGTTTTGGTAAGATCTTAAAGAAATTAGATAAGAATTTAACTCAATTGAATTCTCTGAATACCGATTTTGATTTGTCAACTACAAACAAACTGGATTACTTGCTTACAAGAGTTAATCCCTTACCCTTTGCTTATGGTACGGAGTTGGCTGCTTCATTGGATACAATCAGTAGTATTCTTCATCAACTTGTCAAGGATGAAGATGAAGAAGATTTGTCGCTTCAAAAAACTACCTCGGTTCAATCATCTCTGGATGAATCATCAAATGACCCTTCTAAATACAACGATTTTATTTTATCCAATGATTCAATCAAATTAAGTGAATCATTGACCGGATCAAATGGATCACTCAAATTCTTATTGTCACTTTTGATTAAGGCAACATTATCCAACTCAACAAAATGTATTGACGTTATTTTTGACATTTTATCACATCTTGTTGATTTGAATTCTGAAAAATATGATGGGAATCCATTATTTGATCCTTCAGATATTTCAGGTCGTAATTTTTTCCATCAAGTTTTTATAAACTTGGGTAAGAAACAATTGAAAAAACAAGAACAAGTGACTCCAGGT
This sequence comes from Kodamaea alishanica (nom. inval.), assembly GCA_030563745.1. NCBI lineage: Eukaryota > Fungi > Ascomycota > Pichiomycetes > Serinales > Debaryomycetaceae > Kodamaea > Kodamaea alishanica (nom. inval.). Next base: position 533,443 of record JAJMJX010000004.1, read on the forward strand.
GAATCGAATGATTTATCCCGTTTCATTGGTAATAAGGGTCCTGATGGTGGTGATGAATCAGACCTAACATTACAAGGTTTAACATATGTTTTAAATAAAATTGAAGATAAGGAAAATTTGAAAATAACTTTATTAGTAAAAGATAATTATTCAAGAACTCCATTACATTATTCATCTCAATATGGATTGAGAGAGATTTCAAAATTGATCCTTCAATATTTGAAAAGTTGGAATTTGATACCTCCCAACACTTCAATCGATTCTATTGATTTCTGGGGTGATCAAGAAGGTTTGACCCCATTACATTTGTCGATCATTGGTAATCATCCAAAGACTACAAATAATTTATTGTTATCGAACAATAATTTACCTTTAACATGTCCATCATTATTACTTTTGGCAGTGAGGCTTAATTCGTTTTCCATTTTAAACTCAATTATTACACATGGTCAAGTTGATATTGACTATACTAATAGCGAGTATAATATGGAAACAGCTCTTTACATTGCTTGTAAATTGAACTATTATAACCTCGTTGAATTTCTCTTGTCAAATGATGCAAACCCCGAGATTGGTGAAGCCATTTTTGGCTGGACACCAATTTTTATCGCTGCATCCGAAGGATTCACTCACATCGTCAAATTATTAATAGATTATGATGCCAAATATGATATTGTTGATGATTCTGGTTGGTTCCCAATGGAACATGCTTGCTTGAGAGGTAATTTGGAAGTTGCTGACTTGTTGGTTCCAACAAATAAGGATGTCTTATTATACGATGCTTATCATCCTGAAAATAATTTGCCTAGATTATCAACCAAAGCTTCCACTTCAGTTAACTCATCTATTGATAAATTGCCTTCTACTTCTGATACCAGCATTATTCCAGTAAACCCTATTAATTTGGCAAATAGATTACAAGATACTGAAAAACATCATGAAGTTTACAAGGAATTAAAATTGAATGGTTCTTCTTCTTCGATCAGTAGACCAATATCTCCAATTTCGAGACAAAGAATCAAAAAGCAAATAAAACCACTTAAATCATTTGGTCATCGTTATTTGAACCGTGAAGAGTCACTTATTTTAATTACTATGGGTACTACAGACTTGAGAGATCATAATAAACCTGTTAGCTTGAATAAAGTTTCTGTTTCGAAAACTTTCTCAAATGAATTGGACACTGCACTTTCTTTGTCGATCACATGTATCAACAAGTCTACCCGGAAGCAAGTAGAACCACCTGTTATTGTTGATTTACCTTTAGAAGATCAGCATGGTTCTGCTACTGACCCAATTACTTTTAAATTGACTGATAATTTGAATCCTGAGGATGTTCTAATTACATTTGATTTGATCCCTACTTATGGGTATTCTCCAAAGAAAAACAACAAAATTTTAGGTAGAGCAGTTACTCTTTTAAAAGATGCTTATACTAAAGTTGGTCCAAATTTAAGATCATTAAATAATAACATTATTTTGCCAATCATGGATTCTTCAAATTTAGATATTTTAGGTACACTTAGGTTTGAATATCTTTGTGTTAAGCCTTTCGAACATGCTTCAATGACAATTGAAAGATCAGACACATATTGGAAACAATTGGTTTCTACCAGAGTTATTGGTCATAGAGGATTGGGGAAGAATGATGGTGGTCGTAAATCATTACAATTGGGTGAAAATACAGTTGAATCTTTTATTGCTGCTGCCTCATTGGGTGCTTCATATGTTGAGTTTGATGTTCAATTAACAAAGGATTATGTTCCTGTTGTATATCATGATTTTACTGTTGCTGAGTCAGGTGTCGATATTCCGATGCATGCTTTGACTGCCGAGCAATTCTTGAGTTTAAATGATCATGACAAACACGATCATCATAAGAGCTCACGGAACGATCACAAGCCAACTAGAGCATTAGATGATCAAGTTGTAAAGGAATATAGTAGTGCTAAAAGATCACTTAATTCATTTCCTTCAGCTCCTAATTTTCATGATGGTAGAAAACAAAAATTTACTTCTGTTTTGTCAAGTAATGAAGAAGTTGGATCATCTTCTAAAAAAGATGATGATGCAGCTTTGGATCGTGAATTGAAAAGTCAATTTAATAGTAGAATGAAATTGACCAAGACTTGGAAAGATAAAGGATTTAAGGGTAATGCACGTGGGTTATCTGTTGCATCTAATTTCGTCACTTTGAAGGAATTATTCAAGAAGTTGCCAACTTCTGTTGGATTCAATATTGAAATCAAATATCCAATGTTGGAAGAAGCAGAAAAAGAAAGTATGGGAGAGATTGCTATTGATTTAAATTTTTTCGTAGACACCATTTTAAAGGTTGTTTATGATGAAAATAAATCTGGTAGAGATATTATTTTTTCATCTTTTCATCCTGATGTTTGTTTGCTTCTTTCTTTAAAACAGCCAACAATGCCTATTTTATTTTTGACTGAAAGTGGTACTTCATATATGGCTGATATTAGAGCTAGTTCTTTGCAAAATGCAATTAGATTTGCTAAAAAATGGAATCTTTTAGGTATTGTTAGTGCTGCTGGAGCCTTAGTCAAGACACCAAGATTAGCGCAAGTCGTTAAATCTCTGGGTCTTGTTTGTGTCACCTATGGTGTTCCGAATAATGATCCTGAATTGGCCAAAATCCAGATGAGAGCTGGTGTGGATGCTGTGATTGCAGATTCTGTGTTGGCTGTTAGAGAAGGCTTAAGACAGGATCAAGAGAGTTTGAAGAATTTGGAAGATGCTTTAAGTGAATGAGACTTTATTTGATTCAACAAGTTCTCATGCGTTTTAGTTTTTATATTATTTTTGTCAGTACTTATTTCATTATTTATGTATATATTTTATCTTAATTATTTTGCAACTATTTTTATTAAAAATAAAGTAAAACCCGAACCGCATTCCGAAATTCAAAAAAAAGCAGTTATTCACTTTTAAACAAATATAACACATTTAGATAATCAACTTGTAATTTAATGTCAGAAGATCACTCAAAGAATATATTTACAGTCCCAAAGACCGATTCTAATAAAAAAGACTCTAGTACTGTCAAAGTATCAAGTTCAAATCGAAATGAAATTTTAACTTTAAATAGCGGGGGCAGTAATTTTGGAATCAATGCAGTACATGTGAATGCTGCTAGAGAAATGGTTCGAATGCACACAAGAGGAAGAGGCCCAGAGGCATCTTCTTCTCAACCTGGTAATACACGTTTCCCAGTAGCAATGGGTGCACCGCCACCTTCAATCATGAATTCGTCTTTTCCAAAATCATCAAATATATCTAAAATTATACAATCAAAAGATTCCGAACTGACCCGAGTATGTATTCCAGCCAAAAATCATATTGGGAAGTGTAATAACCCACGTTGTGATGATTGTGGTCAAGTTATTATACCATCTCCAGCACTGTCATATCCAATCAAAGATGAGCCTTCTATTACTGTCAATGATTGGAGCATATTTACATTAAAAAGACCTATTTTAAATTCTTCTGAATTAGATAATTTGGCAGATACAAAATTTGAATTCCCTTTACCAGAAATGATATTTGGAAATAATGTGGTTAAATTACAAAATGATAAAACTGGAAAACTGATCCAATTCAATGCGATAGATGCTTTGGATACTTTAGAACCAGACTGTAAGTTTAAAGTTAGTTATCATCAAGAATGGCTCAGTTCAAGAAGAGCAAAGACTTCGAATTCAAAAGAGAAATCAGAAAAGGCATTGAAAGAAAATTCTCAAAAAGATATTGGTAAATTAACTGAAAATTTGGATATAATGAAACCATATGATTGGACATATTCAACGAATTATAAAGGGACTACAAATATGGATTTCATGCCTACCGAAGAAACCTTACCAATTTCTAAAATGTTAAAACCTGATCCGATATTATTTTATGATGAATCAATATTATTTGAAGATGAATTAGGAGACAATGGGATATCTATGCTTTCGACTAAGATTAGAGTTATGTCTTCATTTGTTCTATTATTATGCAGATTCTTTTTAAGAATTGATAATGTCATTTTTAGAATCAGAGATATAAGAATATATATTGATTTTGAAACAAATCAAGTATTAAGAGAATATAAAGAACAAGAATTTGGTTATGATGACTTATTGAAAAAGATCCATGGTAAGACCAACGATCCAAAGAAATTACTTAGAGATACAAACTGGGTTTCACAAAACATACCCGTGGTGAAAACAATTATAGAATCATATGAATTTTAAAATATAGTTGTTAAAATCGAATTTAATGTAGAAATAAATGAAAACGTAAATTATATGCACAACCCAAATTTCCCACATCAAAATTTTTCAATTTTGTATATTTTTTTTTCAATAAAAATCAATTATAGATTTCAATTTCAAAACCCCAAACTAATAATGCTATTTAATAGAAGCATAACCAAGTCAACTGTGCGTCTAGGCAGAAGACTCTTACATGATGTTCCTTCGTTAAAAAATCAAGAAAAGTATGCCCAACAAGGGATCCAAGGACTTTATTCAGCCGACCAATTTAAATTAATATGGTCCGATTATCAACGTTTCGTTACTCTTCAATTAACAATGCACACCAACGGCACTGAAAACGAGTTGAGAACACCTTACCAGATCTTGCTTAAGACCGCTAAACAAACAACCGAACAACATACTTTCCATTATGCATCGCAAGCTCATAACAATCATTTTGTCATGGAACAATTAACTGATAAATCTGTTGCACAACAAACATCACCTCTGAGATTACTTATGGAAAAATTATCTAGTTTGGATATTCCAGATTTGGCCACTTTACGTGAAAAAATGTTACTTTTGGCAGATTCATCGATCGGTCAAGGTTGGGTTTTCCTTGTTGAAGATGCCAATAAATCATTAAAAATAATCAGATGTAATAACGATGGTACACCATATTACTATGCTAAAAACCAAGCTTTAGATTTGAATGGTGGTGTTGATGAAAGTTCTTTTGAATATTTGAGTCAATTGAACGACATGGCCCAATCAAAAACAAAGGACTGGTCCTTGCCTATTTTAGGGATCAATTGTTGGGATGTTGCATATATTAAGGACTATGGTGTTAGCCGTAAAGCCGATTATTTGGTCAACTTCTGGGACTGTATCAACTGGGATGTGGTGAATAAGAGATTGTTTCAAATTTAAGCACACAACTTTTTACCTGTAAATAATCAATAAACTTTTATAAAAAAAATTATTTACGTAAATTCTTTGCAAGTTTTGAAGATATATTTTGACATTTTTGAAGATTATTAAATATTTCTTTATTTGTGAACCAATTTATAGGTAAACTACCAATAAGAAGAATTATTAATTCACATAATTTATGCATTTCATTCCAATCATGTTCGAGATCTTTTGCTTCTTGTTTACCTATATTTTGAATATTCATATTTTGTTTAGTAGTAATTGCATTATTTAAACGATTTAATTCTTTTAAATTGTCATTTAAAGTAGTCAAGAGTGAATGAATTTCTTTCAGTTTAGATTTTAAATTTTGTTCATTTTGATCTGCCTCTTTACTTAATTGAATAACTTCAAAAACTTTACCTTTATCTAATGAGTAAAGTTTATCCAACTTTTCATATAAATTCAAATCATTCGATGTGCTGAAATCATTGTTGAAATGTATACTCTTTATGATCGGTATTATGGTCAGGATCATTTCCATTATTTCTTGTTTAATTTCTGTATGTGAATGAAAGAATTCTGCATTTGACTCTGCAAATTCAAATGTTTTTGGATCAAGCAGTTGTGTTTCCAATGCCTTATAATAAACAAGTTTATTTAATTTTGATTGTAATTCTGAATGCAAATTATAATATTCTGATTCAAGTTTTTTAACTCTTTCAGGATCACTTTTAAGTTGTGGTATTTCATATTTATGGTTTAATATGGATGTGGAGGTCAATAAATGGTTACATGCGTCGGAAAGTGACATTGTATTCTAGAGTCTAATTATTTTTATTGATATTTTGTAAAACGCGTATCAATAACATGATAAAAACGAACATGAATTACAAAGACAGAGACGTTTAAGAGAACTTATAATGAGGTCTCATTATATGATGATAATCTCACAACAAGGTTTAAAGTGAGAAACTTCAATCATGTATACCCCACTGTTTAAAATTATTCCCCAGAAAATTTTATTGTAGAATTTTGATTAATATTTTCAAAAATTGATTAAAATTTTGTGAAATTTCCTTGAAAATCAAATATTTATAAAATTAAATCTCACTAAAAATTCAATCAACAAATAACCATTAACGAAATTTATCAATTATTAATACAATCAACCACCAAGTAAACCATGACCGAATTACTCAAGAATAAGTTGCTTCTTGTGGCAAATACAGGAAGATTCACACAATTTGAACCTAGTCAATTACAAAAATATAAGACTGAACTTGATGGGTTTTTAATTTCACATATTTCTTCTGTTAATTCTATTGAATTATATACACTTTATGAATTCCAATTTTATTTAAATATTCTAACCAAAGATGATGTGGGAGCAAAACTGGTTTTACAATTAATGCTTGATAAATTTGAACTGAATAAGAATTCTCAAAGAATCAAGTTTTTACAATCGATTTATTATGAAGCAATTGGAGATGTTCAAGAATCTCGTGATATTCTTGGTAATAATGCAGATGAATTAAGATTATCAAAGAGATTGATTACTTTGAGTAGAGATAAAGGTATATCTGAATATATCAATAATTTAATTTTTTATTTAAATATACAACCTTCAGATTTATCAACTTGGGCTGAATTAGGTGATGAATATTTTAAGATTGGTTATTATGATGAAGCCAATTTTTGTTATAAAGAAGTATTATTACATCAACCAAGGGCATATCAATTTTTTTATAAAGTTGGATTAACCAGTTATTATAAATTTTTACAATTATCTCATCAAAAAAGTTCTTCATTAACTAAAAAAGAAGTTGCAAAAGATTTAATTGATATTCTTATACAATCTAGAAATAATTATCTTCATTGTATTGAACTTTATGAAAAACATACTGAAAGTTGGCTTGGTATAAATATATTAACAAAGTTACCTTATAATTCTTCGATTAAAGATTCACAATATTTAAAAGATAATGAGAAATTATCCAAATTATCAAAAGTCAAATTATCAGAATTAATTAAAGATAAGAATGTATTATCGAATATTTAGTCATATATATACAATATATTTTTTTCAGATCAACCTTTACTTCTTTGAAGAACAATTGCAGCCTTCAGCAGAAGAACACTTGCAGTCAGCACCACAGTTACAGCCTTGATTGGAATAGTTAACAGGAGACATTATTGTAATTTATTTGTAATTGATAATTATTTAACAAGTTTATTGAAATCGACCGCTATTTATACTTTGTTTGGCAATATTTGCGGCCTTTGTGCCGGTGTGACTTGTTAATTAAATGCGTGCGTGCTTTTTGCCGTGCGCGGGTAAATTACATACTGTAATTAAACTTTTTTCAAATTTCTTTTTATTAAAAAGGGCAATAGAATTTCATGCAATAGAATTTCATTATCTATTCATTTTATTTATAGCAAAAGTATATCACTATTGGTCTACATTCATTTTATTTATACAAAAGTATATCATTAATCTACATTTATATTTTGACTTTTCTAATTATTATACATTCAATATATAGATTATTTTTCTATTAAAATTCACCCTTAACATTCAAGTCATCTCTTTGCAAAATCTGGTCTAAGATACCAGCAGAAGCAGCAACCAACCCTAAGAAAGGTCTTGAAGGATCCAAAACCTTTGACAAATATTCAGGATGATACTGAGTACCGACAAAAAACTTGTGACCAGTCAATTCCAAAACTTCCATTCTCTTTTCAGTTTCATCCTTACCGATAAATTTAAGACCTTCGGCTTCGATTCTACTAATCAACTTTGGATTGACTTCATATCTATGTCTGTGTCTTTCTAAGACTTCTGGAGCACCACCGTATAATTTTCTCAACTTGGACCATTCGGAATCAGCAACAAATTTGGTGCTGTGTATACCAAGTCTCATGGTACCACCCAATTTGACTTGATCAACATCTGGCATGTAAACAACAGATGAGGTTTCTTCAGAAGCAGAAGGATCAAATTCCATAGATGTAGAACCTTCAATACCAAGAACATTTCTAACAAATTCAATAACAGCAATTTGTAAACCAAGACAAACACCCAAATATGGAACTTCATTTTCTCTGGCATATTTGGCAGCAGCAATCATACCTTCAATACCACGAGAACCAAACCCACCTGGAATCAAAATACCATCGGCTTGACAAACAAAATGCCATGCTTTATGATATTGAGACAAGTTTTCAGTCTTTGTGCTTTCTTCTAAATCAGTTGATTCAACCCATTCAATCTTCAAAATTCTGTTACATCTCATTGAAGCATGTTCCAAAGATTTAATCACTGATAAATAAGAATCTTTTAAGTTGGTATATTTACCGACAAGGGCAATAGTAACTGTTTCAAAAGATTTATCATGACTACTAGTCAAGCTTCTCCATTTGGATAACAATTTGTCACCACGCAAAACAGCTTCTGAAGATAATTCGGCAATATGCAATTTGCGTCTTAAAAAGTCAATCATCTTTTGTTCTTTTAATAATAATGGAACATGATAAGTAGAATTGACATCATAGACATTAATGACTTGTTCAGGACCAACATGACAAAACATACCAATTTTTTGAATCGTTGCTGGGTCCAATTTTTCTTGACATCTACAAGCAATCATATCTGGGGTTAAACCTAAAGATCTTAAGTCCTTAATGGCTGCTTGAGTTGGCTTAGTCTTTTGTTCACCATGAATAACTGGAACAAGAGAAACATGAATCAAAGAAAAGTTTTCGGCACCAACTCTGAATTGGAATTGTCTAAGGGCTTCAACAAAAGGGGCACTTTCGATATCACCAACGGTACCACCCAATTCAATAATACAAACTTCTGGTTCCAAACCAGAATTATCGACAGGGATCTTAGCAACACGTTCAATCCAGTCTTGGATTGCACCGGTGACATGTGGGACAACTTGAACAGTCTTACCCAAGTAATCACCATTTCTTTCACGTTCAATAACATGAGAATAGATCTTACCGGTGGTAATATTATGATTTTTGGTCAAAGTAATGTTCAAGTATCTTTCGTAGTTACCCAAATCCAAATCAACTTCACCACCATCATTAAGAACAAAACATTCACCATGTTCTAATGGCGACATAGTACCGGCATCGATGTTCATGTATGGATCGATCTTGATAGAGGTAACTCTCATCCCCAAAGTTTTAAAAAGCAAACCGGTAGAAGAGGCTAAAACACCCTTACCAATACCTGAAATGACACCACCAGAAACAACAACGTACTTCATTTTATATGATAATATACGGCAAAAGAGTTTATTACAATGAAAAAATGGATTGAATATCCGATCTTTGCCCTCTTAAATATATGATTTAAGCGGGAAGAAAGAATATAAATGTATGAAATATGGCGCGCTTCGCGTTCCTTTTATACTTTTTTTTCTCAATCAATGAAAGCTCATCTCGAGAAAATTTTGTACATTATACAAGATTTCTTTTTTTTTTTTTTTGCATTTTGATTTTTGTACAACTACAAAGAGCGCTACCAAGTGTGTTTTGTGTTCGACAGTTTATACATCTCAGGCCGGTTGAAAGTTTAGGCGGAGATACCTTTGAGCTATCTGGGAAACGAATCCCTTCTTGATATATGCCTAGATGAATTATATCTATCATTTATATGATAAACACCAATTCCGTGGCAAGTTTCTACTTTTAATTACGTAGCAATATCAAAGTCTATTCGTTTATTATACAATCTTGACACCACCGATTTCATTATTTTCATCAACTAATAATTGAGCCTTGCCTTGTTTCACTAGGACATCTTTAAGGATTTTAACAAGTAATATTTCATCCAAGTTCTTTAAAGACTCGGGAAGTCCAGCTTCTTCCAGCCCATGTGTCAATTCATATATCGTCAAAATAGAACCTAATTGTCCCGTCTTATCAATGAATCCGTAAAGCAATTGAGACCAGTCTATTAACAGCCTCCAATAAATGAAAATGCCCATAGTTGGCGATTTCAGGTTGATATATTCGCCTTTTTTTAATTTATTTATTAAATGGTTAAATATGATTGATTTGAATTCATCAGTAACAGTTCTATTGATATTTTTATTTGTGAATATTGGAGGTAAAGTTTCCACATCAACATCTTCTAATTGTGTATGCTTTGGTGTTCCGTCTATAGTAAGTAATGTAACCTTATAGTGCTCACAATAATCTAACAATATTTGACACCATGATTCCAATTGATGTGTTGATATGGTAGTATTCGGCTGTATGGTATATAAAGGAGGAAATTCATGTATCTTAGGGAATTCAAATTGTTCAATCATGGTTGAACCTTGTAGTAATAATTTGAATTATATTTGCCATTTTTTGATTTTATAGCGCTAAAAATCCAATCTGCAATAGTTAATATAAACAACTATCTTTATACTTAAAAATTTCGACTACATTCAAGTTTATTATACAATTTTTTCTTTTATTCAACCTAGAGAGATCAATTAATTTTCAAAAGTAGCAAAATACGAAATAACCGTTAATATACATATATGCATTAATTTATTAAAAAACCAACTAAAACACTCTTAAGCTTCAGCCATGTCTCTCAAACGTCTGATGGTAGATCTGACAGTGGCAGCAGCAGCGGTAGAAACAGTGTAAGCACCACCAGCAACAGTCTTACGACAGGACTTACAGTTCCAGATACCAGCGGCACCTCTTTGAACAGTTCTCTTACCACAGAAAGAACAATCGTACTTGGCGTGTTGTTGAACTTCCAACTTCTTGGTTTGTCTTCTCAAAGAAGAACCATATCTGACACCGAATTTACCAGTGATACCAACCTTCTTAGTTCTCTTAGTCCTATTATTTGTTAGTACATTTGCTTATATGAGTTTCTAGGAATCAGTTGAGCAGTTTATTGAGCTTTAGCAAGTTGCAAGTGTTTATTGATTTCAATATCCTTTCATTTTAAAAATTTTTCAGGTCAACAATATTTCACTACTCAATTTATAAATCTTCTTCAGTTTAAATCATTTGACATCTTCCTTCTTGTTCGTTCAGTCAACTTCTCAATATGTTCCTTATATTCAATGATTTATCACATACATTGTTGTTAATTATTCTAGTGTAATAAGAGTAATAGTACTAGTAAAACAAGAGAGAAACTGTTATAAAAAAGTTTTTACGAAAAAAATTTCACCAACCATAGGATTTTGCGACTGGAACCAAAACCGGAGAGGTGTGTATGCACTTAATATTTGCGTGTAGTGCACGACCATTTAGTTAAAATTTCTAGTTGGTAGACGATCACGTGGATTGAAGATATTTAATTTTACCCGGACAAAAATGAATAATACGCACCAAGAATAACTAAAATCTTAAAATCAATCTTCTAAAACAAAATCTAAATAGATTCACGTGCCTCGGGCTCGAGCCCTATACATATCAAATTATCTTATTACATAACCGTAATTAATTTGGAGCCATTTAACCCAAAATGGATAAACATGCAGAAATCCAGTTAGATGTGTACATCTGGATATTAGTATGTCTACTCCGTACCGATTCGACCAAGTGCGCATTTGCTCGTCTATAGTAACGTGTCGACTTTGTAAAATATTGACTTTATGGACTTGGTTTCTGTTCGCCGTCCTTTTTGCACCCATTTTTTAAGATCCAAGTGTCATTAATCATATATAATTCTTATAAATTACGAGTACCTTAATTACATAGAGAAATATATCTTATTTTTCACTTATATCAGCAATATTTTTAGCATTTCACGAACTACTGAACTTTGAATTTAAGTATTATTTTGAAAAAATTCTGATAAAATCCTTTAAACTTGTTTTGATTATTTAACTAAAAATTAACTAATCCACGTACAAATGCATGTCTATATAAAATATAAACTCAGTTGTCCAACTAAGCTATAGAAGTTCTGAATAAGTACGTAAAACCATCTCCTATTTTTGTTTCCACACAAGAACTGAAACGTAAACCCATAAAAATAAAAAGTTGTAAAAATCACAAAAGTGATAAATAAAGAAAATAATAGCCAAAAAATATGAAACTGAAACTTCATTTCTTAAACTATTGTTGTGTTCTACGAGGGAACAATGGTGCATCTACCATTTCTACATCTTCATCTTCGGCATCAAGGACAGGTACTCCTTGTAAGCCGTCGGCGAAAACTGCAGGTTGCATTATTTGTGGAGCATTTGGTTGCACTACTTGTGCTTGTAGTTGCCCTTGATCTTGCTGTGGTTGTTGTTGATCAACTTGTAATCCGCCCAATCGTTCGCGATGGTGCTCTCTGATCAACCCTTGAATATGATCCCTCATCGCATGAGGATCCCTATTTCCACCATTTAATTCTCTAAATATCTCAGCATTTATGTTCCGCATATCTTGATCGGGCAAAAAATTCTGTGGTTGCATTAATCCAAGACCTTGTCTTTGCCATAATAAATCGACTTCACCTTGTACATTTCTGAATCTTTGCTGAAGTTGTCCATCTTGTTGAGGTTGTTGTATTTGATCTCCTACAAAATTTTCGGGCTCACCTTCCAAAAATCTTCTTCTTCTTTCATGGAAAAGAGCTTGAATATCACCATGATCGATTTGATAAGTTCTCTCATCCATCATTTGCATCAAATGATTTCTCAATTGGTTGACACCATGACCTGAAAAGACGCAAAATAAATTACGTTGATTTTCATTAAAATCCGGAGGTGGATCCCGACAAAATCTGGTTATTTCTCTTCTTAAAAATGATGTAATGCCTGTTAATGATAAATGTGTCAATTTAGGACAGCTTTTTAAAAGCATGAAAATAGGACCAATAGTCAAATTGGTACAATAGGACAAATGTACTCTTTCCAAACAATCATGATCACCACGACGCCTCACCAATTCTAAAATCCCCGAATCTGTGATTAAACTACATTTGACCAATCCAATTCTTCGAAGTTTGGGTAAATTTGCCAATTCAACTAAAGTCCAATCTGTCAATTGTGAACAGCATGCAAGATCGATATATTGAATTCTATGACAAGCCCTCACAAGTGACGCAACACCAAAATCTGTAATAAGGCCACAATGACCCAAATGCACATAATGTAATGATCTACCTAGTTGACTTAAAGCACGCAATGATCCATCAGTAATTTGCATACATTTAGATAAGACAACATTTCTTAATTTTGGAGCACATAAAACCAATTTTTCAACAAGTTTATCAGTAATTGCATTACATCCAGTAATATCAATTATTCGTAATTTTTCCAAGTAATATTCATTGGGTAATAATTCAAATAACTTAGCGGTGACGCCTGCAGCATTCAGAATTCTGAATTCTCTAAGTTGAGACAAGTCCAAAAAAATCTTTTTTAAATATTTATCAGTTACATTGGGACAATCATGTAAATCAATTTCAACAAGTGATTTGCAATTTTCATACATTTTCAAAATGGTTGCATCTGTGATATTATTGCTATGATTAAATTTGACTCTTTTTAACATAGGACATGATTGTAACAAGTTGATTATCGACTCTTCCTTTATATTTCCACACAGTGGAGCATATAAACCTTGAAGTTTTGTACAGTTCATAGCAAGGGCATTTATGATATCGTCATGAATATCCGTGACACCTGTCAAATCAATCAGTTGTAATCTTTCACAATTTTGTAAAACCATGGTTATTGGGGTATGAGTCAACTTTGTACAATTTACCAAAGTTAATCTTTCTAATTTAGGGCAACCAATAAATAAAGAGAGTAATTCATCATCGACTGATTTTGTCATAAATGATAAATTCAATCTCTTTATAAATAGTCTATAATTCCAAAATGTCAGATCTTTTGGTTTTTCCATTATGGATTTAATCTTTCTATATGAATTATCATTTTGCATATTTGGTCTAAACCAAAGAATTTCGACAATTAAATCTGCAATTTCTTTACAAACTGTAAGTAAACAGAACAAGTCTTTACGATCCAAATGATGAAAGATTTGAAGTAATATTTCTGGTGGTAATCTTAAAAGTGAATTTCTCAGATGTTCAAGACCATGAGATTGATTATGCATTGTTGCTTCCAGTTGTTTCCTTTGATCGATGATTGATTTCCGCATTTCTCTATAATCAATTTCATCATTCTCCATAGTGAAGTCAAATTCAGGCTCATAATTATTTACACTAAATCTATGATTATGATGTTTTGTAGTTGGATTTGTTGTAGCTTGGCCATATCTATGATCGTGTCGTGAATTGGATTCATTTGCTTGTTGGTTGCTAAACGTGAAGGTGTGAAGATACGGATGCTGTTGGGAATTATTGGTATTGGTTTGGCTACTATCATCACTTGAAATATGATCACTAGTATCTATATTTGAAGGACTCACACTAAACGGCCTATTTAAATTGTTATCTTCCATGATAAATGATATGATTCAACGTGATTTATAAATTGGATATTTTCAAATTGAAACAAAATTCTTTTGACAAGTCAATAAGATCAAAAAGTATTGATGACAAAACGTCCTCCAAAAGTATGTGTTAAACTAAGAGGGCAAAAAATGTTTAACTCTTTGAATCAAAAATGAAATGATTTATGAAATAAAAGGCGAGAATGGTATTATTATGATAATCACCTTTTGAATCAATTCTATATGTTTAATGAAACAAAAATGGCAAGATTAAAGGATATTAGTAATTTGTTGAAACTGAAGATTGAAGTTGAATTGGTGTTGTTTTTTGTTAGTGATTGACTCGCTTTAAATTTAACCGCCGCTTGCTTTGGTAGTGCATATAAGCAAATGGAGGACTGGCTTAAAAAAAAAGATAGACGGCAGTTACTTATAATAGTACCAATACAAACCAATTGATATTTAAAAAACTAATTGAATTCACTTGTTATTATAGTTTGGATCGAATATATCAATCAGATAAAGGTTTTACAGCGGGCTCCCATATATACATAATAGTGTGAGAGGTAATTCTAGTGTATAACCAGCCAACCCATCACACAAAGACAAGTGTAAACAAAAAAAACCCGAGATCTAAAAGCCAATTTTATCCAGTAAAAATACAAAGGCATATCAATTTCTTGAAATAAAGAATGGATTTGGGTAGCTATATACAGAACTTCACACAAGCCGTGCGAAATCAAGATTCTAATAAGCTTCGAGCATGTATTACACTTAATCCCAAATCTAATGAAGGCCCCATTAGGGCTAAATTCCCACCACCTTCAGATTTTGATCTTTATCAAGTGGCAGAAAAGTTCCAACCAGTTGTAAGGAGTCACTTACAATTGATGAATGCGGTATATGTACAAAAGAGTTTAGACTTATCATTCAAAGAGTTGAATGAAATGGTGAACCATCTTATTAGAGCTGGAGATTCACAAACAAATTGGATTAATTCTGCTTTAATTACTCTGATGGATGAATTATTGGCAATTTATAAGGTGAAGGCCCAAAAGGAGAAAAAGCAAGAAATGGAAGAAGTTCAAGAAGAAGAAGGTTATGGAAATAATGAAGAGAAAAGTTCACTTGATGAATTAGCAATCACCATCAATAAAGCATTTAAGCTTTCTCTTAATGATAAGAATTTGGATATTGGACAAAGTAAAAGAATTGATATTTATTATTTCCTATCACTTTTGATCAAGATATATTTTAAGATGAATAAGCTTGAATTAGCCAAATCGATTGAAAAAGCAGTTAAAGGAACCAAATTTGAATTACCAAGTATGAAAATGTTAACCAAAAGGAAAAAACTGCATGTGGTTACATATTTATATTATACAGCATTACTTTCATTAGATCAAGGGGATTTTATAGAAACTGAATTAAAATTATGTGAAGCATATTCGATATTATCAAGATTTTATGATTCAAATCAAAATAAGCAAACAAGGCAAATTTTATTTTTACTTCTTCCTATAAAGTTTTATAATGTGGGAATGGCTCCTTCAAGTACTAACAAACTTTGGAAACAATATCCAGAACTTGAGCATGTTTATAAAAAGAATTTATTCAAGTATATTGGATCTGGTAATTTATATGCATATTCACAAGCTTTAAAACGATTTCAATTAATTTTTCTTAAATCACATTTATATTTAATTGTTGAATCACTTAAACAACAATTATATTTAAATTTGATAAAGAAAAGTACAAATTATTTACAAATTGAAAATGAAGGATCTCATATAATTCCTCTATCAGCATATCAAATTGCATTTGAGATGTCAACTTATAATCTTACCTCGATCAATGTCAATACGTATAATTTCCAAACTCTGTTGGATGAAATCGAATGTATATTGGCGAATTTGATTGCAGCAGGTAAGATAAAGGGGTACCTTTCACATTCAAATAGGTGTATTGTATTATCTAAAACGGTACCTTTCCCTAAATAGTGCATAATTATGACACAAGTTAAACGGGAAACTATGACGTCGTAATAAATTTTTTACTAATGTAAAAACGCGCCTGATCGGTACAAGTACTAAAGATTCAACGTGTCTTTATTTATTTTTGTGATAAGTGATATCGGCCGAGAATTTGCTATACTACTCCTATTATTTCAAAGTGTCTTTAAATAGCACTGAACACAAATATACTAAAATTTTATAGATTCCGAAGGCTTCCGAAGATTAGTTTTTAGATTAATTCTACAATTATTGGCTATTCTCACTAGCATTTTTTTCGTTTTTGGTGTCTTTTTTTTTTGGAATTGCCACTTTTTTGTGTATGTTTTTAAGCTTTTTAATGCATTTTTATATGTCCAATATTTTTGTTAGTATTTACATTTGAAGGTTAAATTTTCTGACTATTTTTTGTTCTCCTTTCCACCCCAACTTTTTTAAAGTTGAAATTTCAATTAAACAATAACTTAAATTTCAATTATATTAAATCATTTCTTTCATTACTTTTGTTGGTCAAATAACTGTTTGAATAGATTGGTGATAAATTTTCTAACTTGAATATTACCTTTTCGCTACTTGCATTGATTTTTGGTTCTTTTTTTTTTGTTTTGTTGTTGACTATATATCTATGATTAAAAAAGACTTTTAAGGATGAATTCTAGTTATAGTACTACAATGTTTCCAAATAGTTCGAATTTTAATTCGACTGGAAATAGTTCAAATATAAAAAATCAATCGCCACCCGCATTTTCATTAACACCTTCAGATATATCAACTACTATAAAAAGAAATAGAGCAGGAACTTTACCTTCTTCATTTCTTTCATCTTCATCAGATAATCATACAAATGGTTCATTTTCCAATTCGGCTTCTCCATTGGTTACAACTCATGATAATTTGAATATTTATACAAATAATTTCGAATCGATTTCATTAGGATTATCAGGATCTCCATCTTTAAATGCAATTGATATTCCAAATAATAATACTAATGGGAATTCTGGATCAACAAGACGTATGCGTTCAGGTTCATTTTTTTCAACAAATTCGATTTGGAATGATGATGCGTTGTCAACTTCTCAACATAGTGTTGGATTAATTGAAGAATCAAATTCTTTTGAAAATTCAAATTCTTGTAATAATAATGGTTCAAATTCAAATTCTTATTTAAGTCCATTATTAAATGCACAACCTAATACTGGAGATATATCATCAATACCACAAGTTAATCACAGAAATAGATCTTATACAACTACTGCAACAATTCAAAATGTATTACCAAATTCAAATTATTCTGATTCATTAGGTAGATTATCAACTTTCCCATTTACTCAAAAATCAGATATGAATTCACTTTTGGATAATTTAATGTTAAATATTACACCACTGAATAATAATTTACAAATTTCAAATTCAAATAATACTGGAAGAATTAGATCTCAAACATTTTCTGGTCCATCACCTTCACTTTCTGAAAATATACAACAACAATCATTTGTTTTAAATATAAATAATGGATCAAATTCAACTCAACCTTTATTAATTGATGATTTTGATTTTTCAAAATTAATTATTACAACTAATTTTGAAAATCCAAATTTAGGTCCAACAAAATTTATCCTTTTTGATAATTTACCTCAATTAATTGATTCTTTAAAATTATTTTATATTTTAAATAATTCATTGGGTAATAATATAAATCAACAATCATCATTAAATCAAAATCATAATTTACATCAATTAAATCAAAATCAAAATTTACGTACCAATTTAATCAATATTAAAAGTATTAGAGTTGCATCAACTACAAGTTCAAAATTGGCATTGGTTGAATGTACTTCTGTTGAAATTGCAATGACTTTAAAGGCAAGCTTTAATCATGTTGAATTGGTTCCAGGTATTATCTTATATGCTGCATTTGCAAAGATTGTTGAAAATGAACAAAATAATACACTGACTCAAACAAATGTTTCTGTAACTTCAACAACAGTACCTATTGTACCAAAAAATAATTTGGTTGTTTCAGAAATTATTCAAAAACCAACTCCAACAAATTTAATTAATATTCAAAAATCTCTTTTGAATTCAATTCAAAAATTGATTTCAAATTCAAATCAAATTGATATTAATAAGATTCGTTCGATTATAACAAAATCAATTTCATATTCTAATGATAATTATCAAAATAATTTTGGTCCATTACCAGATCCAATTCCATTACGTCAATTTGATTCTCCAAAATTAAGAGAATTACGTAAAATTTTGGAAAATAATGAAATGGAATTAACAAATGGTGTTAAAATTGAATTAGATAATTTAGATGATGAATCAATTAATAAAATCTTGACTCAATTAGAATTAGAAGAATTATGTTTAGCAATGTTGGATGAATTACCTGAATTATGTTATGATTATTTAGGTAATACAATTGTTCAAAAATTATTTACACTTGTTGAATCACCTTTAATTAAATTAATGATGGTTAAAGAAATTACACCTTATTTAACTCAATTAAGTATTCATAAAAATGGTACATGGGCAATTCAAAAAATCATTAATTTATGTCATAATGAACAAATTCAACAACAATATTTGATTGGTGCAAGTTTAAAACCATATTCAGTTAAATTATTTAATGATCAATTTGGAAATTATGTATTACAAGGTTGTATTAAATTTGCTTCACCATTTAATGATTTTATTTTTGAAACAATGTTGGATAATTTTATTGAAATTAGTTTTGGTAGATTTGGTGCTAGATGTATTAGAACAATATTAGAAACTGCAAATGAATCTTCAAGTGTTAGTAATGAACAAGTTGTTCTTGTTGCAGGTTTAATTGTCGAATTTTCAAATGAATTGGTTATCAATAATAATGGATCCTTATTAATTACTTGGTTTTTGGATACTTTTAATAATCATGGTGCTACTATTGATGATCGATTCGAATTATTAACAAATAAATTTTTACCAAATTTGAATAAATTATGTATTCATAAATTGGCAAATTTAACAATTTTAAAGATTTTAAATAATAGATCTGATTTAAAACTGAAACAATTAATTATGGATACAATTTTTGGTAAATTTAATTTTGAAGATGAAATTGAAATTTCACCATCTAAATTACTTGAAACAATTTTGAATGAATCAAATGATAATTCTGCAGGTCCACTTTTTATTTATAAAATTTTATCAAATCCTTTACTTTTAACTATTCCTGAAGAATCTGATCCAATCAAGAATTCAAGATATCAACAATTCATTGTGAATCAAATTAGAAGAATCTTACTCGAATCTAATATAAACAACTTTCAACCATATAAGAAGTTAATGGATGAGATTGGGTTATCAAATAATAATAGATTGACGAGATCATTATCAATAGGTAATGGAAATAATGGTAATTCAAATAATTTGGGAACAAATTCAAATGGAAATACCAATGGATCTAGAAGAGGCAAAAGACATATGAATATGAGTAATAATTCAAATGGTACAGGAGGTCGTGGTGGTCATATGAAACATGGAAATAATCCTCAACATTATCAACAAAATAATTCTTCACAAGGAAATTCATACCCAATTACTGCTCCTATTGTTAATCAACAATTCAATCCTCAATTCCAACCTCAACAACAACAATATATGATGGCTCCACATATGATGAATAATGGTAATCCTCATCAACAAGCACAGCAACTACACCCAATGCAAGCATATCCAAATGCTCTTCCTCCTCACTTGTACAATCAAAACCATATCCCATCTCAATATCAACAAGTGCCAAATCAAGCCAATCAACAATTCCCCAGCCAACAGCAACAACAAGATATGGCTGTAATGCAACAATTGGAACAATTATCATTAAGTTCTGCAGCTTTAGGATATAATTCAAACCCAGGAACTCCAGGTGTTGCTTCGAGCCAAAGAAACCTGTTCTTTTAATGAAATCAAAATATAATAATTAATAACTTAATTTTAACGAAATAAATTCTTCTTATTGAAGATTATGATTATTTAACATTTTTATATATTAGTTTACTATTTTTTTAATAATAATGTATTCTACATTGGTGTTGTATTGAGTGAGTGTTATAGTAACGTATTGTAGCTAGTACGCTGTAACATTTTATATGTGCTTACAAGAATGGTACAATAGATAAAAACCCTATTTGAGATCATTTACATTGATAAAGAGATATAGATTTATATGGTCTTCATACTTTTGTTAGTATTTAAAAAAGTCGTGTGTGTTGAAAATTTCCATCTGAAGCAAATTTTTCAGAGAGTCAAATAGCAGCCAAACAAGTTAATCATCTATATTAAAACCAAGATGTCCTTTATAAATATCTGCCGTGACAACAACGATCCGTTCTACCGTTATAAGATGCCTCCTATCCAGTCAAAGACTGAAGGTAGGGGTAACGGTATCAAAACAGCGATTGGTAACTTGAGCGAAGTTGCTCGTGCTCTTGGTAGACCACCAGCTTATGTTGTCAAGTTCTTTGGTTATGAATTGGGTGCTCAAACTTCGATCAATGAAGAACAAGACCGTTACCTTGTCAACGGTGTACATGACTCAAACGAATTACAAGATTCTTTGGATGGTTTCATCAACAAGTTTGTTCTTTGTGGATCTTGTAAGAACCCTGAAACAGAGATTCAAATCAAGGGTAAGGATTTATTACAAAAGGATTGTAAAGCATGTGGTAAGATCACCATGATTGATTTGAAACATAAGTTGTCTTCTTACATTTTGAAGAATCCACCAACAAACAAGAAAGGTAAGAAATCTGCCACTGCTACTGCCAACGTTGTTGGTGGTGGTAAATCGATTTCAGATATTGCAAGTGGTCAAAAGGACTCCGATGGAGTTGTTGCCGATGAAGGTAACGATGATGATGATGCTTTGACCAAGAAAATTAATGCTGAAGCTGCACAATTGGCTGCTGTTGAAGTGAAAGATGATGATTGGGCAGTTGATATGTCTGAAGAAGCAATTGCCGCTAGAGCCAGAGAATTAGAAGGCTTGAATTTACACGATAATCAAATTAAACTTAATGAATTTGGTGAATGGTTATTAAAAGAAAGTGAAGAATCAAAAGAAAATTTACCAAGTGATGTTGAAATTTATAAAAAAATTGTTGAATTGGAAATCTTAGATAAACCAGAAACTGTTCAAGTTTTGGCTCAAGTTTTATTCGATGAAAATATTATTGAACAAATTGAACCACATGTTGGTTTATTGGCTAAATTAATCAATGAAGATGAAGATTTCGAAAATGCATTCCTTGGTGGTTTAGAAAGATTCTTGGGATTGGAAAAACCAAGTTTAATTGCACAATTACCAAAGATTTTGGTTACTTTTTATAATAAGGATTTACTTAGTGAAGAAATTATTATTAATTGGGGTTCAAAGGTTTCTAAAAAATATGTTCCAAAGGATGTTTCTAAAAAAGTTCGTAGAGCTGCTAAGCCGGTTGTTAAATGGTTAAAGGAAGCTGAAGAAGAAGAAGAATCTGATGATGAGTAAATTACATAAATTAATAAACTAAAATATGTGTAAAGTAATATACAGTAGAAGAAATCCAATCAATTTTTATTATTATTTTTATTCATAAAATTTGGCATATTGGCGAAATTCGGCATATTTGGAAGTCCTCCAGTCGGACCAGTATTACCAGGTCCACCAGGAAGATTTGGGAGTTTGGGCATGCCTGGAGGCATTTGCATTCCCGGAGGCATTCCCATCATATTTGGAGGCATATTCATCATATTTGGAGGCATTCCCATTGGAGGCATACCGGGCATCATTCCCATTGGAGGCATACCTGGGAATGGTGGCATTGGAGCTCCAGTTGGTGGAGGAGCTCCTGCACTACCCATTATCAGGGCCATGATCTTTTGTGGGTTGAATTCAACCCTAACGTTATCTTGCTTCGAACAATATGCCATCCATGTGATTTCGTTGAACCCATAGTTGAAATAATCAGTGATATCAGCACCTGGAGCTCTCCATGGTTTATCTTTCAAGGTTTCCAAGTCCAATTCAATTATTGGCTTCCCTTCATATTCGGCAACCGCATTTATATCGATAGTAGACTTGCTTTCTGTTTGATCTTTGTTAACAATTGTTGTTATTTTACCCGATTCATCGATTTCAGTAGTTGCTCCGTCTGTTGTGGCTTGTTCACTTGCTGAAGTGCTGGGTACACCAGCGGTCTCTCCTATTATGATATCTATATCATCATCAGAGTCCGACTCTTCTTCTTCTTCTCCCTCATCTTCTTCTTCTTCGTCATCATTAACTTCTAGTTTATCTTGATCTTTAATTTGGTCGCTTACTTTGTCAACTGAATAAGCAGCATTTTCTTCAGGACCAACGGAAGAAATCTTTTGCTTCTTTCTCACCTGTTGTTCTTCTTCGTTATCGGAACCATAAAGGAACGCATCTTCATCATCTGAATGCTCTACCATTTCAATTTTTATGATCGATTTATGATGATGTTTATATTAATGGGTCTTAAAAATCGCAATTTACTTTGAAAATTTCCTACATTCGATATAAGGGCGCTACCAAACAATTTTTGTAAAAAACGGCGCGCTACCAGAGAGGTTCCCTTTAAACATTACACATTAAAATTAATTATAATCGTACACACTATTTATTGATAAGATTCTTGTGCCTCATGATGGCCATCAGCATTTTCCAACATTAACTTGACCCATGGTTGGCGTCTGAATCTATTTCTTTGGATGATTCTTTGTATAATGGTGATCCATTCATTCTTTTCTGATTTATTTGGGGCACCAAAATCAATGATTTCTCCATTGGCAAATTTAATCTTAAAAGCATGTTCAAGAAGTAACACTCCACTGAAATTACGGTAAGCAGGACTGTTCTTGTCGAGATTTTCCTTATCCAAGTAAATGACTTCGACTACCTTGGCCAAATTAATCTTTGCACGAGTTTTGTGAGAGTATTCACTATGGGCAATGAGTGAAGTTCCTTTCAATTTGAAAAATCTACGTTTCCAAGTCTCACAGTCACCACCTTCTTGGTGCATATACCCTTCGTGTGTATACAACGCTTCTTGTCTCAACAGTTCAACACTTTCATAGGCTGACTTAATGCTTGTTGGTAAGATTTCATCATGTTCAATACGTGGAACAAATAACATTTTAACCTCCAATTCACCTATTTTATATGGTTGTCTCTTGGAAACAACTTTTCCATCCTTACTCATAAGTGTTTCCCACTCATTATAACAGGTCAAATTGAAATTACAAGCTTCACCCATAATACTTTCTTCAAATTGTTCTAAATCAACATAACATCTGGCAAATGATCCATCATTGGCAAACTTATTGGCCCATGTATCATGAACTTCCATAGGAACAACCTTTGTAGTCGTGACAATTTCCTTATTACCAAACATACGACTAAGTCTGTTTTTAGGCTTGACAACCTTTGTTTCTCTAACTTCAGTAAAACCACCTTTTGGTTTTTCATAACTTGCTTTTAAAGTCAAAATAAACTCAAGAGAATCACCAACAGTTAACTCAAATTCCTTACCAATCACAGTGTTTTGCAAGGGATAATTTGGAGTCTTGATACAATGAACACCGTTATCTAAAGTAATGGAAAATTCACCATTACGTTTATTCAAATCAGGTAATTCTAAATTCTTTAAACCAACAACCCTAAAGAATAATCTACCTCTTTCTTGAAGTGAGGTTATTGATTCATTTCCATCATTTTCATCATTATAATACCCGATGCTTTGTTCTTGTTCTTCTGTGATTTTCTCTGGTTGATATTCTTGAACTTGAGTTTCTTCACTTGCAATTCTTGATTTTTCTGCTTGTCTTAATTTATGATTATACAATTCTTGAATACTTGTCATTGGTTTCACGCCCGTAATAGTTGAACCTCTTTTAACTAACACAACAGGAGATCCAATTTTAATTGGTGAAGATTTCTTTGGTGATAAATTTGGTTTTGTTTGTTTAAGAACTTTTGTTGGAGAAGAGATACCATTGCTACTCAAATATTGATATTTCATTTTGATTTCATCATTCAAGTCTTGATCATTTTGAGATTGTAAAGTATACTGTATGGGCTTAGGAGGTGTTTTGAAGATATCTGGAGAATTGACCAAATCAGCATCGGGTTCTGGAAAGCCGGCACCAGTTCCTGCTACTTCAATTTGCTCTTTGACTTCTTCTTGCTCAGGAGTAAATGGAATCTCATCGATATTCTTTTTTGTATGAATTACAGAACTAACTCTGGATGGAGATTCCAGGTTATTTTCAACAGAAGTTTTAGTACCAAAGATATCAAAATCATGAAACAATTGATCTTGAGATAATAATGCCGCAGGATGTTTCAGTAATTCATCGGCCAAATGTGGCAATATATCATATTCTAATTCTTTCGGCTCATGGATTTGTTGTTGAGTTGGAGTAGTGATTTGAGATTCATCGGACATATTGCAAATAGAAGCATGTTGCTCTTCAAATGCTTGATTTGGTAAATTAATCACAGACAGTTTCTTCAGATTTGCTCCAATTAGTTTGACACGTGCATACTCTTCTTGAGTGATGATACGTTTTGTACTTAAAATACGCTTGACATCATCACGATCCATACTAGGTAAAGTTTTCATACCTGCACTCCTAATGGTAGGAACTCTTTGTTGTTTGACAACATCTTCAAAGATATCATTATATTTATCTCTTGGTGACAAGATTGAAGAAGATCTTTTAATTTCAAAAGATGGAACTTTAAATCTATTTTTGGGTGTCACAGAAGCTTGAGACCTTGGTTTATAACTTTGCAATGGAATTGAATTAGTAGTTCTAATACCTGGCCTTAATGTTGAATAATTAATAAAACGAGTCGAACCACCCGAACTATCACGAATCCTAGATGGAATAACAGGTACAGCAGAAGATCTATTAGCAACAGTTGCACCAGGTTGAGGAGGTTCTAAAATATTTGGATCATTATCAATGTTAGTTAAGACATTCTTTGTACTCAATGGAGTAAAACTATTTCTATTACCGACAACATTAGAATAATTGATAGTTGAATTACCTTGTTTTAAGAATTTAAAATGATTTTCAAAACCAGAATCATCTGATAATTCTGGTAAAAAACCTGTAACATTCAATTCTTCAAATTCAGGATTAACTATTCTTCTAGATTTCACATGAACTTCTTTAAATTTTTTAGGTTGTTGCAAAGCCAGTGGAATCCTTATCTTGAGTTGTCCTTGTTGGTCATCAGGCTTTTGTTGAACTTTTTCTTCATTTTCTTTTTCATTTAATACTTTTAAAAGTTCTTCATTTCTTTCATTAGGACGCTTTTTTTGTTTATCTTGAGAATGCCAAATTGAAAGGAAATTACTTGGTTTTGATCCTTCATCATCAAATTCAGCTGAAAGTGATTCTTCAAATGAATTATGATTTGTGATTGATTTTGCAAATTCTTCAAATGACCCATTAGTTTCAACCATTGGTAAAGTGATTTCATCAGGTGGTGCAATATTGGAAGAATTGGCCAAAGCATCATGTGAATCTTCCAAGGTATTATTTTCAATACTTTTCTCTTGGAAAGATTCGTTTAATTGTTCTTGTTTTAATTTTTCAAAATCAATTTTTTCAGTATTACTTGTTGTACTTGCCATTGTAATGTCATTTTGAGTATAATTATCATTATCTTCACGATCACCATCATTACTATCTTCCAATTTCCAATCACTATCAACATGGAACCGTATTGATTGTTGTGAAGTATCGCTTTCTTGGTTCATAATTTTCATTGGTTCATGTGAACCTTGTAATTGAGGATAAACTGGTTCTCCCTTAACTTCATTCTTGATTTGATTATTTTTTAAAGGTTCTGATTGTTCAATTATTAATTGTGGAATTTCGGATTTCACTTCAGGTTCGGCTTTAACCAATTTAACTACATTAGGGGCAACACCATAATCTGAGACAGATGCAACTTCTGCTGGATGAGGAATATCATCAAATGTTTCGAATTCAGATTTAATTTCTTTTTTTACTTCAGGTTCTTTCAATGAAAGTTGAGATTGATTAAGTAAATTCATAATTGATTGCTCAGTAGTTTGATAAGATTTATCAAACAGATCATCTTGTTGTGCAATTGAATTAAATTGACTAATACGCTTTTGAACATCATTATTTGGAATTGAAATCTTTTCTTTAGATTGATTTGTAATTATACTTTCTGCAAGTTGATCTGGAATCCCCTTTATACCGTCATTTAAAGTTATACCTTGGTCACGCTCATGGTATTGAACCGATTGAAGGGTTCTATTGTCATCTCGAAGAGATTGAAGTGATGATTGTGATGAGCCTAAAGAATTTAATGATTCATCAGCTTCTTCAGATTGAAGTTTCAAGTTTGGTGATTGAATTTCAACTGCCAACAAATGAATATTTGAATCTGTTAAAGATTTAATATTATTATTTAACAGATATAAATGAGTATCCAATTCTGTTTCACTTGCATGAGTTTTGGAATCAAGATATAAATCCAATTTTTCATTTAGTGATAAATTTGAAAAATTTGCTCTATTTTTTAAATCATTTAAAGCAGAAATATCATCTAAACTATAACTTGTTGATGCATGTGGAGGCGGTATTGGTGGAGTTCCTTCTTCATCTGATTCGATCGATTTTTTGGATGAATTTAAATCTTTTTTAAATTCTTCTTCTGAATGAATTGAAGTATCAGGATGATTATAATGATGTATTTGATTAACTGATGTGAATTCAACTTTTTTAGGTGATAAACTTCTACCAATTTGTTTTGTATTCTTGATGATTGATTTACTTGGAGAAGATGACCCTCGATCTGGAATATCATCTATTTTATTAGTGATTAAATTAGATGTTGAATTACGTGGTGTCATGAATGTGAAATCATCATCTTCATTATTTTGATTTGAACTCATGATCATTATTGGAGAAACAAGCAATTTATTTTTTTGAGCTTCAGGTTCGTCACTTACTGCCGTATCTGAACTACTTAACAGTGTATTTCTTTGATAATTATGTGGTTGTGTAGGATGAGGTGAAAAAAGTAATGGTTTTGTGGGTGAACCAGCTATTGAAAGACTATCGTGAAGCGAAGTAGATGATTGAATATCTAAAACCAGGTTAGTACTGAAAAGAATGTGATGAAAAAAAAAAAAAAAACTATTACTTACCATTCTCGAGTGACAAGAGTGGTTGATGTTCTGAAGACATTTTCGTGCCTGGTGTCACTGTTACTATAGGTATTATGATCGTACAAAGATTCGATTAAAAAGACGAGTGGCGTTTGCTTCTTAATGGGTTTATTGAGTATATATAAATTTTTGTTATTTGTTTATGTTTTTTGATGCAAAGCACTTTTCGCTTTATAGTTTGGTTCACATTTACGTTATTTTTTAAAAATGTTTGTTTACAGAGTTAATTATTTACAATTCGTCCAAAATGAGAGAAAACAGTTGCATTTATTCCGAATTGGGAAAGATGCATTTTTTCACGTAGTTTTTTTTTTTTTAAAAATTTATATTGACTGGAGGGTTGGAATACAAATAGTATTGTATCGTACAAAGGCGAGTGGGAAACGAAGCAAAAAGTACAAAAGTCAATTGTGTAGTCACCTGATATGAATAAATCATTGTACATATGTTTATACTTGAAAGGGCTACAAAAACAATAAAACTAGTCATTTCAAATCAGATAAGTAGTTGCTATTAGTGATGATAGTGAAAACATGAGAATATCCAGTTTTTTAAAAGAACTGATTGAAAAGGTTGTTTTAAAGTGATTGGGAAACATGTTTAAATGCATCTCTTCTTTCACTAAATCCTGTTGATTAAGGTGCCCAATTTCTTTTTTTTTCTGCGCCTTTTAAATTACTTGGTTCGAGATTTTTTAAATTATTGCATTACGGATCTTTATAAACCTTTCATAACCTAATTTGTTACATTTTTTGTCGGCGACGCGTCGCAATTTTAAATTTTTTGTTTATACTATTAAACGGAATAAACAAAAAAATTCGTATTGGATAATTTTCAGTTTGTGATGTGAATGTAAATATTCATGTCAGATTGAAGCCCCTTGTAACGAAAAATTTTGTATCAACATATAAATATCAAAGTAAACCTTTTTTAT
Organism: Kodamaea alishanica (nom. inval.); assembly: GCA_030563745.1. Classification (NCBI taxonomy): domain Eukaryota; kingdom Fungi; phylum Ascomycota; class Pichiomycetes; order Serinales; family Debaryomycetaceae; genus Kodamaea; species Kodamaea alishanica (nom. inval.). Next base: position 562,256 of record JAJMJX010000004.1, read on the forward strand.
TATTTAATTAATTTTTTTTTAAAATCAATCAAATTGTTAACATGTTTTTGAAGTCATCGCTTCTTATTGCACTTGCCGGTGTTTCCACCGCTGCGTCTTCTTCTTCCACATCTGGTTGTTCCTTCTCGACTACAATCACCGCAGCCACCGGTATTGCTCCATTGAACGCATGTCCAACTTTAAGTGGTACGATTGAAATTAGTGGTGATGCCATTGGAGTTGTTGATTTATCTTCAGTTAAAGAAATTGCTGGTGAAGTTACCCTTTTCAATTCTTCTTCAGTTACTGATCTTAACCTTCAAAGTTTAAAAAAAATCAGTGGTTCTCTTTCTATTGAAGCTTTCACACAATTATTTACAATTGATTTATCACAACTTACTCAAGTTAATGAATTACTGTTTGTTTCTTTACCTTCATTTTCAACTTTAAACTTAAATCAAGGTATTTCAGAAGCTACTTCTATTGAAGTTTCAGACACTGCTTTACATAACTTGAATGGTTTGACCAACTTCAACTCTATTGATACTTTAAACATCAATAACAATAAAAATATCACTCAAATTGATTTAGAACAATTAAAAACCGTTGGTCAAAATTTGATTCTTTCATTTAATGGTGATGATTGTGAAGTTGTTCTTGACACTTTAAGTTGGGCTTCAAACTTGACCATTCAAGATGTTGCTGGTTTTAGTGCAACCAACTTGACTGCAGTTAATGGTTCATTAGTTTTAGGTTACAATACTTTTGATTCTTTACAATTATCAAGTTTAGAAAATGTTGGTGGATCTGTTATTTTGTTTGCTAATGATGATTTGACTCAAGCTAACATTTCATCCTTAAAGACCATTGGTGGTGAATTACACATCTTCAATAATACTGAATTAACTGATTTGGGTAATTCTTTTGAAGGTTTAGCTACTGTTAAAGGTGCCGTTAACATTGCAGGTGATTTAGCCAACTTTACTTTGAGTAGTTTGAGCACTATTGATGGTGATTTCTCATTCATTTCAACCAATGAAGATTTCGACTGTAGTGCTTTAAACAAACAATACAAGGCAAACAAGATTGAAGGTCACAACTACAATTGTTCTTCTCCATCAAAGGCTGTTTCTTCTTCTTCTACAAAGGGTGGTTCAAAGACAAGTTCTTCTTCTTCATCTACTTCAACCAGTTCTACAAACTCAACCAAGTCTGGTAAGAAGAGTGAAGCTTCTAACTTTGTTGGTTCCACCATCATGTTGGCTTGTGCATTGGGTGCAGCTATGGCCATTATTGTTTGATTTTATACCCAAATAGATCGTAGTTATTGTTAGAAATTAATTAGATTAGAATATATGTTTAACAGAGTAAGATAATTAGGAGATGAAATGTAGAATGATATTTATAAGGTTTAAAGTAGCAAGTAGTGTTGTTCAATCACCGTAGTAGTGTCTCAACCGTCTATTTCACCTTACTCCTTCCGTTTCAGTCTTCTATTTATATTTCTTTTTAAACGCTTTTTTTTTCATTGAATGTTTATGATTTACCCGCAAATGGAAATGTTATTGAAAATTTGAATCATTATAAGTTTTAATTAATTTACTTCATGTATATAGCGATTTAAATCGTGTTCAATAAGTATCATTTAAGCCTATTATATTTAATTTATTTTTATATATATTTAATTTAAGTATATTTATATTTAATATTTTCTTTTAAAAACGTATTAAATTTTGTTATTGAAAAATTTATATCCACTAAAAATAGATTAAAGGAAAAACTCTATTTGTGTAAATCAATAAATTATATAAATCATTGATTTTCTCATTATACTTTAAGTTATTTATAAATCAAGTATTTAATATAGAGTTTAAACATGTCAATTAAAGAAATCTTTACTGAGGCTGGTCAAAGTCATTTATTTGAATTTTATGATAAATTATCATATGATGAACAAACTAGTTTTGAGAAACAATTACTCAAAATTAATGAACCAAGTAAATTGGTTTCTACAGTTAAAGATGCCATTTCATTTTCATCTGGTAATTCAGATTCAAAGAATTTTACACAATTACCAACTGGTCAAACTGCAACCACATTGAATTCTTCAGCTGATAATGAAAAATGGTTTGATTTAGGTCTTAAAGCCATCGCAAATAATGAGGTTGGTGTTTTACTTATGGCTGGTGGTCAAGGTACTCGATTAGGATCTTCAGATCCAAAAGGTTGTTATAATATTGAATTACCTTCAAAGAAAACTCTTTTTCAAATTCAAGCTGAAAAAATCCTTAAAATTCAACAAATGGCACAATCAAAATATTCAACAAATGAATTACCAACTCTTTATTGGTATATTATGACTTCTGGTCCAACAAGAAATGCTACTCAAAAGTTTTTTGAATCTAATCAATATTTTGGATTAAAATCAAATCAAATCAAATTTTTTGATCAAGGTACTTTACCATGTTTTAATTCTGATGGTTCAAAAATTTTATTAGAATCACAAGGAAAATATTGTGAATCTCCAGATGGTAATGGTGGATTATATAAAGCAATGGCAACAAATGGGATTTTGGATGATTTAACTCAAAAAAATATTAAACATCTTCATATGTATTGTGTTGATAATTGTCTTGTTAAAGTTGCAGATCCAGTATTTTTAGGCTTTGCAATCGAACGTGAATTTGATTTGGCAACAAAAGTTGTTAGAAAAAGAGATGCAGATGAACGTGTTGGATTAATTGTTTTAGATGATGATTCTAAAAGACCTTGTGTTATTGAATATAGTGAAATTTCACATGAATTAGCAAATAAAACTGAACCAAATGATTCTAATTTATTGTTTTTAAGAGCTGCAAATATTGTTAATCATTATTATTCAGTTGAATTTTTACGTCAAAAAATTCCACAATGGACAAAATCTCAAGAATTTTTACCATTTCATATTGCAAAAAAGAAGATTCCTTCAATTAATGAACAAGGTGAATTTTATAAACCAACTGAACCAAATGGAATTAAATTGGAACAATTTATATTTGATGTTTTCCCATCTGTGGAATTAAATAAATTTGGATGTTTGGAAGTGGATAGAACTTCGGAATTTTCTCCTTTAAAAAATGCCATTGGTGCTGAAAATGATACTCCAGTCACTTGTAAAGCACATTATTTGGATTTAAGTACAAAATGGATCAAAGAAAATGGTGGTTTACTCGAATCAGAAGATGCTCTTGTTGAAGTTTCTTCTTTAACATCTTATTGTGGTGAAGGTTTAGAATTTGTTAAAGGTAAAACTTTTAAGAATGGTGATATTATTTAAGTATAAATGTCGATAATTTGCATATATTTATTAAAGTTAATTCTTTAGACAGCAGTATCATAGTGGTAGCTAAATGTAGCCGAGTTACCGAAGTAGTCACTACTGGTAGAAGTGGTTGGAGCGGCCGTAGTAGCAATCAGAGGTGTAGTAACCGCGGATGTATTAGAAGCCAGAGTTGAACGCTTTGGAGCGCATACAGCAATATCATTTCTTTTAAGCATCTTTAAAGTAGGGGAAGGTCCGGCAACATCATCTCTTTTAAACCCGGAAGCTAAAGGAAGTACAGCACCTTCCCCTAAATTGATGATTTGGGAAACCACAAAGAAAGCAAAGCTTGTGAATTGCATCTTAGTTATGAATGATGATTCTATCGAATTCTTTATTGATCTATTAATTAAAATCCGTTTATTGTACTTAATTAGTGTTTATATATTATAAAAATGGCTGTGAAAAGAGTAGCAGCTAAATTACCCTTTGCAGCAATTGCAATGAAGTGAGAAAAAATGCGATAAGCTTTACGCAATAATTTTAGAATATTATATAAACAATAATTTGTGTATGTTTCAGATATGGTGAGACTACCGATTACTTGCCGAGAAGGTTCTCCCATTATCCTTCCTTAGTCTCGTATGATGGAGTATACCGGAATTAAATAAAGACCAAGCGAATTTAATAATTGCTTGTACCGACTTCTCACCTTCCTCCACCGTGTTTAAACCATGAATTCTAAAGTGTATACTAGAGATAACAAAATACATCCATTACTCAAGGTTACTTTCAATCAAACCAGTTCAAGCCTTATTAGCAAATAAAATCAGGTTAATAGTGCCACAAATTTGATGATTGGCTGCGAAAAAATACCCTATGAATAATTATGGATTTGAAAGTTGCTTTAAACGAAACGTTTCATACTTTAATTCAATTGTTTTATCTTTAAACTCTTCAATATGAGATCCAAAAATCATATTTTTTAATAATTTAAAATCACAAATCATTTTATCTTCAATATCAATAATCCCCCAATTTGTTTTTCTCATTAATTTCCCGTTCTTTTTTAGATTCGAACTAATTATAGTAAAAGGAACAGCCAGATGAAGTTCGAGGAGATAATTAGGTTCAAAAACATTATTCAAATCTTGTAAGAAATCATAAATTTGAATTTTATTTAAATAAATAGATTCGTTAATCAAATTCTTATTGAAAATGATTTCTGATTCAGTGATTGAATCCGCCTTACTAATGATAGGAATTAAGTTGACTTTATCACCTATTTTTTGCATTGTTTCGATATCCAAGGCGCTCAATCCACATCCTGTAGCTGTAATGAAATAAAGAGCAATATGAATACATTTATCACCACGTCTTGATTTTCTATTAATTTTCAGTTCTTCATCCAAAAGTGATTGAAATTCTTGTTCAATTATTTTATTTAAAACATTACTAGAATTTGAATTATCTAAATCCCATCCAAAATTTTTGGTCAATTTTAAGCATAAATTTAAAGGGAGTGATGAAGAATCAGAGCCGCCGTCGACATTTATATTATGAGTTTCAATATCGAATCGAGATATATCATCTTGATTGATTTCAAAAGTAAATAAGTCGTCTTGTTCATTCTGACTAAAATATTCTTGACCACAAAGTGTATTTATAAAAGTACGTTTGCCAGAACCATTTTCACCAATAAGTAACAAATTGAGTGAAACATTCTTTCTAAGTTTCAATTTTTGAAGGTCCGCCGTAATCTGGTATTAGTATGATTCGTTGATAATGTTGTTGAATAAAGTTCATTACGAATAGTACTTACCGCCATGTCTGTTAAACTCATTGTGGTTAATTGGGTAACAAAATTTTTTTTTTTTCGCAGCCATTTCCATTTGCACTCTATTTAACTATACAAATTTATTTGTATTCTCTATAAAACTATACAACCAATTTATTCATTTGTTCGACTGAATAGTCCAAAATATAACTTTGTTCAATTAAATCATCAATTCTTGAATAATGACGTTCATTATATGGAACAATCGATTCGATTAATTTCATAATACCTGGAATTTCACTTAATTGATCTAATCCATAATTATTTAAAATAACACTCAATAATTTTTGACTAATTTCAAAAAATTTAAAATTAACATTCCAATCTCTAATTTTTTTAAATAATTTAATTAATTGTTCATGATTTAATTCACCAATGATTTTTTCAAGATCTTTTGAACCAATTGGAGAAGATTGATCTTGACCCAATTCAATTGAAGTTTTAAGAACATTATATAAACGCATTGAATGATCGAGTGTAAGTGCAAGTAAGAAAGCATTTGGCCAATCATTATTTTTAATATAATTTGATAAAGTTTGTTCTTGTTCAATTTTTAATTTTTCATTTAATTCACGTTGCTTAATTTCTTCTTTTGTATTATCTTCCCATTCAACTAATTTTCCATCAGCATCTGCAGTTACAAAATTCAGACCATCATCATCTTTAATATCAATAGACCAAATTCTATTATCATGATTATCAAACGTTTTAATTAATTCACCAGCTTTATAATCCCATAATTTAATTAAACCATCAGCACCAGTTGAAATAAGTTGAGTTGATAATTTATTAAAAAATTTAACTCTTTGAACTGCATTTGTATGACCTTCTAAAGTTTTAATACATGTAAAATCAACAAGTGACCAAATTTTAATTGTTTTATCACCACTTGATGTAACAATTAATTTATCAAATTTATAAAAATTTATATCCCATAAACCTCTTTTATGACCTTTTAAAATTCCAACAGTTTCACCAGTTTCAATATTCCATATTTTACCAAGTTTATCATAAGAAGCAGTTGCAAAAAATTCATCATTTGGAGAAACATCAATTGAATTAATATCTTTATCATGTGCTCTTCTTGTATAAATTGAAGATTTAATAATTGAATCTTTTAAATTTGGAATTTTCCATTTTTTAATTGTTAAATCTGAAGATCCAGTAATTAAAAATTCTGGAATATTTCTTGAAGTTTTTGATAAACTTATAGCAGTAATTGAACCTGCATGACCTTGAAATTGAGCATAACTTTCAAATCTTAAATTTTCATCATCCCATTTCCATAATCTAGCTTCATTATCTTTTGAAGCAGTTGCAATCCATTTTCCATCTTGTGAAACATCAAGGGCATTAAGTAAATCAGTATGACCTTCATATAATTGTAATTCCAAAGGTTTAGTTGGATCAATGATTCTTAAAGATGGTGAATTTGTAGCTAATGCAAGTAAATTAAATTCAGGTCCAACATATTTTAAATCTGCAATAATCCCATGATTACCTGCAATTCTTTTTGTAATTTCCATTTCGATTAATTCAAATCCATTTGGTAAAATCCATTCTAAATATGCAATAGTTTGATCACTCATGATTAACATAAGATCATCATTATCTAATCTTTTAACATCTATTATTAATAATTCTTCTGAAGTTTTAAGAGGAGTTGGACTTTTAGAAAGTAATTTACCAGTTTCAACATCCCAAATTCTTAAAATATTTGTCAGACCTGCAGTATAAAAATAATTTGAACCAATAAATCCAGAACTTTCAATTTGTTCTTTTAAAGGAAATGCATTTAAAATTTTAAATCTTTTTGAAACATCATATATTATAACAATTCCATCTCTACCAGCAGTAAGAAAAAATTTACCAGATTCATCAAATCCAATACCTCTAACAGCAGTTGAATGTTCAGAAATTGTATGAGAACATTTTCTTTTAACCAAATCCCATATTTTAACTGTACCCATAGTATCAGCACTTGCTAATTTCCAATCTGTTGTATTTAATTCACCATAAAACACAACAGAACAAATGGTTGTTCCATGACCTTTGAGTGAGTGTGTAACATAACCACCTTCAATATCCCAAACGGTAACAACACCATCAGATCCTCCAAAGGCAAATAAACTTGAAGTTATATCTGATCCAGAAACATAAACTGGAGAACTCAATTTAAAAGTTTTGGTGATTTTACCGGTGATGATATCAAAAATACGTAATTGTTGAGATTGTGATAAGATGGCTAATGTCGTACCATCTGGAGTCAAACATAAACTTGTGATTGATTCTCCATCACCTTCGATCTTGTGCAATATTTGGTTTGTGAATAAATTGGTGATGACAACGTCTTCTTCCAAAGGAGTCGCCATGATCTCACCGGAATGCGAGACGGCAGCCAGAGTGGCACCGACGTAGAACGGTTCGATATCGTGGTTCAAATATGTTGTTTTTAAATCCATTTAATCTTTAACTTGACAATATTAATATTTTTTTCAGAAGAGCATCGCATTTTATAAAAAATGTAGTTTTAAAAATTTAAAGAGTGTACACGTGACTTCAAGGATTATTCTTTAATAAATATTGATTAATATTAATCAATATTTAAGGTATTTATAATTTAAAACAAGTTTTGAAATCGTATAAATGTCTAGTTTCTAACAATACTATTTTCAACAAGATAGCTCATATATTTTGAAATTTAATCAATTGTATTAAATTCACCAACCAAAACTGATAAAAAGAGGGAAAAAAACTTGGTGATCAAAAATTAAAAAAGGTTACACTTAAAGGTTAAATATATAATGATTGGATTAACTCGTCAATTGGTTACAAAAGGATTTCTTCGTTCATACTCAACAGCTGCTCCAGTGGCACCAAAAAGGGTTGGAGCCTTTAGAGGTGGGTTTGTTGGTTTTCTTTTCGGTATTACTGTTACTGGGTTTGGATCTTATTATTACTTGATTGAGCAATATAAATTAGCAAATAATGTTGTTGTTGCAGATATTGTTGCTTTACAAAATTCGATTTCAAATTTGGAAAAGCATGTTAAATCTTTGGAAGAGAAGAAGTGAGGGAAGTAAGAGTGAGTGAGTTAGTAAGGTGAGAGTGGAGTCGACTTGAAGTGCGATTGGAGTGAGTGAGTGATTGAGGGAGTGGTTGAGTGATTCTATTTATATGTATATAATGAAATGACTATTTACATGATTATAATTCATTAATAAATTGGATCGAATCTTTAAGTAATTGTTTAAACAGATCTTTATTAACATCTCCATTAAGATCTCCAACAAAATTAATTTCAATTGTACGACCTCCAAGAGATCCACCTTCAACAATATTAAATTGAATTAATCTATCATTTGACCAATTAAAATTTAATTGACGTCTATAAGAAACATTTAAATAATGATAAGGAATTATTTCACCATTAATTTGTAAATCAATTGTTGAAGGTACAGAAATTTGATTTAAACCATTAAAATTAAGTTTTGAATCATTTAAAAAATTTTCAATTCCAGGTTGATTTTTAAAACGTGAATATCTTTTTGTTGTTGAATTTAAAATATCTTTAATATTATTAAAATTTTGATCAATTTGTTGATTAATTTCATTATCAAGTAAATCTCCTGATAATTGACAACAAATTTTTATATCTGATTTTTTAGGTAATGAAATATAATAATTATTTTCACCTTCAACAGTTACTAATTGTAACAGATCAATATCAATTGAAGATCTATCATTTAAATCAACCCAAATTTCAACTGGAGGATGTTTAATTTGATTTTGTAAATCATTCTTTGTATATGGCAGTGGTAAAAATCTTAATTGAATAACATAATTATGAGGATCTTTATTAAGAAAATGATTAATTTCTTTAATTTTTAAATTTGGATGTTCATACATTGGTAATGATAAAATTTTATCATTAATTAATGAAGTTTTTGTAGTAAATTTAAAAGAATCCAACTTTTTATTTTCAAATAAAATTTTACCTAAAGTGATTGTTATTATTGGAGGACTTAATTTGGAATCATCAACACCTTTAAGGTTTTTTCTATATGAAAAATCAATGAGTTGGTTATACATGTCATCTATTTGTTGGTCTGAAAGGAAGATGTCCTTGTTTTCCACGTTGTGTATTTCTTCACTACCCACTTTCTCTTTAATTTCTTCAACATTTTCCACCTTTTCTTTGATTTCTTCATCAATTACTTCTTTATTAATTTGACCCTCTCCTATCAACCCCAACTCATCTAATAAATCCCAACTAGATTTATCCAACTCATCGGTTGATTCCATTGGTAACGCCTTTGCCAGCAGTACTTCTTTTTCGAATTCCAACTGATTCATACTCAACACTTTATCTGAAAATTTAATCAAATCTTGTTCAAGTAATGGATTTTTTAAATTTTCAATCTTTTTATCTTGTAATATATATAAATCTTTATCTCTTATATCCCAAGATAATGAATCATCATCTTTATAAGGTATTAAATCCGAATTTTTTAAATCATTCAATAAAATTAAAGATTCTTTTAAATGTTGATTATAATTTAATTGCCAAATTAAAAGTCTCTTTGATTTTTTAATTTGATTTTTATTTAAAGTTATAAGTTCATAATTTGAATCACTTATTAATTTAAAATAAACTTCAGTATTTTTAACTAATTCATTTAATGAAAATTCTCCAAATTTTTTAATAAATAATTTTTCAATACTTGATAAATCTAAAATTTCATTAAATGATTTATTTAAAATTGAATTTAAAATAATTTCTGCATTATAAATTTGAGTATTTGTACCAATAAATTGAATTTTTTCACTATTTAAATCAAATTTAATTTTAATACCAACTCTTGATAAATATTTTAAAATATAACCATTTTCCAGTAAAATTAAAAATAAATCAGATTTATTTAATTTTAAAGATTTTTTATAAATTAAATCATCAATTGCAGAAATTTTATTCAGTTTTGAAATTTTCCAAATTTTATTTAAAATTATTTCAACTAATTTTTTTTTTGAAATCAGTTTTGATGATAAATCATATTTTTCATTTACATATTCAATTAATTGTTCTTTTTTAAAAGATTTAATTAAATTTGATTTAATTAAATTAAATTTAATTTGACTAATTTCATTTAAATTTGGTTTAAATTTTTCAATTGCACTTATAATTGGATTTTGATTATCATCATTTAAAAGTAAATTCAGATCGATTAATGGGCTATTGATTGATCTCAGTCTATAATTCAGTGTATTTTGTAAATTTTGAACTATTCTATCGAATCGCTTATCAGATATTTGATCTGGTTTTAAAAAGATTTGCTTTCTTTTTGAATTCGATGTGACATTTTCTTGTGGTGATGCTAAATTGGTTGTATCTTTAAGTTCGTCTAATATGATTTGTGGTATAACGGGCTTGTCACCATACTTTAGAGGTGTATGAGAGAACCGCCTTAGAAGGTTAGCTGTGGGGTTTAGTAGTCTGGGATTGATCATGATGATGAATAGTTGCAAAGTTTTTTAAATTGTTTTTCTGATATTTGTGATGGTTGTCACGTGATTCACTGCGAACGAGCGAGCGAAGCGAGTGAGAGTGAGTGAGAGTGAGTGAGAGTGAGTGAGAGTGAGTGAGAGTGAGTGAGAGTGAGTGAGAGTGATTAGCGGGAGTGAGTAGTGAGAATGAGTAGTGAGAGTGAGAGTGAGAGCGAATACTGAGAGTGACTGAGAGTGACTGAGACTTCGGAGTCATGATGACAACAGTGACTTCATGCAGACTGAGCCTAAACAAAGTACACTCAAAGGTCATGGATAACAAGAGAAATGATCGCCTATAATTTCTTGACAATAGTTACACTACCATCCCCACTTGCACCGCTTTCTGTTGCCGATTTTATATGCGGAGACTACACAGAAAAATAAATAATTTGTGTAATATTCGGATCGTTATTGATTTCCCTCTCGCTTGAATTTCCCTCATGGCAAGATAAGCTTTAAAGTCATTTTTTTTCGCAATTTTATAGATTCCACGTTTTTGTTCTGTTGATTCGTATTACTGCTCGGCTCTATTCTACTATTTACGATTCTTCTGATACTTCTAACTTTGCTTGGCTTGATACGCCTCGATGCAGTTGTCTGACATGCCTGTATTATGATTCAAAGTAATATTTTGACTTTTTCTCCTCTCGTACAATGCCACGCTTACATAATCACACTAGTGCTCGCTTACTTTAACCTTCCGAAACCCCACCATCTTTTTCGTATTAAAAGTTTCCGAAATCATCATCTAGTCATATGGCTTTAAAGCATAACAATAATTTACATATAAATATTATAAATCCTCTTTGTAAAATTAAACTTAATTATTAGAAATTAGAAATGATTACTTTTCGTTCTGTACATCAAAAGGCTTTTAAATCCTTTATTCCACTCACTTCTACTTCAATTTTATCAAAAAGAACCTTTAATTTTTCTCCTAATAAACTGAATACAACTTTAGGAAATATTAATGATACAACTAGTGTTACAAATGCTGAAATTACTGCTAGACATGTTGCAAATAAAATTCAAGATATAACCAAAAAAAACACTCAAGTTGATTATTTACAAGATTTTAAAAATTCAGAATTATTTTCATTTTTAATAATTGGATTTGCAACTTTAAATAAATCAATTTTAAATTTATGTATTAAGATGTTTCCATATGTACCAATGCCTTTAATTAAAGCATTTGTTTATAAGATTTATTGTGGTGGTGAAACAATTGAACAAGTCAAAAAAACTGGTGAAAGATTAACAACTAGAGGAATTAATAATATGATGATTTCATTAACAATTGAAGCTTGTAATGGTAATGAAAATATTGATCCAAAATTCATTGTTGATGAAACTTCAAGATCTGTTAAAGAAATCTTGGTTCCACATACTCTTAAAGTTATTAAAGAATCTGGTAAAGATATTAATTCAATACCTCCAGGTTATGTTGCATTAAAACCAACAGGATTTTCAAAAGATTCAGTTAATGTATTGAAATATTTTAAAGATCCAAAATATTCTCAACAATTTGAAGATTTAGTTTCAAAAGCTCTGAATGTTTGTCAATCTATTTATGATTCAAATATTCAATTATCAAAACAATATCCTGAAAGAACAGCTCCATTTGTTGTTGGAGTTATTGATGCTGAAAAATTCGAATTACAAGAAGGTGTTTATGAATTACAAAGAAGATTATATTCAAAATTTAATCCAATTAATATGCCAATTTCAATTGTTGGTACTTTACAAATGTATTTATCAAGTTCTTCAGATTTATTAATTAAAGAAGAAAAATTAGCAATTGAAGGTAATTATAGATTAGGTTTAAAATTAGTTAGAGGTGCTTATATTCATTCTGAAAAGCAAAGATCTTCAATTATTCATAAAGATAAAGAATCAACAGATATCAATTATAATAAAGGGATTACTTATTGTATTGAATCAATCTTATCAAATAAAGGTAATGAAAATACAATTGGTCATTTAGTTGTTGCATCTCATAATGCTGATTCAATGAAATTAGCAACTCAAAAATTATATGCTAATGAATTCGTTAAATTAAATAAAAATAAAAATAATATTGTTTTGGGTCAATTGTTAGGGATGGCTGATAATATCACTTATGATTTGATCAAGAATTATAATGTCGATAATGTTATTAAGTATGTTGCATGGGGTCCACCATTGGAAACAAAAGAATACTTGTTGAGAAGATTGGAAGAAAATGGTGATGCTGTCAAGGATGATACTGGATTGCCTTTGGTTAAGGCTGTGATCACCGTCATGTTCAAAAGAATGTTTGGCATGGCTTAATTAGATTATATTGATGAATTAATGATTAGACTAGATACTGTGTAAGTAGAGGTGATTTCTACAGTGCGTACTTGAAGTTTGTGATTTAGTGTCGTGACTTAGTGTCATGACTTGTTACCGTTTGTGACTTAGTGTCGTAACTTAGAGTCATGACTTGTTACCGTTTGTGACTTAGTGTCATGACTATCCATGACTTAATGTCATGACTTAATTATCCATATGGATGACTCCTATATATTGTAATCTGTAGCAGGCCAAGCATGGCTACTTATAACACATTGTACAACCCATTCCCAATCAATAACTTTCACCTTGGTAGACCCCGTTTCCAATTTAATAACTTCTTCATTATCATCATACACTATTACCTTTCTACCTTGAGAATCCAATAATTTTGTTTCTTTCAATACTTGATTCAAGGTTGAACAATATTGCAAAGAACGTGCCCCAAAGCAATGAAATATAAACTTGCAAGTGTTAACAAGTGGACTATTTGCCAGTTTTGGATGATGTAAAGCAATCACATCATAACCAAATAATAAATCTGAATTATTTTCCAATTGTTCACTTAATTTGAATCCAGAATCATAATTACAATGAAATTTATATACATCAAGACTTTTGATTGCATTAAACGATCTTGATTGGCCGGCTGGTAATAAATATGTTGGCCAACTAGTTGGATTTTGTAAATCATTCGAACAATCTTGAATATATGCATCACTCAAAATGGGCCAGCCCAATGCAAGAGCTTGCAAATATTTGGCACTACGACAATAATTATTTGAAATCATGGCACCAAATCGATATTCTCCATTAATTAAATTCTTAACAGGTAATAATTTGAGTTTAGAATCATTTGAATAAGTAAATAAATCATTCAATGATTCAATAATAGTCCCTCCATTTTTTTGAATAAGATTTATTATTTGATCTTTTCTTTCACCTTCAATACTTGTTATACAAAATATCATATCATTAAAAATCAATTGTTTTTTGGGAATTATAATTTCATTCTTTTTAGGAGAAATTGGTTCATATCCAATACTCGGCATTCTTTTACTTTGAATTGAATCATATTTACGCATTGATTTATGAATATCTTTTTCATTCAAAATAAGTCCGAAATGTTGTTGATGTAATACCCAATCCGAATATTCCATAAAACATTCGGATAAAGGTATTCCAATTTCTCCTTTGGATCCAATTCCTTTTTGTGTATATCTCTTGATAAGTACGAAATCATAACCTCGAATACATTTGTTGCCAGCATCAGAACAACTTTCAGAGTTAGTTAACCCAGTAACAATATATTTAATGGTACGTCCTCTAACTCTAATGATATCTCCAATGCGAATATCTAATAAATAAATATCTGCATTTTTAATCTGATATAAACCTTCTGCAAATTCAATGGTCAGAGTATCGATTCCTCTTTCAGTGATTTTCCCAGTATATACTTTTAAATTATATGTTGCCCAAACATTATTTTGAAATTTAATATCATTTTCAGTTAAAATTTCCAGATTTTCATGTCTTAATGGTAAATTTTGGGAAAACTCTTGTAATTTTGAATTTTGAGATTTATCCGAATTTTGTGATTGTGTTTCTATAATGTAATTTTTCTTTCTTTTGATGGGTATGATCTCATTTGTAGTTTGTGCTTCAGTATTCTCATCGATATCATCTAATTCCGAAGTTAATTCGACATCTTGAACTTCTTCATCAATCATATCTTTCTTTATTTCAGGTGAACTTGGCGGAGGGTTTTTAAATATATCTAAAGTATCGTATGATTTGGTTGGTGAAGAATACTTATTTTCAAATCTTTTACCCGTATTAAGCAAAAATGGAGATGATTCTACAACTTCATTGCTTAATGGAGATGTTTGTACAAGTATATCATTTTGTGCCTTTAAATCGGGTATCTCGTTTAATTCTGGATGTTGAACATTGATTATTTCACCACATTCCATTTTTAATTTCCTCCTCTTGTTAATTTTATGAGTAAATAAACTATCATCATATTGATTGCCTAAAAGAGAGTTTAAATCTTCGTCTTCATCGTCGGTTTTGATCACTTCTGGATGCGACTCTCTTGTTGGATAGTTTATTTCGTATTCTTCCTGTGTATTGATGACTTGTCTGTGTGATTGAATACGTTGAACTTTTCTTCCAAACGATGAGTCAGTCGAGCTTTGAGTTTGACTTATCTTTTGTGTTCGCTGAATGTCTGCAATTCTCTGAGTGTCTAGTAGTTGTGTTGGGCTTTCAGGTGTGTATAGGGCTTGTGTGTCTCCAGTGGGTTGTGTATCTCCAAGTTGTGTATCTTCAATCACCTGTGTATCTCCAATATGTTTTGTAATTTGAGTATCTGTGGGACTTTTATTGATTATCTGCGTATCTGGAGATAATCTGTGGGGTGATTCCGATCGAAAAGTACTGTGCATCTCTGGTATGAGGATTTCAGGTATCTGAGTATCAGGTATCTTCTGAGTATCAGGTATCGATGGGGTGTATTGTATCGGTTGGGTTTGAGGTATCTTCTGAGTGTCTTGTACCGGTAAAGTGTCTTGTATCGGCAGAATGTCTTGTATTGAAAAAGTGTCTTGAATTCCTCGTGTCTCTTGAATCTTCTGTGTCTCCTCATCAGTAAATTCCACTTGACTCTTGTCAACAAATTCATTTTCTGTCGTCCTGTCTATCTCTTTTTCCATAGTCTCATCACACTGTTCACTTTCAATTTGTTTACTCTCAGATCGCACCCTTGCAAATGGATCGCTCGATTGATACGGATCGACTTGTGTATCTACTATCAGTGCCTTTCTTGCAAAAGCAACGTTGATATTCTCTTGTTTCTTGTCTTGACTCGAGTTTGGATATATACGTTGTGTTTCTTTTTCTCCAGATAATCCCGTATCATCTCCAAATATAAGACTATTATTCCCATCTTCATCCTTATCCTCGCCTATGTCTGATTGACCATAGCCATATTCTTTATATACAATCATGTTTAATCATTTATCTTTTTTATTAAATGTTAATTTTTAAATAGTATTTTTTTTTTTTTTTAAATTTAAATTTGCAATCAAATTTTTAAATTTCATTAAATACCATAACTATTACAAACTAATATACATAATTTTAAGAAGATTTTCCACCTCTTAATTGACTCATTATCATATCCAAATCATTAGTTGGTTTGGATGGGGTAACTTTTGTAGACTTATCAAGACCAATTTCAAGTTCATTTTTTGGTTCATAATCTTTCTTTACTGTGAATAAAGCAAATAAACCTTGAGTTATATGAGATCTAAGACTTAACAAATAATTTGGTAAATCACCTTTAGAGAAATCGATTGCGATCAAATAAGCATCCTTAACAAACCAAGGCTTGCCACTAAGAACACCGACTCTGTTGCGTTTAGTTAAATAAGTATACATCTTTGCAAACTCTTGTTGATCTAAAACATTATCATTACTCTTAAATTGAGCCAAATACAAGTTTCTTGATCCAAGTAATTTGTTCAAATATGAATCTGCTTTTACTTGATCTAATCTTCCTTCAACAAAATAAGAATTATATGTAAAAATATCACCACATATATCCAATTGTCTAGCAACATTATTTGTTTCTGAACTATTATAAAATTCAGCTGTACAATTAAAATTAGCAAAATCTGGAAATGTAATTTTACCTGACCATACTTTAGAATTTTGTTTGATTGGTGGTTCAGGTTCATAATCACTTTCATGTACTTCTTCTTCTTCTTTTGATACTTTTTCTTCTACTTTTATTGGTTCATTTTTTATTTCTTGTTGTTGTTCTTCTTGTTCTTCTTCTTCATCATCTTCTTCAATTCTTGGATTGAAATTTTGATAATTAGTAACCCTATTTTGTTCATGAACTTTAGTTACTTCTTTAACCTCTTTAATTTCTTCAAACCTTCTATGATCAACTTTTTTAGTTGTTATATTTTGATCAATTTCTTCTTCTTCATCATTTTCATTTTCTCTTATTTCATCACCTTTATGAGTTCTTCTAATAATATCAGATGGTTCATTTTGTTTTAAAATAATATTTTTTATATTACTTTTAACTTTTAATTCAACTTTTTCAATATCTTGATTAATTTCTTTTGGAGTTTTTTGAATTAATTCTTTAAAACTAAGTTTATTATTAAGAATATCACTCATAAAATATTTTTTAAGTAAAAAAAGTATTCTTCTTCCTTCTTCTATATATTTTTTATTTGAGAAATTTGTATGTATTAAATCTTCAATTTCAAGTGACCAATTAGTTGCAAGATTTTCTTTAAATTCTTCTGAATCTGTTTGAGGGAAACTTTTTTTAAAATATGAATAAAAAGCTTTTGCTGTACTTAATCTAATTTCATCTTTTAATTCTTTTGATAATTTATTAATACCAACAATTTTTAAAGTATCTTTTTCAAGAATTTCTTTATTTTTTTCAATTGGTTTATTCACTTTTAAATTTGGATCACAAACATTACAATTATACTTTTCAGGAATTGCCTTTGAAGATTTAAATCCCATACAACGGGCATGTTGCCATGTATTACAATTGTCACATTGAATGAATGTACCACCAGTATCTGTCTCTTCATCATAATTATCTTGAGTAGTACCACAGGGCGTACACCTTACTATTCCCTCATCGCCTTGTTTTGAATCGTAATCTTGATCATCTTCGTTTGGTTTATGTTTCTTGATATCTTCTAACTCCTGAACATTCTCATAAAGGAACTCATCAAAACTGCGCTTTGTGTGTTGACCTTTGTTCGATCTGGCTGAACGTCTGGTTCCCAACATAGAAAAGTATTAAGCTTGTTTTTGTATGTTATGAGGAATAAGAATTTATACAAGGGTCTATACAATAGAGTATATGTAGATTATTAAGTCAATTTGTATTAGTGTTTTGATTACTTTTTAACTTGTCTCTTTTTTTTTGCCTCTTCGTTATTTTTTGAAATTTACACACGACCTTATCGCGGATGGTAGCGCAAATTGCACAATGGTTGCAAATTCTACTTCAATTACTTCACATATTTATTAAATGGCTAAAAGGAAAAGAATAAAGAACTGAAATCAAACACCAAGTTATAAAGAAAAAACAAAAACTATAAACCTTTAATCAATGCCATAAGATCATTATCATCACCCAAAAACTCTTCTACATTTGATAAGGCATGTTCACTAAATAAACCAGATTTAGTGGGTCTATAACCTTCTGAAACAGCTTCAACAATTGATGCACGTCTACGTTTCAGTTTAGAAGGAATATTGGGTGAATTTGAAACATCAGAAAGATTGGATGAATAAGAAATACGACGTGATTGATTAGGTTTTTTAATTGTTTTACCACTAATCGAACCACGTTTATTGGATCCAGTACCATTAATACTATTACCATTATTATTTCCATAAACTTGTGAATTTGTTAATGAATATCTTCTTTTGTTATAATCATTATTATTAACTTTTGAAGGTTGATAAAAATGAGAATGATCAGGATTTAAAATTGATTTATTTCTAAATGCTCCAAGTGGTACTTTTTTTTGCAGTTGATTATTAAAATCTCTCCATATTTTAACATCATTTTCATCATCATTATCTAATTCACTAACATTTAATAATTCATCTAATCCAAGTGCAACAACATCTTCATTATTAGGATTTACTTTTTTACCACGTCTAGGTTCTGAATTCTTAATTATAGGATTATTAGAATTATTACTTCCATGTAAAGATCTTGTTGAAAGTCCATCAATGATTCCAAAAGGTTTACTATCTATTGCAACCCAAGTTCCAAGAACTGGAGGTCTATAATCTGCTGTTTTTGAAGATAAAACTTCTTTTGCCAGTTTAGATCCAAACTTATTTTTATTACTAGAAACAGGTAATGACATATCAATATCTGTTGATTCTCCACTATCATATTCAAATCCATCTTCAATTTCATCATTTTGTTCTTCCAGTTTCTTTTTACCAGTGATTGTCATACGACGTCCATTAATTTGTTTTGTATTAACTTCCAATTCATTAAATAATTCTTCCATTGCCAATTTTTCATTTTCATCGATATATCTAAAACTTTGTTCAACTTCACTAGATTCAGAATCATTATCAGAACTAAAAAAATAATTCCATAAATATGAATCATCATCTTCATCACTATTCATTTTAGATCCTTTATGTTTCTTTGATTTCTTTTTATCAATTGGTTTATTATTTGAATAATTTGTTTGAGGTAAAGCTTTTATTTTATCAACTTCTTCATCAATTTCTTCACCTTCATCTTCATCTTCATCATCAAATAATGGAACATTAAAATCGATAAAATCTTCATATTCATCTTCTTCATCTTCAATTTCAGATTCACTATTAACACTACTTTCATATTGAATAATATGATTCGATTCTTCATTTTTCATATTATTAAATGAATCGAGCATTATATTTGAAGATTCTTCATCATCATCAAAACCATTATTTTCAAATTCATTAACCAAAAATCTTTCTTCTTCCTTTAAAAACCTATCTTCATCACCAATCGAACCAATTGAATTACGATGTGGAGATGAACTATTATGACGATTATTATCTAAGAATTCATCAGAAGCATCATCATTTTCTGCTTGTAAAGTGGCCAATAATTCATTATCATCGATTTCATAATCTTCATCAGAATTAAGTTCATCATCTCTAAATTTTGGAACTTGAATTAATTGTGAATCGAAATCAAAATCAAAATTGAAATTTTGTGTACCATTATTCGGTATATCATTCAAAGTTAAATTACCTTCAAGTGGGACTTCTTCACCAATATCTTCTTCTTGATTAAGAGAGTCTTCTTCTTCATCTTCATCTTCTTCTTCTTCATCTTCAACAGATGACTCCTTTTCATCATCTTCAATAATAGACTCATCGAATTTTCCAACATCATCAAATTCAAATGTAAAATTGATATCTTCAGGTAATACAGCTTCTGATTTTCTTCTACCAAATTTGGGCTTTGAAACTGAATTTGATCTCATATTGGAAGATTTGTTTTTCTTTTGAGATTTAGATAATGCCATCAAATCTGAAATATCAATATCTGAATCTGATTCAAGAACCAGATCATCACTATTCTCTTGATTCAAAAGTTGGTTTCTTTGATATTTACTAATTCCTTTCATTGCTCTTGCAGCCTTAATAGTATTTGCTTTACGTTCTGCTTGAAGTTTCAAAAAATCAACATCCGAATCATCAGAAGATGAATAATTTTCTTCCTCTTGTTGTCTACTTCCATTTTGATTTTGATGACCATCTGAAGAAGAATCTGAATCTGAATCTGAATCTGAATCTGATGATTCATATTTATTATACATATCTCCAAAAGGTGCAATACCTTTTGAATCTTGATTTTTATCATCTTCATCACTAATATTATCATCACTTTGATGATTTTGATAAGATTTCCAATCAACAGTTTTCTTTGGTGTTCTTTTTCTTGCAAATGAAGTCTTATTACTTGTTCTTGAAGTTTTTCTTTGTCTTTTCCCAGAAGTTTTCTTACTTATTGGGAACATCTTTGATTTATCATCTGAAACAGCAGTTAATGAAGAATCTGAAGAATCTGATTCTGATACAACATTTTGTTTGGGATAATATTGGAAAGTTTTTTCTTCTTCTGAATCGGCATCAACATCTGAAGATGATGAAGTTGAAATAATACTAAATCGACGTTGTTTATATAAATTTTGTCCAATATATGAATTAAATTTCTTTCCTCCAATCTTTGGATTTGAATGATTAGACTTTTTTTGATTTAAATCAACTTTTCTTGATTTGGTTGGATAACCTGTTTTTCTAGGACTTTTAGCCATATCTTTCCTTCTTACTATTTTCTTCAATTACTATTTATGTCTGGAAAGTTAGATTGAAACGGAAATTCGGTGCAGTGATACATAATATTCTCTTTTAAAGAAGGCACACACCTAGATGTGAAATTTAAAACTAACTGTGGCTTGTTTAGATTTTGCAATACTATTGGTTTTGCAATTATTATACGGTGGATTTTCAACTCGATTTCGTTGGTACTTTTCGATCGTAAATTTAATTTATAACAAATGGAATGTACGGTATAACGTGAGTTTAAATAAGCTTTTAGATTAAAAGGAGATGGTATGGTAAAAAAAATACCTTTAATGGTTTTGATGAGATTTTGAGATGAGATAACATTTTTTCCCCTCAGTGAAAAAATTACAAACGATCGAACGAACGATCGAAGCGAGTGAGTGAGTGAGTGAGAAGTAAATGAGTGAGTGAGGAGTAAATGACTGACTGAATGAGGAGTAAATGACTGACTGAGTGAGTCGTAATAAAAGATAGCCCGAGCTTGTAGACAACTCGGTGATGGTCAAAGAGATAACTAAGTACTCCTCGCAAGGAGATCTACTGACTACTACGTAATCTACTTCGTAGATTACTTCGTAGATCGATTTTATAGTAATAATTTACATTAAGGAACTATACATTTAATGCTTCTTTTCAGCTTCGGAACTAGCAGTCAATCTAGCACTTAACTCAATCTGTTCCTTTACAACCTTGGTCAAGTATTCAATCATGATCACATCTTGGTTATGGTCACGGAAAAGTTTGGTCAACTCATCCAAATTAGTCAAGATTTGTGGTTTTGTCAATAAAGTATTACTTAACAATCTTAATAATTCTAAATCAACATCACTTATATTTTGATTTGATTGTTGTCTTTCAATATAAGCCAATAACAGATCGATGTTGGCAACAACAAACTCTAATTGCTTCGACAAATAACTCAAGTCTGAGTCCAAACTATAGGCGTTCTTATTTATTGATTGTTGCTTCAATTTATTGAATGCTAATTTCTCAGTAACAGTACTGTTTATGATTTGATTTGGAATTGGCGAGAAAATATAAGAGTTGTTGGTGGAAACGGTTTTCCATCCTGGAATAGAAGCACCTGAAGATACACCGGTAGCCTTTCCAACAGCAGCTCCAATATAAGTGGTCAATTTAGGAGCAGAAATTTCTTGATCAACCAAATATTCAACATTCAAGTAAACTGCTGGAAATGGGTAAGCACGATCAACACCTTTCGAGTAAAAATCATGGATCAAGCTAGTGGTGCTATCTATTTGGTTCGAACTATCAAACCAACCCAAAACCAACTCCTTTGGATGTGTCTTCTTATACAATTGATAGAAAGCCTTGTGGGTTTGTTCTTCAATCGAGATTGAATCGCCTGTTTCGTTGCATGGAACCATGAAGGCATCTCTAATTTCGATTTCACTACCATCATCAGATCTTATACCGAGTAAAGTACCAATAATTCTCTTGTTGTTTGAAAGAACTTGCTTCGAAACTATCGTCAAGATTTGGAACAATGCTGGCGAGTGTATCTTGACGGTGGTGGCACCTGAAGCAGATGGTGCAGCTGGCGCAGTCACGGTTGGTCTCACCAAATGCATGAAACTAGTTGAAGACATGATATTCTATAAATATTGAAGAAACCGATTCACTGCTTTTTTGTATTTGATATTTGGAAAATTTTCTCTCAACGAAGAGAAGAAAAAAAGTGTTATGTGCAGGTTGGTTGGGTCACGTGCTGCTACAAGAGATGAAGAGCTTATTAATTGTTTTTTAAGTTACAAGGTAAGTTTAAGATGCCCATCTCTGCATTGATACAAGATGATTAGAAAGGCCTTATAAACCCATGTATTTATTAAGCTGTCACAGTATGTTTGACTTAAAGCTCCCGCGAACAATTTGATTTTAGCGAGAAAAATAAAATGAGTCGCGGTAAATTTCGTGCCATCGCTATATTTCTCAAAGGCGAAAGTTTAACAACAACATACTACAACATCAAATACGATGCAAGAAACTCAACATGATGATAAAGAGAAAATAAATGAGACAGAACATCCTCATTCTACCGAACCAAACACACGAGTTTCTTCTCAGACAGAAAAACCGATTGGATATATAGAGCCAGGAAATACAAATTGTTGGTTATTCCTGGAACATTGTTTCATCAATAAGTCTCCGAGTAGACGTCATTTGAAGATGACTGTACCTCAAGAACTCAAGGCAAGAGAATCGATCCATGATTTCATCATTCGTTTGGGGTCGAGGCTTAAGTTGGATGGACGCACTATATTGGCAGCCACCATATATGTAAATCGATATTATATGAGGATCCCGATTTCATCATCCAAATATTACGTTGCAAGTGCTGCATTGGCAATTTCACTGAAGTTGAACGATACTTATAGACAGCCAGATAAAATAGCATTACAAGCATGTAATTTAAAAAACCCACATCCAGCCAACCCAATTGATGAACAAAGTGAGATGTTTTGGAGGTGGCGTGATCAATTATTATACAGAGAAGAACTTATTTTAAAAACCCTTAATTTTGATTTAAATATAGAATTACCTTATAGTATCAGAGAAAATTTAATGGAGGTTGAAACAATGGTACCTTTAAATGCAACGTATTCAATTTTTGTTGAGAAAAGAGATGATATTTTAAAAAATACAGTCGCACTTATTGAGATATTGTCTTCATTACCTATATTGGTTACATTTGATATGTATACACTATTTGCAACTGGACTTATAGTTATGTTGAATGAAGCAAAGGAAAAGTTTGAGAAAGAATTGATTTCACTTCCTCCAAACTATTTGATAATAAATTTAAAAGTTAATTCAGAATCTTGTTTTAATTGTTATAAATATTTACTTAAATTGCTCAAATATGCCGAACTGGATCCACAGGTGGCAAGTAACAAATTGGCTGCAAAGAGATTAAAACCAATTGATCATGAAGTATTTAAGGCAATTGCAAATGAAAACTAATCGTATCTCTTGTATATAGAAGCTCTTAATTTTAAATTCATTTGCACCCATTTTTTTCATTTTTGTGGTTTTCTTTAATTTTTTTCAACACAAATGAAAAAAAAAATTGAACAAAAATTCTCAAAAAGTGTTTAAAAACTTTTTGCACCCAATTTTGTTTTTGTTTAATGAAACATTGGCAAGTTTTAAATTATGATATCTCAAGATGCACATAGTCTATGCATTGAAGATGGTCTGCTGAATGATAGCTATTCACTGGATGAAGATTTTGTTCCTGATACTTCAGAAACTTGGGCTACAAGTTTAATGGAGAAACGAGTGTATCACATATATAAAGAAATCATCCATCACTGCCGACAGGGCAATGATTATCAAGTGTTGACCTTGATGACATTGGTCCAAGTGAGCTCCATCACACCACCACTAATCCATTATTTGTTAGGATGTACTCTTTTTAACCTAGGGCGTGTTGATGGGTCCCTTCGTCAAATATCACTTGCAATCGAATTGGAATATGATTTGGAGATACGTGAAGAATATATACTTAGATTGATTGAGATATTGGAGAAATTAGGCATGACTCAAGAAATCATTTCATGTTTTGGAGAAATCATATCAGTTGCTCAAATCAATGTTATTTTAAATCAAGATTCTAAAACAATTGATAAATTTCAATCTAAATTAGATAATTATAAAAGTGATTTAAATTTGATTTTATCAAGAATTAAAGTTCAAAAATTCCCAATTATTAGTTTACATAAACAAGCCGAAAATTTTTTATGTGCAGATGGTAGATTATCTTTTCATTCATTTAGTCGAAGTTGTTTAACAATCCATGATTTGGTTGAACAAGCAAAGGAGCAATTGTCAATATGGGGTAAAGATCAAAAAACAATCAAATTGAT
The DNA here is from genome assembly GCA_030563745.1 of Kodamaea alishanica (nom. inval.). Classification (NCBI taxonomy): domain Eukaryota; kingdom Fungi; phylum Ascomycota; class Pichiomycetes; order Serinales; family Debaryomycetaceae; genus Kodamaea; species Kodamaea alishanica (nom. inval.). The sequence goes on from JAJMJX010000004.1 coordinate 587,040, forward strand.
TGAACCATTGAATATCTTGATGGAAAGTATAAAACTTATGGGACCCAATTATTTATTTGAAGAGATTTTATCAGGAAGAAATCTTTTGTTAATTTATGAATTAATGAAGCATGAAGAATCCAAATTCCCAGGGATTGATTTCAAAATCACAGGGGCAAAGCAATTGGTTAAACAATTACGAGTTTGGGGACAATATCCAAACAATTCAATCATTGGTATTAGTTCAATGATTATTCGACATAAATTAATTAAAGGATTTATTCGATATCATAATAAAGATTATACAGAAGCAGTTGATGAATTTGGATGGTGTTTTCAATTCTTTATTCATTTACAAAAAATCCTAGGTTTAGACGTCAATACAAATCAAGCATTATCACTTCAAACAAAAGACATATTGTTGTTATATCATGTACAATCATATTGCTTTCAAAACCAAACTAAAACAAGAGTCAAATTGGGCCACTTATTCTCCGAGTTATTGGATGCTGGTCACAAGTTCGATAAATCAGATAGCATAAGAAATAACAAGTTGACCCTTTATATGGGTATGATACACGAAGAATTGGCACAATTGAACTTTGAAGAAAGTTTAGACCTTGTAAGGTATGGAGCCCAACCATTGGAGCAAATGTTAAGATTTTATATATTAGCTACAACAACAATTGTATCAGATGATCCTTCGGTTATCTATCTATATGATAGAATCATCTGGGGGTTACTTATGCATGGTGGGATTCATTTATATACCCTATGGTTCTTTATGTCTTTAAAAACACATTTCTTTATTGAGCTTGATTTTGGTCCTATTCATTTATCATTGGAGCATGATTATCGGATCTTTAAAGTTAATGATTTTTTAGAAACTTATGAGAATGGATGGGAATTTGTTGATAAATCATATGAAATGAGTAAGAGTCTTGAGAATGAAATATCATACGATTGGGAGTCTTCGGCCGAGTTTATAATTCCACCCATATTCATCGATAAACAAACTCGGAGATTAATAGTGAAGGAGAAAGAATCACAACCCAAACTCAAGTCATGCATGAAGAAAATCATTGAACCACCCAAGACACCTACTGACAATATTAGCTATCAATTGGTGACTTTATGGCTTGAGTCATATACCGAGAAACATGGATCGGTTCCTGAAGTAGTGAGAGCATTTACAAATAAAAGTTAGATATGAAATGTCGAGATATCTAGATACCATTCCTTGGATACCTCTTTTTACGTATTAGACACCTTTTCTTGGATAACTTCCTTTGATATCGAGATCAGTCTATACGTTTTGTAATTTCGGCCTGGTAGCGCGCCATTCTATATTTTCGAGAAATTGCGACCATTTAAATACTTATAAATCAATTTATTTATTCATTATGGATCATCATAACAATCTTCGCGAACAAACCAATGATATCTTCGCCTACTTGGACTCGAGTCTTGTAGACATTTTCCAGCGACAGCAAATAAACCAGCTTTTTCCAAATAGCTTGGAGGCACATGAAGCGCTTACGATGCAAGACTGGGATAGAGTCAATGAATTGATTGTTTCTACATTAAGAAGACATAGAGAATTACAAAGTGAACGTGATAGGCTTCGATTCTGGAACTATTGTGGCATTGTTTATCTTTGGATATTACCATTACCAACATTCAACTATATTCAATATTGGAGAGATCATCATCCAAGAAACATTCTTCAGAATTTATTCACATATTGTAATCATATTTTGATGAAGATCGGAAGGTATGCACGTATATCAGGTGAATTGATTGTATTTTTCATTTATTTCCGTAATATCATTCAACGAGTTGTCTTTATTGCCGATTTAGCAACTTTCTCATCGAGTTTTATTCTGGATATTTATACTTATATCTTTCGAAATCTGGGACAAATGGTACACAGAAATCTTGAAATATTTTTAAACAAGGGTGATATCTTTTATTTTGCAAAGGATGATTCGAATATTGGCACTTTTAAATTTTTGCGTATCGCAACTTATAATTGGTTTGCACGCAATTTAAATACACGTTGTATCAAAACTTCTGAATTTACTTCATGTTCAATTGATGACAATAGCTTAATTTTTAAATTTCATGATGTATTGGCTATGCATTTTACAAGTTTACACAAGTATAGATGGTTATTAACCCTGGCGACTCTGATAGTTCACCTTTTATATGCTGCATTCGGATTAATAATCGGTCTTAATGTTGTTTTCTTCATTTCATATGGAGTATTTACTCGCTTGTTAAGGTATAGCACTTTTTATTCGCGTATTGGAGGAATACTTCAGAATACTCTGGGTGGAAATATTATATAGAATAAAACGTCTTGGTAGCGCGCGTTTTTCAACAATTTGTTTTAAATTTTTGTGGGGTATTAAAAAGTTTATTGTTTATTCTTTTTTACAGCTAAAAATGGCCACCTCAAATATGAAGGCTATTGTGTTCAATGGCCCATTTGACGTGAGTACAGAAACTCGAGAGATCCCTTGTATCAAAGAGGATACTGACGTTGTGTTGAAAGTGAAGTATTCTGGACTTTGCGGGACTGATTTACATACGTACCGAGGCCACATTCCAGGGCCTAAAGGTGAGATCATTGGTCATGAATTCTTGGGAACAATTGTGGCTAAAGGAGATAAGGTCACCAAGTTCAAATTGGGAGATCCGGTTGTGGCTGCCTTTACAACTCAATGTGGCGAATGTTATTATTGTAAGCAAGGATTAAGCGGTGTTTGCAAACACACCAACACTTTTGGTAAGGTCGGATTGGCTGGAGGCCAGGCCGAATATGTACGTGTCCCATATTCCGAAAACACTTTGATACCTATCAAAACCGCAAACGACCCGGTTTATGTATTGATGAGTGATATTTTCATCACCGGTTACTATGGTGTCAAGAAAATTATCAATTATTTCAAGCAAGAAACTGTTCAAGGTGTGCTGAATTTACAACATAAGGATATAAATATATTACAAATTGGAGCTGGTCCTGTTGGTTTATGTGCTTTGAGAATTTTTAAACATTTTGGATTTGAAAAAGTTGTTGTTGTCGATAGTGTCCCCTCTAGGCTTGAACAAGCCCGCAAATTCGGGGCATTCAAAGCAATCAATTTTGAACAAGACCCAAATGGTGTTCAAAACTTTATTGATAAAGATCTTGAGGGGATTGGTTTTGATGCAGTGTTAGAGGTTGTTGGATCGCTGGAATCTTTAAAGAGTGCTTACGATAGTATTCGTCACAATGGATTTATTCTGTGTCTCGGTATGGCGCATGGCCCATTGCCATTTGATGGATTACAGTGTTATTTAAAGAGTGTTAACATTCTGTTTGGCCGTTGCCATGTATGGGCATTGTTTCCAGAGGCATTGAAAGTGTTTGAAGAAGTTAAAAATGATTTCGAACAATTCATTGATTATAAAGTTGGTATTGATGAAAGTAAGAAAGCTTTCGAGTTATTTGATCAACATAAAGTAAATAAAGTTGTCTTTGAATTCTGATCAGACACTGACTTTTTCAAGAATCCTCTTCTTTAATTCGATAGCGAATTGTTCCATCAACTTGCCGTCTGGTGTCAACTTATTCAAGTTCTCATAATACGTAAGAGATATATTCATCCCATTGTAAGGGGTACTAGCAACAATAAGATTGAAATAAAATCCAGGATTTTCTGAAAAGATCAAATCTTCAACTTGCCATTCATCTGATTTAATATCAGCAAGTCCCAAATTTGAACTCAATATAGATAAAGATTTATCGAAAATTGATTTTTTCTTTTCAGGTTTTTCCAGTTTCCAAAATTTACGAGTCAGCAATGTTCCAAATGCACTATAGAAATCTCTCCACCAAAGAGACGTTTGAATTTTGGATTGAAGTATTTTCATGTTTTCATTTAAACTTTTCCCACCAGGGACATTACAACCATCCATACCAATTGCAAAATTATATTTGAGCTCATCTTCTAAGTGAGGATAAAACTTTCTACCATTGAAACAGATAATATGTAATGTATCCAGATCTTTTCCCGTATCAGTGTATTGGAATACTAAATCATTCAATGTTTCCAAGGTAATGGCATGCAAGAAAGGAGTCATTGTCATATTTTGAGACCTTAATTCTTCAAGCAAGCTAGTCATTGTTGATGCTGGGATATTGATGAGTTGCATACCATAATCAGCAGGATCTCTCATGTTGACACTGAATGGTTCAATAACCTTTTTTGGTGGGAAAAAGTAATTATATGTATACAAGGCCATCATTCTCACTTTGAATGACAATGGGAAACTAAAAGCGTTGGTGATGTCCTGGAAATGCCTTGTTTCTTTAAAAGGCACCAGTGAATCAAACAATATAGGCAAGAACTCAACATCATCTTTCAATTGACTCAATTCATGAACCAAATCCTTGAAGAAGTATACAGCCGAGTTTCCATCAACAAACAAGTGGTCGGTAGCGTAAGTAAGATGTTGAACGCCGAGGTGTTCATGAACAATCAACCTCCACAATGGGGTTTGTGAGTCCAACTTGAAAGCAAGCAACGAGATCTCTTTAATTCTTTCAGCATCGAATGGTTTGCTTAATGTGACGAATTCAACCAATTGATCGAATTCGATGCTTTCAACAGCTTTCTTCACAAAGTTGTCACCATTCATACTGGCATCGTGAGATTCATCTTTTGTTCTGAATGCATTGAATGCCAAAACAGGATATTTGGATAAGATCCGATGCAAAGCCCAAGACAATTGAGCCTTGTTCACTGGTTTGTTCAACCGTGCAGTAGTGTTGAAGCTGGTATAAATGCTTTGAACATTTCTCGAGATATTCCATTTTTCCATGAAATTAACTGCAGACATCTTAGATACATGATTTGATGAAAACTCTATGAAATCTCAGACTCTTTAAGTAGCTTCAATGGCTCTGCGTATATAAAAGTTATTGGATAACGCAAAATAGATAGTCGCACTTGCAGAAAATATTTGAGACGATCTTCAGGGCTTATTTGACTATTTTAGATTATAGACGGGCGATCTTGGATCACAAAACATTCCCCTGCGATCAAATCTCAATTGATTGATATCTTCGAGGCTAACATTACGCAGAAGTTTGGGAGAGGAGTTGCGTAGCTACAGGATAATTGCATACTAAAAATTTTGGACTTATTCCGGCCAATGCAATTGTTTTAAACAGGGTTATATGGTATTTAAAAATCATTCAAAACCTTTGGGAATGCAGATGGCCAGACCGATCATACACGACTTTTGGAAAAGGTTGCCGATCACGTTGGCAAACGGCCGGATTCCGGGCATGTGAAACAAAAAAGCCATAACTGGTTTTCAAAACATTGTTGTTAAAGATCTCAAGGGGATTGGTTTCGATGCGCTGCTGGAAGCTGGGATCACCGCCCGCCTCAAAGAGTATTTACGATATTGCTCGCCACAAAAGTCTATTTTGTGTCCCAACAAGCTGCATTGCCATTGATGGGTTACAGAGGTGTTTGGAAAGTGCTCATTGGCCACAAAGCCAAATTTGAAGTACAATTTATATATTATAATGTTGTTAAAAAGAAGCATTCGATTTGATCAACATAATTTAAACACGGTTTTCATTCCAATCAAACGCCGGCATTAGCTTTCTCAAGGATCCTTTTCTTCAACTCGATAGCGAATTGTTCCATTAAATTACCGTTTGGTGTCAACTTATTCAAGTTCTCATAATACGTAAAAGATATATTCATCCCATTATAAGGAGTACTAGCAACAATGAGATTGAAATAAAATCCAGGATTTTCTGAAAAGATCAAATCTTCAACTTGCCATTCATCTGATTTAATATCAGCAAGTCCCAAATTTGAACTGAATATCGATAAAGATTTATCGAAAACTGATTTTTTCTTTTCAGGCTTTTCCAGTTTCCAAAATTTACGAGTCCGTAACGTTCCAAATGCACTATAGAAATCTCTCCACCAAAGAGACGTTTGAATTTTGGATTGAAGTATTTTCATGTTTTCTTTCAAACTTTTCCCACCAGGGACGTTACAACCATCCATACCAACTGCAAAGTTATACCTGAGCTCATCTTCTAAGTGAGGATAGAACTTTCTACCATTGAAACAGATAATATGCAATGTATCCAGATCTTTTCCCGTATCAGTGTATTGGAATACTAAGTCATTCAAAGTTTCCAAGGTAATGGCATGCAAGAAAGGAGTCATTGTCATATTTTGGGACCTCAATTCTTCAAGCAAGCTAGTCATTGTTGATGCTGGGATATTGATGAGTTGCATACCATAATCAGCAGGATCTCTCATGTTGATACTGAAAGGTTCAATAACCTTTTTTGGTGGGAAAAAGTAATTATATGTATACAAGGCCATCATTCTCACTTTGAATGACAATGGGAAACTAAAAGCGTTCGTGATATCCTGGAAATGCCTTGTTTCTTTAAAAGGCACCAGTGAATCAAACAATACAGGCAAGAACTCAACATCATCTTTCAATTGACTTAATTCAAGAACCAAATCCTCAAAGAAATATATTGTCGAGTTACCATCAACATACAAGTGGTCGGTAGCGTAAGTAAGGTGTTGAACTCCAAGGTGTTCATGAACAATCAACTTCCATAATGGGGTTTGTGAGTCCAACTTGAAAGCAAGCAACGAGATCTCTTTAATTCTTTCAGCATCGAATGGCTTGGTTAATGTGACGAATTCAACCAATTGATCGAATTCGATCTTTTCGACAGCTTTTTTCACAAAGTTGTCACCATTCATACTGGCATCGTGAGATTCATCTTTTGTTCTGAACGCATTAAATGCCAAAACAGGATATTTGGATAAGATCCGTTGTAATGCCCAAGACAATTGGAACTTGTTCACTGGTTTGTTCAACCGCGCAGTAGTGTTGAAGCTGGTATAAATGTTTTGAACATTTCTCGAGATATTCCATTTATCTACGAAATTAATTGCAGACATCTTAGATACATTGCTTGATGAAATTTCTATGAAATCTCAGACTCTTTAAGTAGCTTCAATGGCTCTGCGTATATAAAAGTTATTGGATAACGCAAAATAGATAGCCGCACTTGCAGACAATATTTGAGACGATCTTCAGGGCTCATTTGACTATTTTTTTTAGACAGGTGGTCCTGGATCACAAAACATTCCTCTGTGATCAAATTTCAATTGATTGATATCTTCGAAGCTAACATTACGCAGTAGTTTGCGAGAAGTTGCTTACTTACAGGATAATTGCATACTAGAATTTTTAAACTTAATTTGGCCAATGCTATTGTTTTAAACAAGGGCTATACGGTATTTAAAGATAGTTCAAAACCTTTGGAAATGGAGACGGCCAGGCTGATCCTACACGAGTTTCGGGAAAAGTTGCCGACCGCATTGGCAAACGGCCGGATTCGGGGCATGTGAAACAACAAAGCCATAAATGGTTTTCAAAACATTGTTGTTAAAGATCTCAAGGACGTTGGTTTCGATGCGCTGCTGGAGGCTGGGATCGCCGCCCGCCTCAAAGAGTATTTACGATATTGCTCACCACCTAGGTCTATTTTTTATTCCGAAAAGCTGCATTGCCATTTGATGGGTTACAGAGGTATTTGGAAAGTGCTCATTGGTCACAAAGGCAAATTTGAACAAGTACAGTTTATTTATTATAATGTTATAAAGAAGCATTCGATTTGATCAATATAATTAAAACAAGGTTTTCATTCCAATCAAACGCCGGCATTAGCTTCCTCAAGGATCCTTTTCTTCAACTCGATAGCGAATTGTTCCATCAAAGTACCATCTGGAGTCAACTTGTTCAAGTTCTCGCAATATGTAAAAGATATATTCATCCCATTATATGGAGTACTTACAACAATCAAATTGAAATAAAATTCAAGAAAATTTTCACAAAAGATTAAATCTTCAACTTGCCATTCATCTGATTTGATATTAGCAAGTCCCAAATTTGAACTAAAAATTGAAAACAGAACTTCATTCAACGGAAGTTTGACATTTTTAGGTTTTTTCCGGTTCCAAGAGTTATGAATCAGTAATGCTCCAAATACACTATAAAAATTTCTCCACGCAAGAGAAGATTGAATTCTGGATTGAAGTAACTTTATATTTTCATTTAAAGTTTTCCCACCAGGAACATCACATGTGTCTATCCCAATTGCAAAGTTATACTTGAGCTCATCTTCTAAATGAGGATAGAACTTTCTACCGTTGAAACACACAATATGTGTCGAATTCAGATCTTTTCCCGTATTTGAATATGGGAATACTAAATCCTTCAATGTTTCCAAGGTAATGGCATGCAAGAAAGGAGTCATTGTCATATTTTGGGACCTCAATTCTTCAAGCAAGCTAGTCATTGTCGATGCTGGGATATTGATGAGTTGCATACCGTATTCAACTGGATCTCTCATGTTAACACTGAATGGTTCTATAACCTTTTTTGGTGGGAAAAAGTAATTATATGTGTTTGAATACATCATCCTTATTTTGTATGACAATGGGAAACTATAAACGTTGGTGATGTCCTGGAGATGTCTTCTTTCTTTAAAAGGCACCAGTGAATCAAACAATATAGGCAAGAACTCAACATCATCTTCCAATTGAGTCAATTCATGAACCAAATCCTTAAAGAAGTATACAGCCGAGTTTCCATCAACAAACAAGTGGTCGGTAGCGTAAGTAAGATGTTGAACGCCGAGGTGTTCATGAACAATCAACCTCCATAATGGGGTTTGTGAGTCCAACTTGAAAGCAAGCAACGAGATCTCTTTAATTCTTTCAGCATCGAATGGCTTGGTTAATGTGACGAATTCAACCAATTGATCGAATTCGATCTTTTCAACAGCTTTCTTCACAAAGTTTTCACCATCCATCTCATCATCAAAAGATTCATCTTTTGTTCTAAATGCATTAAATGCCAAAATAGGATATTTGGATAAGATCCGATGTAATGCCCAAGACAATTGTGCCTTGTTCACTGGTTTGTTCAACCGTGCAGTAGTGTTGAAACTAGTATAAACCTTTTTGACATTTCTCGCGATATTCCATTTATCTACCAAATTAACTGCAGACATTTTACAGAACTGATTGATGAAAACTTGATGAAACTTTAAGGGCCCTTAAATAGTTTCACCAAGTTGTGTATCTAAAGTTATTTTATAGCACAAATTGGTATCATCTGCATGCGCGCATGAAATTGCGATTTTGGCGCAAGGTTTGAGCTATTCAGTCGCGGCTAATCTTGCGATTTTATTCTAAAGACGCGTCGAAGTTGTTTTCGATGTCAAATACTCTTCTTTCATTGGTCTCTAATTTCTTGGAAATATTCACGTAATAACTCCAGTGAGGCGTGTTATCATAATTCAGGTACGATGTCGAATAATGCAGGGCTGAGAAATGGCAAAATTATACTGCTGGCACCTTCTCGGGGCAAGCCGATTATATTTCCTTCATATATAACAGCACTCTTAAATATTATATAGTTAAAAACAGTTGAGTATAGCTCAGCAGCTGACAAGAAGCATCACTTAGATTTTTGATTTATTTTGCAACTAGATTGATATGGTTACGAGCATCGAATTGTGATTGCGAAAAACATCCAATTATAATTACATGGCACAATACATGCATGCCGCACCAATAGTGAAATGGCTGCGTTAATTAGTTGTTATGACTTGTGTATTTTGCTCGGTGACTCAAAGTCGATATTTTCTGCACGAACGCTTAATATTGCCATTTTGACAGGGCATGTACCAATTTTCAAAGCTGATGAAACTATTTTTAACAATGAAAATAGCATCTGAGGCGTGCTCAATGGCAATACTCCTATTTAGGAACATGAACCCTATTAACTCTTTGGCGCGATTCATGATGACGGAATTTGATTTCGTCTTGCTCCTTTTTTGCCAAAGATAGTGCTCAACAGAATTTTATTGGGCGGTTTGGGACTCATCATGAAAGTGTATACATTTCAATTCTCAATCTAAATACGCACTACTCCTGACAACTCTGACTCCTTCTGTTGACAGTAGTTGATTCTTAGCAGAAGAGATGTGAACTAGGTGTTGTTCTCAAAGTCCCGCCTTTTGTGACAAGTCCGGTTTTGCTGAATCGAAATTAATAATACAAGACAAAATATACTTAAAATATGGCACCGTCTTGGGACGTATGACTATACTTTCCCATTTAAAGAGTGCTTACCTCCGAGCTCAAACGTTATTAAAATTCTAATGGTGATCCCATTCATCTGAGTTTCGAGAGGTGACGTTTCGAAGCAGCGGATAACGACCGCTTGGTTGCCAAACCCAGCAGATGTGATTTCAATCGACCTTGATCCTGTCTTTTGCTTGCCATTTTTATAGTGGTTTTCAGCTATGATAACTGTATCGGATCCAATACTGAAGTTATCGGTGCTCGATTAAAATACAAATCTGCCTCTTTTACTGCAGGAACAACTTCTGGGTTTTGGATCAACCATATCTTTAATACCACCGCCAACAGTCAAAGGAACAAATAATTCTTCCGAGGCTTTGTACAATACTGGCAACATTGTCAAAGTTTGATAGGAGAGTTTCTAAAGGAAGTGAAACCTGTAATTTCATCTACACCTTGTTTAAATTATCAAATCCAATTCAACTGGCTTTTCCAAGTTTCTCGCTTTGCTTTTAGAGTCTTCAGCTTTGCTAGCTTCACGAAAATCATATTGATCACCTTTCGTGTACTCAATAATGAATCTGCAGATATTTATTTTGTCAAGCACAAGTTCAGAGACGTGTCAATACTCCTCGATTATTTAGACCTTACTTGGAAATCAATATGTCAAATGTATGACTAAGGAATAGTCTGAGTGTACGGCACAAGTATACCGGGTCATCGGCTCGCGAAATCTTTTGCGTACATACTCTTACACGAGGATTATTTAAAGATTTGATTCTTAAGCGATTGCTCTACAGTTGTCAATACTTTACTTTTACGTTGTCGGATCATTTGTTAACTTGATCGATACGGTTACGAGCGGGTTCAGGATTCGGAGCAAAAAATATCAACAAACCAATCGAAATAACTATGGGAAGTTCCATACAAGCTTTCTAGAAGCCCTTTCAAGAAAGCAATCAAGTGTTTGGGAAACCTGAGGTAAAGTCAGTTTGCGGTCTGCCGTAGAATAGTTTCAAGGTAACCGCAAATTTCTCACCACAACCAAAGGACGTAGGCAAAGGAGTTAACTAGAAATAGTGTAAATTAGTGGATAGCAAGAGATTTAAGTATTGTTAAAATTAAGATCCTTGGAAACCCAACAATTTTGCAATGAATATGAAAGTAAATACCTTTTTAATCAAGGATCAATATTTATGTTAATGTACATGATACAAGGCACGCGGAAAAAGCAAAGTCTATTTTATTAAATTGTGATTCACCCCACATTCCCCCACAATTTCTTACGAGAATTCAACGCTACCAGATCTAAAGAATAGCAGTTTACGATGATTGCTCCAGGCACCAACCTGTAAAAGCAAAATTAACCAGCTATTCCAAAATATAAGTTTTAAATGTGTAAATTAAGTACTTGAAAATGCCTTACGATTTAATGCCACCACCACAAAATATTTTTTTTTTACACACCGCCCCCCCCACTTGTAACGCACATTTAGGCTACGGAAACAACCTGTATACAAGACGCCGGGTGCAACACAAAATGCAACCGCCGATAAAAATTAGAAATAAAAAGCAAATTAAAGTCGTTTCTCATGTGCGACACTCGTTACGTGATTGTTTTGTTAGTTGTGGCATTGTAATATCTTACAAGTTGCATATTAAATCAATTAACAACATTATAATCAAAAATAGAATACTGATCATTAAAAGTCTTTTAAATTATCAATATTCGCTTAAACAATAAATAGGGCATCAAGAATTGCTATTTCCGCAGGTCATCAAGCAAATGTTTGCCATGCGACATTATTTTTTGATTTTTTTCGGCCCACCCCAAGGTTTCACCGATGTTGCATTTTTGTTTTTCACACGTTGAGTGGTAATTTTCTTTTTTTTGCCAACTCTTTTCTTTTCCCTTGCGCCTTTTTATTAAATGTGCCATTTTAAACCCAACGCAACTAAAATTTACACCCCTCCTTCACCTTTTACAAGTTTGGAATTTTTCCGTAGTTTTCTTCTCAACATTATTATTAAACATTATTTTTTGATTTGATTGATTTACATTTTAAATTAATTTGCATGGCTTAAATTAATTTTACATGTTAAATTAATTTTTATAAATGATTTAAAATATCCATTTATTAACTAATTTAAATTAATACTTTATTTAGTTTTCAATATTAACTTGATCCATTCTATATTAGATTTTAAAAACCATATTTGAATCAAGCGCCCAAAAATCAATACTTTCAAAACTTGTTCATTAATATATGATTTCCAAAAATGCTTTTGATCAACAGAAAGTCTTCACAGACAGCCAACAATGGCAACCATCTGGTCAACAATGGATCAAATTCAAGTGGTAGTTTTGGAACTAGTTTTGATTCAGAAAAAAAATTACTTAATAAACTTAATATAACAGGACTTTTTAAAAAGTCGAAATCAAAAAAATTAAAAGAAGAACAAGAGGAAATTGATGAAACATCTCCAAGAGAATTTACTGCGGCCTCAATAATGGATGATGCTCATTATATAACACTTGTTCGTAGTAATGATGAAATTTCCAATCAACCAGAAAAAAAGATTTCTCATCCCAATTATCTGCATTCTAAAACAGATCATTTTGATGGGTATCATTCATTCACTTCAGACTGTATATCATTACAAAATAGTGAAATGACTTTTGATGATGCAACTTCAAATCTTCAACCACAAACTTCTTTACAAGGAAATTTGTTAAGTCTTCCAAATCATATACATCATAATCATCATCATCATCATGCAACACTGCTCAATGCTATGCTTGAAAAAGATTTGACTTCATCTCCTAAAAAACTGCATGATTTAAGAAATATCTTGAAACTTTCACTGTCGAGTCATAAAGATACAATGAGTCATAATCCTCATTCACATTTTAATGAATCCTCCGAAATTAAAGAAGAATCAAGTACTGAAATTGAAATTGAAGATGATCTTACTTATTTATCAGATTCAGAATCAGATTTTGAATATGATCCCAAAAATGAAGAAAATGAACGTGATTATAAATATGGAGGTTATCATCCTGTAAATAAAGGTGAAACTTATTATTCATCTAAAATACCCAATCGTGAATATATTATATTACGTAAATTAGGTTGGGGTCATTTTTCAACTGTTTGGTTGGCCAAATCAAGATTTAATCATCATTTAAATTATTCTTATAATACCCTGACTCCTAATCAATTGGATTTAATAGATACAAGTGATTATTATGTTGCCATTAAATTTGTTAAATCAAACAAAAATTATTTGGAAGCTGCTGAAGATGAAATTAAGATTTTAAAAGCTTTACAAAATCCATTAATAGATGCACATCATTTAACCCTGTCACATAAAGAATTTTTTAAAAATAATCCTCAGAATCATTCTGGATATAATCAAGTTATGAAATTATATGATGATTTTGAAGTTTCTGGTCCAAATGGTCAGCATATTTGTATGGTTTTTGAAGTTTTAGGTGAAAATGTTTTAAATTTGATTTACAAATATAAACAATTTTACAATAATTTAAATAAAGAATTATCTTTAAGAAAAACTTCAGGAAATTTGAATACAAAACAACAATCTTCAGCTTCTTCATCATCTTCTACTCAATCTTCAACTATGGAAAATGAAACAAATTCTTGTGAATTATCGATTTCACCTCCAATTAATATGAAATTTTATAAATGGGATTCAAAAGCATTTAAAAAGAATACAAAATCAATGCTTTCACTTGGTTTAAACTTGAGAACTTCCCCCAAGAATTCGATTACTTCTCTTAGTAATGGATCTAGTCCAATAATTACACCTCCATCACTTTCCATCAATACTTCATTACCTCCAATACATTCACCTTATACTACCCATTCATCAATTCCATCAATTTATGAATCTGAAGAAGAAATAGGCAAAAAAATTCTGAATCTTAATTCTGAATCTTTACTTCAAATCATTGAAAAATCAAAAGCTTGTGGTGGAATTCCATTAAATCTTGTTCGTCAAATCGTTAAACAAATGTTTATGTCGATGGATTATGTTCATCATTGTGGTATTATTCATACAGATTTAAAACCAGAAAATATCTTGGTTGAAATTAAAGATATTAATAATTTGATTCGTATTATTGAACAAGAAAAAATCGCTAGAAGTAGTAGTGTTGTTGAGATGAAGAATAAATTTAAAAAAAATAGTGTTTGTAATTCAAGACAAACTTCTGTTGCTTCAAGTTGTGTTCCATGTTCATATAAGAAATCAAAAAATTCTTTGAGTGGAGGAAAATTTGATTCTCCAATTCGAAGTTCTAAACCACTTCTTTGTTCGACAGGTTCAAGTGAAGTATTATTTAGAAAGGTTTCATATAGTGAGAAGTCTCCAGTTCAAAAGGTAATTACATCTCCTACTATTAAAGCATCTTCTAAACTGGATCCTGTTGTATCTCCAACTTCAGCTATTCTTTCAGAAAATATTCAAAATTTTAAAGATGAAGCAATCTCTGTAAAGATTGCTGATTTTGGTAATGCCACTTTTTCTCATGTTCATTTCACCAATCAAATTCAAACAAGACAATATAGATCTCCCGAAATAATTTTGAAACATAATACTTGGGGTGCACTGGCTGATATGTGGTCAATTGGTTGTATTATTTTTGAATTAATCACTGGAGATTTTTTATTTGATCCTTATGATGGTAAATTTTTTGATAAAGATGAAGATCATTTGGCTCAAATCATTGAATTATTAGGAGAATTTCCACTGGATGAATATTTAATTGATTGTAAATTAACTTCAAAATATTTTAAATTAGAACCAAATTCAAATAAAGTTGTTTTAAAGAATATTGATAATTTAAAATTTTGGGGTTTGGAAGATGTTTTGATTGAAAAATATAAATTTGAAAAAAATGATATTCAAGTTAAATTAATTAGTGATTTAATTTTAAAATGTTTAAAATTTGGTTTAGATGATAGATATGATTGTCATTCACTTTTAAAACATCCATGGCTTAAAGATGATATTGAATTTTCAAATCCTCAAGTCATGAATAGTTTATTAAGTCAAATGAAATCTTTACCAAATAACCATGATGATGTACCTGGATTTACGTCTACATGGGGTGATGATGATTCCGAATATTATAATTGATATTCCTTACGCTTATGCACAATAATGATTTTTATTTAATTCCATTTGCATTTATATTCCTGTTATTTTTAAAGTTGACAAACTGTCAAACAAAAATTGTTATTTTAGTGTCTTTTTCTTAAAATTTTATTGCTTATTCGGTATTTGAATATGCTTTGGTTAATGGTTTTTTTAATTACATTTTCTATGTATATTATAGTTTAATTCTTCATTAAGTGTACTAGTTGAAATGGTGAGATTTTAAAAGATTCATGTCGAATTCTTCTTCATCACTTGATAAGTCTATATTTGGATCATAATCTGAATCTATAGTGGGGTCTCTAATGGACCGTTTGACTTGTTTTGAAGAAGTTTCATGTGGGTTGTCTTGTACTTGTGAGTCCAACTCGTGTTGGACAAGTGTTTCTTGGACATGTACTTGTGCCGGTACTTGTGCCGGTACTTGTTGGACCGGTTGTATTTCTTGGACAGGTTTCATTTCTTGGACAGGTTGCATTTCTGCCGGTTCTACTTCTTGGCCCGGTTCTACTTCTTGGACCGATTCAGTTTCT
Source organism: Kodamaea alishanica (nom. inval.) (assembly GCA_030563745.1). Classification (NCBI taxonomy): domain Eukaryota; kingdom Fungi; phylum Ascomycota; class Pichiomycetes; order Serinales; family Debaryomycetaceae; genus Kodamaea; species Kodamaea alishanica (nom. inval.). Next base: position 602,935 of record JAJMJX010000004.1, read on the forward strand.
TTGACCCGCTCTTCTTGGACCGGTGTTACCCCCCTCAATTTCTTATCATTCAACAATTCATGGGCCGACTTCATCTGGAACCCACCATCATCTTCTTCATCATCTTCAAACCTAATTTGGACTTTATTCTTCTTTGGCTTTTCTTTGGCTGGCTTTACTTGTACTACTTCAACTTTCTTCTTCTCTAAATCATCAAAAAACGGTTTGTCAATTGTGATTTGTTTAATGACTGCTGGGTATATCGGCACTTCATCATCATCAAGTTCAACATCACGGATTTTGACTACCGTATATATTGAATCACTCACAATCTTACCAAATACAATATAACGATTGTTAAAACTAGGCAAGTCTGTTAGGGAAATGAAAAATACATCTAATGTATGACCATGTTTGACGTCATTATTGAATTTTGCACATCCAAGCAAACCTCTTTGATTCCATCGTATCCGACTATGAAATTCGTCATTAAGATCGTATTGTATATCATTTTCTATATCTATTTGAATTAAAGTGTCCTTAACTATGGTGTCAAATTTCAATCCATTATATTCACCTTGAATACATTTATTAAGGAACTTTCGAGTTACAATCGGTAATTCTTTGGCCCATAATTCGATTTCGATTGGACCCTTTGTTGTTTCAATCGTTACTTTAGCTGTGGTGATTGGTTCTAAAGAGGTCATCGTTGGTGTAGTTTGTTATATTTTTGGTAAAAGTACACGACTTTACACGTTTCAATCAAAATTTGAGTGTTTTGAAAATCAAAAGTGGATCATTAAAAATCAACAACATTATTGGAATCAATCATGGCCTCGTTGAAATCCTTTATCAAGGCCGTGAGGAAGGCCAAGACAATGGCAGATGAACGTGCGGTTGTGAGAAAGGAATCCGCGGCGATTAGAACCTCGTTTAGAGACGTATCATTGGACCAAACAAGTAGAAGAATCAATATTTCAAAGTTATTATACTTGTATATTATGGGAGAAAAGACACATTTTGGTCAAGTTGAATGTCTTAAAGTATTGGCGTCACCTAGATTTGCCGATAAAAGATTGGGATACTTGGCCACGATGTTGTTTTTGGATGAAAATCAAGAAGTATTGACCTTATTGACCAATTCATTGGATAATGATATGCAACATCCAAATGCTTTTATTGTTGGGTTAGCCTTATGTTGCTTAGGTAACATTGCATCTCCAGAATTGGCTAGAGATTTATATACAAATGTTGAAAAAATCCTTTCAGCAAATAATATTTACTTGAAAAAGAAGGCAACAATTGTTGCTGCAAAATTAGTTGAAAAAGATGCAGATTTATCCGAATTCTTTTTAGCCAAAATTCCACAATTGATTTCGGATAAATCTCCAGGTTCATTATTGGGAACTTGTAGATTAATTCAATCATTATATACAGCTAGTGAAGAAAATAGACCTTTATTGATTAAAACAATTCCAAAAATCGTTTCACATTTAAAAAGAGTTAATTCAAGTGGTTATATGCCTGATTATGATGTCGGAGGTCTTACTGATCCTTTTCTTCAAGTTACATTATTAACAACTTTAAGAATTTTGGCAATGGATGATCAATGTCCAAAAGAATATTTGGAACAAATTAATGATATTTTAACTCAAGTTACTTCGAATTTAGAAAGTGGAAAGAATGCAGCACATGCAATTTTATATGAATGTGTTAAGACAATTTTTGCAATTCAATCTGATCAATCTTTACGTATATTAGGTGTTAATATATTGGGGAAATTTTTATCTACAAAAGATAATAATACTAGATATGTTGCATTGGATACATTATTAACCGTTATAAATATAGAACCATTGGCAGTTCAAAGACATAGAGCAACAATTGTTAGTTGTTTATCCGATGGAGATATTTCTATTAGAAGAAGAGCTTTGGAATTAACGTTTGTTATATTGGATGAACAAAATGTAAGAGTTCTTGTTCGTGAAATTTTAATCTTTTTGGAAAATAATACTGATAATGAATTAAAACAATATATTACATCTCAATTAACAATAGCTGCAAGTAAATATGCACCTAATGAAAAATGGCATTTTGATACTTTAATTAGAATGTTGAAAGTTGCCGGCAACTATGTCACTTCGGATATTGTTTCGAATATTTTGGCATATTTGTTACAATGTCAAGATGGTGAATTAAAAAAGCATGTGATTGGTAGATTACTTGCTTCAAGTTTAGAAGATTATACTCAATATGGTCTTGCCTTAATTACTACTTGGGCTATTGGTGAATATGGAGATTTAATTTTAAATACCGAAATTGAATTTAAAGGTAAACAAACTTTGGTTACTGAAAATTTAATAATCAATTTAATTAATGATATTCTTAATAATTCCACTTATTCTGAACAAGAAACTATTCAATTAGTAACTTATATTTTAACAATGATTCTTAAATTATCGGTTAAATTTAAAAATTCAGAATCAATTGAAAGTTTAAGAAGAATTTTGAATTCAAAAACTTATGATAATAATTTAGAAATTCAAATTAGAGCAATTGAATATCAAGAAATATTTGCACAAGATTTTTCATTGAAAAAAGGTTTATTATCTAGAATGCCACCTCCTCCTATTAAGGAAAGACAAGCACTTTCTTTGAATAATACTGTGAATAGTAGAGGAGGAAACCCTTCTTCTCAAAGTTCGACTGGTACTCATGTTACTTCCACCACCGAGGATTTATTGCTTGATTTAATGGATGATAATGATAATAAAAGTACCGCTATTGATAATCAAAATGACTTATTATCCGATATATTTGGTAATAAATCTACTCCTTCGTCAAATGATGCGATTCTTGATTTATTCAATACATCAGCACCTCAACCACCACAAAAGAATACTCCAGAAAGAACATTATCTGCATATTCAAATCAAGATATCCATGTTTATTTCATACCCAAATCATTCATACAAGGTCAAGCTACCGTGGAGGCAAAGATTGAAGCTCTTAATGGCAAGACAATAGAACAATTTCAATTACTCATTGCTGTACCAAAAACCCAAAAATTAACAATCTCATCTACTTCTGGTGGTGATTTGATTACACCAACCAATCCAATTAGACAAGTATTGAAGGTTGTTGGTAAGGAAGGATCAAAGGTTAAATTGAGAGTAAAGGCAAAGTATTCTTTGAATGGGAACATTGTTGAAGAGCAATTTGATTACGGTGGATTTGCCCAAACTTTATAGAAAAAAAAAAGGTAGTTACAGTAGTATAGTACTAATTGGTAATTAAAGATTGATAGTTATACAGATGTCTTAAAGACTTGATTAGTTATATATAAGTCACATTGAAAGATGACTACACCGAAAAAATATCATATAAACTCTTCAATCTTTGAAATCTGGCTGTATTATTGATTTCTCTCAGTTGTAGCGTCTTCAAAGTCTTTAATTCAGAATCCAATAATAATTCTTCTTCATGTCCCTTGACATCTTCTCTTTCACATTTTTCTAATAAAATCTTGTGATCTTGTTTAAAATTTTCAATATTTGTCAAGATTTGACTCATGGCATAAAGTATTGAATTTGTAAAGAAATTATAACTTATATTTTCTTTATGTCTGAAAAGATAAAAAGTTTTTGAAGCAGCTCTATCTGCACTTCTTGGAACTTCTTGAATTTCAACACAATTTAATTTAATTAATTTATAAATTTCATTTCTAACAGTTTTTTCTTTAAGTAAAACAGCATTTGAAATTGATTTTTCATCACCAAGTTTTAAAGATTTAAGACATTTTAAGATTCTAAAAGAATTTGAACCGAGGGTTGTTTTGATTAAAGTTTCGAAATTATATTGTTTGACTGCTTTATCTAATGCAGTGAATGGAACAGTATAAGTACCCGGGGTTGTTTCTATTAAGAATTGAATGTTGGTACCAGAAGATAATAATTGAAGATGATGTTGAACCAATGAAAGTGCGTGTGGATCTGAACCATCACCTTCAATATTGAAAACATCAAACATATTTGTTTGAGCAATTGGAGTATCTAAAGTATCTTCATTTATATTGTTTGCCTTCTTAAATTGTTCAAGTGCATCTTTATCATCTTGAGTTTGTTCTAATTTAATTTTTTTGGTCTCAACTTCAAAATCTTCATCTTGTGCAACTCTTTTTTTAGAAAAATTGGATGAAATAATTGAATTTCTTAAATCAATATCATTTGGTAATAAACGTATTAAATCTCGAACATTAAAAACGATTTTTTTATCATCAACCAATTTATTTTCTATTGAATTAATGAATAATCTTTCTTCTTCAGGATCATTTATTAAGCCTGTAATTTCTAAAAGATCATGTTTTAAATCAGGACTACCTTGTTCAATGACTCTTAAAGAAGTTTCATAAATCATTGCGGTTAATAATCCAAGTCTTGATTTAACCAAATTAACCAAAGCATCTGTTCTAAGATGTTTTTGGAATCTAGGTAAATTGAATTTAACAACCAAATTAGGTTGTAATCTTTTGATTCCACCTTGAGTAATATATAAATCTTGAGGAGATTGACCTGATTCCATTAATTCTGTGAATTTTAATTTGGTTTTTTCTTTAACTTCTGCAAGTCTTTTAACTTCAGAAGTACTTGAAGTTCTTGGTGTTGCCTTTGAAGTTTCTTGAAATAATTTATTCCAAACATCTTCAATAGGATGATAATTAAAAGGTTGTAATCTTGTAATCCAACGATCTGAAAATAATTTAAAAAAAAGTGTTTGCTTTTCAAATTTGATTTCTGAATCTTGAATATTACCTAAATAATCATCGATTTTAATATGACCATGAATCAAAATATTTTGAATTATTTCAGCCGATTCTTCACCATATCTATTTTTGATACAATTAATGATATCACCACTGTGTACGAGTATTAACAAGCCAGTCTCATTGATACTATACAAGAATTGTTTTGATGATTCATCTTTCCAATAAAAAACACAGTTCAATTGAATTAAAGATACCAAGGCTGATTTAACTAACTTGATTGGTAATTTTGTTTTGGTATGGATATCCCTTGAAGATAGTCTACCGTATGAGATCAAATGTGACACCACTATCGATGCAACCTCACCCAAATGCGTCTTTGCTATCGACGTGTACAAGTAGGACTTGGGAGACTGGGTCTTTGCAGACTCCAAAACTGTTTCATCCATGGTGGTCTGGTAGTCTCAAGTCTGTTGATGGTGTGTTGGCAGTCTGTGAAGAGTGATGGATAAAAAAAATTAATTTTGCTGCCACACGTATTTTTAAATTTCACTGCGACAACAAAAATATAGCGGCCACTTCTTCTTCATGTCATTGAAAGCATCATTGAAAGCCGCCAAAGCGGCGATTGAACAGAACGACTGGGAGTCCGTCTTGGATCATGTTGACGATGCATTACAACTCGACAAGAACAACTTCTTTGCATATATCTTCCAAGGGAAAGCATACCAACTACAAGGTGACTTCAACAAGGCACTTGGTTCATTCAAAAAAGCAACCAGTCTCGAGAAAGATCAATTGTTGGGCTGGAAAGCATACCACCAGACCGCAAAGGCAGTGAACGACTTTGACTTGGTTTTTGAAACGTTGGAAAAATTGATTGAAATTCAATCGAATCAAGCTCAACCATTTGCAGAAATTTTAAAGGATTTTTCAAATTGGTTGGATCAAAAAAAGTACAAATCAAATGAGAAATTGTATGAAGTTTTCTTAAGAAACGTGATTCCAGGAACTAAACTATGTGATTTTGTTGGAAATTCATTGGGTAAACCAATTGAGAATTTAAAGATATTATTAGACATCAAAGTAAAAAATTTAGAAACTACAATGCAACGCAAACTTGTAAAAGAAAGAATGAAGTATGGGAAAGTCATGTCGAATGAATCAAGAATTAAATTGAACAAATTCATTTGGGACATTTATATGGAATTCCCCGAAGTGAATGAATTATATAAAAGCTTACTTAACTCATCTAATGATAAACAAATCAGACAAAAGTATCAAGACAAATATTTAAAGTACAAGTATGAATTGTTACAGGTTGCTGGCTCAACAGAAACCCAAGTTGAATTAAAAAATGAAATTAGATCAATGGTTGATTTGATGATTATAATACAATCTCCAACTGTATTTTGTTGGAACTTGCATTTTGATTGGTTAGATGTTTCAAATTTGAACGAATTAGATTTTAAACAAGTGATTTTTTATTTGAAAACATTTCCAAATGAACCTTTGTCATCGATTCTTTATTGTTTCTTATTGAGTGAATTATCATCATTTGATAGGATTCAAGTTATAAAAGAATTAGAAGAAATCAAAGATAAAGGTCCTAAAAAGCACAATAAAAAACGTCGGAGTAAAAGAGCAAAATCCAAAGAAGAAGAACAAGAAGAAAAAGAAGCTGAAAAGGCAGCTGATGCTTTAAAAGTTGATGAAGGTTCGAATTTGAATGATGAATCTTCTGAATATAAATTATTACCTAGTGAAATATTGTCTATTATGACAAGAGGAATCTTAAAATGTAAAGAATCAGTATTAGCGAATCGGATTATTTGTGAATATTTTATTCATTTAAGAGAATATAAAGAATCAATGAACAAATGTCGTGAAGCCATTAAATTAATGGCTGATTTACAAAGAAATATTGGACTTGAATTACCAAATTCAAAAGAAAGCTTTTTATGTTCTTTGGCTATAGTTTATACATATTTTGAAGCTCCAAAAAATTTCGCAGCTGCTTTACAATTATATGATAAGATCTTATCACTTAATCCAATCAATATAAAGGCCAGGGTTGGTAGAGGGTTGATTATGATGGAAAAAGATAAGATTGAAGAAGCTAAAGAGATTTTTGCAAAAGTTCTTGAAGAAAATCCAGATAATAATGAAGCAGCAACAAATTATGGTTGGTGTCTTGTAAAGTTGGGACAATATAGTGAAGGAAGAAATTCATTAATTAAATCTTTGAATAAAATCACTGGTACAGATTTATATAGTAGTGATGTGAGGGCTATTATTGATTATAGAATAGCCAAAAGTCATTATTTACAACAAAATATTGATCTGGCTTATGAATATTTGATCAAATCTTTACAAGAATCTGAAAATTATGCTCCATCTTATACACTTGTTGGTATCCTTTTACAAGATCATTATGATGATAAAGCTAAAGCTCAAAAATCCTTTTATAAGGCTTTTGAATTAGATGCTTCAGAAGTCATTGCAGCCAAATATCTTGTTTCTGATTTGACTTGTAAAAATGAATGGGAAATTGCTGATATTCTTTGTACTAGAATCATTTCTTCTGAAAGTTCAAGAAGAGTCTTACAAAGTAAAGATTATGAGGATGAAGATAACTCATGGCCTTATAGAGCATTGGGATGTTCTGCATTGAATAGACAAGATGATGCCAAGGCCATTGAATGGTTCCAGACCGCATTAAGAATGACATCGATGGATGTCAATTGTTGGATCGGGTTGGGTGAAGCATATTTGAATTGTGGACGTTTGGATGCTTCAATCAAAGTCTTCCAACATATTTTGCCCATGGTTGATGAAAAGAACTGGGTGGTTAGATATATGTTGGGTTTGGCTTTATGTCAAACAACAGAATTTGAACAAGGTTTCAAATATCTTTATCAAGCAATTGAAATCAATTCAAAGGAACAATGTATTTTGTCTGCAATTTTCGAAACTCATATTGAATATTCTTATAAATTGATTTCTGGTGGATTTTTTGGTAGAGCCATTGAGTATGCTTTAAAGGCAATTGAGTTTATTAAATCAACTAAACAAATAAATTTGAATCTGCCAAATTTATGGAAATCTTTGAGTGAATGTTTAAAGATCTTTTTAATCATTCAAGAACACATTACTTCATTCCCACTTTTGCAAATTGTTGAGATTTTTGAAAAGGTTGAGTTTGCTCAAGTTTTAATGGATTTGACTGGTGATACCAATGGATTTGATGTCTCTTATGTTCTGAAACAATTTGAACAAGGTGAACACATTGAAAGTATTTGTAAATTCATTATAATTTCGAATATTGCAGGTTTTAATTATTTGCCTAAACGTGCAAACAAATATTTGAAATCGATTTCATATTTCAATATTGGATTATCTTACTTGGAAGCATTCAATTTATTAGATGAATCTCAACAAGAATTAAGAGAATTGTCAATCAAGATCTTGAAGAAAGCCATTCAATTGGAAGATAATAATTCATCCTTTTGGATTGCCTTGGGTAATGCGTATGCTTCACAAAACCCACAGATTGCACAACATTGTTTCATCAAGGCTTCTTCGTTGGATACTAGAAATGCATCTATTTGGACCAATTTGGCTGTTTTATATTTGAGATATGGTGATGTTGAATTGGCTCAACAATCCTTTTTAAGAGCACAATCTGTTGCTCCACAAGAATCGAAATCATGGTTGGGCCATGCTTTGACTGCAGAAGCCATTGGTGATGAAGAAAAGGCTGGTAGATTATTTACCCATGCATTTGTTTTATCGAATGGTAGATCACCTTTGGCACAATTGTTATATGGATTATCAATTATTCAGAAAAGAATTGTGGCAGAAGGGATCCATGATCCAAGAGAAATCGATACAGCCCAAGAATTCTCGGTAGCAAACTTTGCAATGGAACGTTATCTCAAGTATTCACCAGAAGATGTTGCAGGTTTACAAATCGCACTTACTATTAGTGAACGTTGTAAAGATTTCAAAAGAGCTTTACAAATTGGTGAAAAGTTATGTCAAGTTTTGGAAAAAATTTATGAGAAATCAGAATCAGAATTGGCATTAATCAATTATGCAAGGGCAAAGACTCAATTAGCACGTATTCATTTAGGATTAAATGATTATCAAGAAGCGATTGAAAATGCACAATTTGTACTTAATTTGGTTGAAGGAGGTTCGGATGAATCTTCGGAACTTTCTTCAAGAATTGTGATTGGTCTTGGATTATTTTTTACCAATGATTTCGATCAAGCATTGGATCAATTGAAAATTATCTTGGGTGAATATAGTGATTCCAAAACATTGGTGACACTTGTAGCACAAATTCTTAATGCACAAGGTTCAAATGAATATAAACAATCTGCATTAGACCAATTATTTTCATTTATAGAGGATCACGGTTCATCACTTATAGTTGTATTAATTTTGGGTGCAATTTCAATTGTTGATAATTTGGATGATTATTTGGGAGCAATTAAAGAAGAATTACAAGGATTATCATTAAATGAATTGATTGGAGATTCTTTTAAAACTGTTCCAATATTACTTGAAGAGATAAGCAAGAGACAGAATAAACAAGATTTGGGTATTTGGCAAAAGAATGCGTTGTTATTTCCCTCTGATTTTAATGTATGGAAACAAATAAATAATAATATGGCACTTGCAGTTGCCACGTTGGATGATACTAAAGTGACTGCGCAACAATTGTCACAAGTGTATTTATCCGGAGGCACGTTGAGAGAAATTCAAAGAGGGATCTTGCTTGCACCTGGTAACGCAGAAGCTAGTCGTGTTTTAAATGGGTGTTTTTAATGTATAAATAAAAATAAACAGAAAATATAAAGTATATATTGTGTATTAGTGATACCAACAATTTTTGGAAATAATAATGGTCACAGTGTGTGACGTGAAGAGGGGCCAAAGACGTGCATATAATTTAGTATGCAAAGCAAGCGTTGAGGCGCACCAGAGGATGTAAAATAACCGCCAAAGAGTCAGAATGACGAGTCATAACTAAATGACTGTGACATGTTATGAATTGTGGTTCCCAATTTTGATACATTATTGTTTGTGGCATTTCGGCTCTTTACTTAACAACAATATTTACTATTATAATCTCACTTTCTACCCCCCCTTTTGATGCCTCAATATTTATCTCTAATCTTTTTTCTATACTTTTATCTTTAGTTTCTTTACAGTCACAATCTAAAGATTCCTTTGATTGATAATATACTCCATTGGTGATTGATAATATATTAATTAGTCATTAATAATCATCAAAATTGACAATTTGTCTTTTTGCTCCTTTTTTGTTCTCTTTAGAACTTTGCAATAATGCAATCACAATATACTTCTAAAAGAGACCACGATAAAAACGATCTGTATGTTAGGAAACAGAATGCAAAGTTGACTCTGGTGATACAGAATTTCTTTAGCAAGGCTGTTCAGGTTGTTCTAGATGCTAGAAGTCCTCCTCATGATGATTTTATCTCCGGTGGCAACAAACTTAAAATTGATGAATCAGACGTGTCTTTGAATGATGACCATTCAAATAAACTTAATAAATGGTTCAATTTACATATGAATAATTCTTCAATATATGATTCATTTAAAGATGACTTGAAATCATGGAAACATCCCGATTTGAATCTGATTCCTCCAATGATCATTGAAACGTTTATCGATTTGCGTCTGTTAAATCAAGACCATTTAGTTGTATTACGTGATGATATAAATGATACTGAATGGACAGTTACAAAAACAGGTGGCAAAAAACAAGAGGTTGTTTTGGAAAGATGGCTCATTGAATTCGATCCAAGCGACGTGAATCGGGATAATCTCGATGAATTACCACTCATTTATAAACAAGCAATCATCTTATTTCGTAGTATATACGGGTTTTCACGATTAATGCCTGCTTTCAAGTTGAGAAGAAATTTACAATCTGGTTTTAATCATTTAACTATGGGTAATAAAATCTTGGATGGTAATCAGCCAATCAGTTCAAAAGGTAGAATCGGATTATCGAAATCAATTATTCCTCATCAATTACTTACTACAGAATCTCATATTAGTCAAAAACACTTTCAACCAATCCATACCACTTTAGGTACTTTAAAAGTATCGATTGCATATAGAAACCATCATAATTTTATCGTTCGTACAACCTCAGAAGAAGCTTTATCTGCTCATTTCCTCAATATTGATAATACGGCAACTTCAACAATATCAAAGGATTCAACCTCTAAAATCGGTTCTGGTACTGGTCCAGTTTCAAAGGAAAAGGATAAGAAATATCTTGATGAGTTGACACCAATTAACGTTCAAAATGCAAATGCTTATAAGAGATTATCATTATCAAGTAATAATTCATTATCAATTTCTCCCAATTCATCTGGATTACGTGAATTTAGTCCAAGTTTCAAGAAATCCACTCCTCCTGCTCCACAAAGACTGGTGACTATTCAGCCGTTTAGAGTCGGATCAATGAGCAGCTCTCCTCCACAGCAACTGCCTACTACTCCAATTGCTGGACCTGGTGTTGGTGCTGGCGCCACAGGTACTTCTGGTGGGAGTAATAGTCTTGAACGAAAAATTTCAATGACATCGAGTAAATCAACTTCAAATGCTTCACTTGCTGCTTTATTAAGGAATCCAAGATCAAGTACTTCATCTACAACAGCTAATATTCCAATCACAAATAGTAACAATAATGCTTATAATGCAACTTTCCCTAGATCTGTTGCAAGTTCTCATGGTTCTAATTTACAAGCAGATGAATTATATGATAGCGCACATAATACTCCCAGATTTTCTTCTTCTTTTGGGTCTAGAGCAAGTAGAAGATTTTCAAATGCAAGTATCAGGCATAGTACAGCAATGGGAAGTAATGCAAGTAATGTACATGATAATTCACTTTTAAGCACCAGTGCAGGATCAACAACATCAACGGGTGCTCCATCAAGTGGATTATATATAGATGATGATATTTCCGAATTTGTGCGTATGATTGACAGCAAGAGTGATTTAAGAATATCAAATGAATATAGAGGTAGGAATGGTTCAGGTTCAGGTTCAGGTTCTGTTGCTGGTAGCGATTCATTGGGTAGATTCCAACTCCTCAAGAGTCAACATGAACATTTGGGAGATTCCGTTAGTGCCAGTTTAATTTTACAACCACCACATGGTTCTGCAAGTTCTGGTAATGGAACTAGTGGTCTTTTAGGTGCGATGGGAATGAATATTAGTCGGAATTCAAGTAGAAAATCTTCAAATTCGAAATATTCACCATCACCATCTTTAACATCTGGATCTTATGATAATTCGCATTTACCAAGTATTAGTTCTAGATTGAAAGAATATTCACCTGAAGCACAAGTCAGAGGTATTGGAAGTGGTGGTAATAATAGTCACAGTAGGGTTTCTCTGTCTCAGGAACCTGAAGATCATAACAAATCAAGACGTAGTAGTCTTCCATACTCGAGTAATCATAGCAATGCTTCATTCCTTAAATCTTCGCTGACACATAAACTTATTGCAACACCAATTACATCGAATATGAATGCTCAAGCATTAATAAATACAAGCTCAAGCTTGCCTAAACAACAAAAGAACATTAAACATGAAGGTAGAACTACATCTCCATCATCCGACAATACAAAGGGTGTAATTACAGGTTTGGCCACTACGCCATCGATTTATGAAAACAAGCCAACCGCCATTCATTATGCAAATGTATTTGATGATGATGAAGAAGATGATCAAGACGAAGATGATAATTTAGTCAATTCTAACCATACACAACAAACTCATCGTCAACCTCTCATTCACAGTCAAAGTCATGATGATACACGTAAGGCAAGTACTGGATACTACCAAAGAAGGGCCCAATTTCATGATGATGATGACGATGATTTATTATTTACTATGAGTGATATGAATCTAACTAAAAATTAATATTTTTTTTTGATATATTGCTTTCTAAAACGTAATCAATGTCTTTTTAAGTTTAGGTATGCTTGCTTCAACCCCACGTTTGATAATCAATACGACAGATATAATTACCTAAGCAAACCTCGTAATTGTTGCGGCAGAAAAAATAAACGGAACGCTCGTACAAGATTTTTCTTGGACTCAAAAATGTGTTAAAACCACAATCCCCTAATAAAGCACACCCCCCTCTTCAGTATAAAAAAAATATTTCAGTTTAAATTAGTTTATTTATTATTAGTTATTAATTATTATGTATGAAGCTTATTGCTTTGTGAAATGGTCAGCATCTTGACCAGGGTTACAGGTTTCGTAGTTCAAGTATTTAAAGAGCTTGTAGATACCAGCAGCAATACAAGAACCAAGGATTGGACCAACCCAGTAAATCCAGTGGTAATCAGGAAAGTATCTAGAGGCGACAGCAGGACCAAAAGATCTTGCTGGGTTCAAACCAGCACCAGTATAGTAGACACAAACCAAGTGACCCAAAAACAAAGCAAGACCAATTCCGACTGGGGCAATATAAGTAGCACGATGTTTTTCAACAGCCATGAACAAGACAGTAAGACAAAGGAAACAAACACCAAAAGCTTCCAAAAAGACACCTCTACTTCTGGAACAACCACCACCAAGAGCATTGGCAAAGGCAATTGGACCTGGAGTCATTGCACTGGCAGCACCAGCAGCAGCCATACCAGCAATCATTTGTGCAAACATCATGATGGCACCTCTTAATGGAGGAACTGCTTGAACAAGAACCAAAGCCAAAGTGACAGTTGGGTTCAAGTTACCACCAGAAACTCTAAAGAACAAAAAGACTGAAATCATGACACTAAATCCAAAACCAAAAGAAATCATAATCAATTGAGCTGGATCAGAACCAATTGGCTTTGGAATTGTAGGATCTTGATTAGCAATTTGAGCAATAACAAAGGCAAACCATAAGAAGATAAAAGTACCAAAGAATTCACCGAGGAAAGCAATCAAATGATTTTTCCATGGGCTACCACTAAGTTCTGAAAAGGACTTTCTTTCATAAGTTTCAAGAGGCTTTTGAGATTCTTGATCAATATCAGAGGCCGTCATTATATAATTAATTGAATGTTAACAAAAGAATTAAAGTTTTGAATAAGGGAATTTTAACATCTTTAAATACTTTACTTTCTTGACACTGAACCCCGATGCCCTTGAGTTAATTTCAGTTGAATTCATATAAGGATCACAAAGAAGTAAAAAAATAAAGCTAGTTCTGTAGGTCCGAATTAAAAAGAAATACATAGACAGCTAAAGAATGTTATGCAAACTAAGAAAAGCGCTGGCGCAGTCGGACGCAATGCAGGAGAAATGTTAAATTTTATTTCAGATTCAATTTTTAATTATACCAAATATCTCGTTTCTTTAGATGAAATCTACAATGAATTTACTCGTAAAATATTTTCTTAATTAACATTAATTAGCTTTTTTTAAATTGCTTCTTAGTTTCTTTAGCAAACATTCAATAAATTTCACATTCTTGCTTTGAACATCTCGGAGAAAAGAAGATTTTCCAAAAATAACTCAAACGGTAAATCTTTTACTTAAAGTTCATAAGATGCATGTACCGTTTCACCTTCAAGCGCATAATTTTATGCAGACTTTTTACTAAATAGGATTGAGTGAACTACAATAATGTTGATTCAAGGCAGCATTGAGAAAATCGCTTCTTTTTTTATTGACACTGCAATTGACCGCCAATAGTCTTGGTCATCGCAATGTGTTTGAGTCAGCTCATAATGTTTCTTGTGTGTGCATTCTAATTATCTTTTTTTGTACCCAAGTTTAGTCAAATTTTTATTTTTGTGAAAAAAATGTTTATAATTTTTAAAAGCGCCTTTTCTTTCCTAATCCAGCCCAAAACTTTGAAAAAGAAATCCAGTGGCAGGGATTGATTAATTAACTCTCGGTTTTAAGCTGAGAATCCCCTCCCAAATATGCATCTATCTGTTTTCGATCAAATAATAAATTCCGCGAGATAGGGCTGGACCTATTCACAGAAGTACAGAACAATTGAAGGGGCTTGCAGATTTCAGTTCTTAAATTACATTAGGAAATAAAAAGTCAGACTTTTTAATTGAATACAAAAGAAATTTTCCTTATTCTTGATGACTTGTATTTTCTTAATAACAAATTTCCATATGAGAGAGAGGCATGTCAAAAAAAATAGCTATTGTAAGTTTCTTAAATGATATGGCTGCAAAATCCTGCCGCATGTTATTTACGGCTGAATAACCTATTCATCTTCTGTCTTGGGCACTTGACACAACTGCATTGTGTTTTTTTGTGAAATAGTTTAGGTTGACTAAACGACCTAAAAAAATCACGTTTATTTTGACGCATGCGTATGCACGTGAGACGTATTATGTAATATCTGACCGATTATTTTTATTAAAATATGCATTACCAAAATATTTGACAGAGTTTATAGATTAATACCGTATATTGAACAATGGGTTCTCATTTTCCCTCACCTTTCAACATCAAACCGATATCAAAATCAATTATAAAGAAGGATCAATCGAAAGGTGAAAATGAAAAAAATCATAAATCTAGCATCGAGTCAAATAATTTAAGTCGACTCGCTCAAAGTTCGTTTATTAATAATGTTTCAAATAATACCTTCATAAATCATTCATTGAATCATCGGACTGATACCCCAGATGAGAATGCCGATGAATTACTCAATTGGATAGATAATATAGATGCTCGGTATAAACAATTGGTCAATAAACAAAAGACCGAATCGATCTTATTGCACCAAAGTCAAACTCTGAAAGAGGAACGTGAATTAAACCAATTGAGGGAACGGATTCGTAATACGGTTCATGACGAACAGTTTGCGAAATTAGGTGCATATTTAGAACAAGAAGAGAAAGCATCGAACGAATATGAGCAGTCAATTGAAGAGGAGGAAGAAGAACAAGAAGAGGAACAAGAAGAAGAGGAAGAAGAAGAAGAGGAAAACGACGACGATTCTATAATAGTACTTGGCTCAGAAGAGGAGGAATCAATACCCGCACCACCACCATCGAATCGACAGTACGGGGTTTCTTACCAGCTTCATGAAGGCCGACCAAGATTAAACCAACCTATCGCTCATCATGATGAAGAGGAGTATGAAGACTACTCCGAACATTCATCTCAAGCGGAAGAATCGTATGGCGAAAATGAATATGAATATGAAAATAACTCTGAACGTGAAGCTGATCAATTACCTGCTTCAGACCATCAAGAAGACGACGATATTATCGTGTTAGATTCGGACGAAGAACAACAGGAATCTCAGCCTCAGCAATATGCTGATTCGGACGAAGAAATGGAGCAAGATCAGTATGATTCTCAAGATGCCAATTCAACACATATCGATTTAGACGATGAAAATGAAGAGGAAGTTGAGGAAAACGATATGGAAGATGAAGATTTACAGGGTTACGACGACTTCAATATAAGTGAAGACGAGGTTCAAAAGGATGAAGGGGAGGAAGAGGAAGAAGACGAAGAAGAAGACGAAGAGGAACAAGGGGACGAAGAAGATGCAGAACAAGACTACGAATCGATGCCCGGAGAAGAAAACTTACCGAGCGAAGCGGAAAACGACGTTATCGACCACTTCTTCTCCGAAGGATATAGTGCTCCTCAAGACCTCCATAGCTTGGCTGAAGCTGTTCTTCAGCAAGCTCAGTTTCAAGAACAATTAAATGATTCCAGTATTGACCCAGCACTTGCAAGTGGTTTTGCTGCAGATAATGAAACCACAGATATCACCACTGCTGTGGAGCCTGAAGAGCTAGAGGAATCAGATGAAGTCAGTACTGCTCCTATCCCTCTTGCATTCTACACTAATGAGCTTACAACTTCTGACAAGCCAATGGAACTTGATGATGCAGATGAAAATAGATCCGAGGCATCTTTGGCAGATGTGGATGAAGCCGAAGATGAAGTTGACTTTCATAATGCAATTCAACTCAATTCTAAACATGAAGTCGAGATCAAAATCGATCAACCAAGCTCGGAACCATTAGTATTACCTATATTCAAAACGATCCAAGAAGAAGATCCCTTGATAACGTTACAAAAATTAAAGGAAACGGAGGAAAGATTCAATATCAAATTGAGTTCTGTTGCTGATTTAGAAGAACAATTAAAGATCAATTCTTCACCTTTTGTCTCTCAATTCAACTCGAGGAATGTTTCCGAAGAACCTTTACATAAAAATGCTAATGCTACTGTTTATTATGATGTACCTGATGAATCAGATGTGGATGAAATCGATTCTGATTTGGCTGACGTCGAAACTCACAATATTTTGGACGAGCTTGAAGATTATGATATTCCATTGGTGGGACATAATGTTATTGAGAAGCCAATTTTGGATCCTATCAACTCAAGTGATGTATCTTCTGAAGATGAAACGTTTTTAGAAGCTGAAGAGATAAAATCTGAACTTCCAGTTCAAGATGTCGAGTCTGAAACCCCGGTTGAAATAACCTTTGAAGATATTGCTGAAACTCTTGAAAATTCAGTACAAGCTGTGACAGAAACTCTCAGGGAAGCAATTGATGCTCCGGTAGAGGATGCAATTCCAAGAGATGCTGAATTCGAGGAATTCTCCGAAGCAATGGAAACAATCAAAGAAGAAACCATTGATGCCGTAAGAAATACAAGTCATAACGTGATAGAGAGTGTCAAACATGCCATTGAAGCTCCAGTCGAGGATGCGATTCCAAAGGATTATGAATTTGAAGCAATATCCGAAGCTGTTGATGGTATTAAGGATTCTGTTGAGACTATGGAAGATGCCTTAGACCAGTTTGTTCATGTGCCAGTTCCTGAGTCTTTCTCATACCACTCTGTTAATGGACCTATTCCTGAATCGTTACCAGAAAAGGCCAATACGCTGAAAATGCCCCATATTGTTGATGAGGCCAAAGATACCATTAAAAAAGTAGCTGATGTTGTTGAACAGGTTATTGAAGCCCCAGTCGTAGACACTTCTACTCCAGAACCTCATAATAGTTTTGCAGATACTTTCAAAGTCTTGAAGAAGGCGGAAGAAACAGTTAAAGAAACGGTAATCGATGCCATTAATGCTCCTTTAGAAGATGCTATTCCAACCAATTCTCAATTTGAAAACTTGCATGATGTAATTGACACCGCTAGATCCGAGACAAATGCATTCAAAGAAACCCTCTCTCAAATAGATGCATTAGTCAAGACAAAGGATGTTGCTATTGACGCGGCTGAATCGGTCATTGATGTTGTTTCAGAAGCAGTGGATGCACCAATAGAAAGTGAAGTACATTCTTCTCAAAGCCCGGAGAATATTCCGGGTTCTTCGGCCATAAAAGATGTTTTAAAATCCGGCTCTGATCTTGTTGAAGAAGTGGTCAATGATAAATCAGAACTGGAAACTTTAGAACTCGGCGAATCAATTAGTTCTATTCCAGATACTGTTAAGGAAAACATTGTTGAAGCTGTTGAATCTGTAAAAGACATTCTTGAAGAAGCCATCAATGAACCAATCGACGATTCAATCCCCAGAGATTCTCAATTCGACCAACTTTCAGAAACAATTGAAGCTGTTTATGACGCTAATAGATCGATTATAGAAACAGTGGATGAAGCCATTGATGCTCCTTTCAATGAGACATCTAAGGATGAAGTAAAAGAGAAAAGTGAGAATCTTTTGGACTTCAAAGGGTCGTTGGAAATTGTAAAGGAAACGGTTCATGCGATCCAAGATGTTTTTGAAGCTCCAGTGGGCACTACAGAAGAAGGGACACCTATTTCTGGTGAAGTGAAGATGCCGGTTCCTGTCGAAGCGTATGAACTGTATGTTTCAAAGGCTGTCGATGTCGCTAGAGATGCCACTCGTGTTTTCATCAACACTGTCGAAGATGCTGTCGGAATTGAAGTTGATACCCCAATTCTGGACTCGCGTGAAGTAAGCGTTCCCGTTGCGACAGAATTCGCCAGCAATCTTCCACTAAACGCAGATGAAAGTATGGCAATGGAAGTTGATGCTCCTGTTGAAGAGCCGATTGAAGAAAACCAGTTGACAGATTTACCGGTTAAAAATTTTGAAGAAGATATCAGTGAAGCATCTGTTCAAGAAGACGTCTTTGAAGAGGACGACGCTATCAGTGAAGAAGCTATTGAAGAGCCTATTGAAGAGCCTATTGAAGAGCCTATTGAAGAGCCTATTGAAGAGCCTATTGAAGAGTCTATTGAAGGGCCTATTGAAGAGCCTATTGAAGAGCCTGAAGAAGTGGCTAGTGAAGAGCCTATCAGTGAAGAAGCTATTGAAGAGCTTATTGAAGAGCCTATTGAAACGACCAGTGAAGAGCCTTTTGAAGAGGCTATCACTGAAGAGCCTGAAGAAGTGGCTAGTGAAGAGGTTGTTGAAGAAGCTATCGGTGAAGAGATTTCTGAAGAGGCTATCACTCAAGAGGTTGTTCAAGAAGTGTCCAGTGACGAGATTGTTGAAGTTATCAATGAAGACAATTCTCCTGTCACTCCAATATCTACCAATGAAGTTTTTGAAAAGTTTGATGTCTCGGATAAGTCACCTCTTGAGACAGATGAAAATGACCCCAAATCAGGCTTTGTGGCTGACTCGAACTTATCTCAATCGTTTGATAGCTCCGATCAATTTGAACGTTCGATTGAGACCCCTAAATTGGATACTGGACGCAGAAATGTCATTATTGAAAATACTGATGCTAACTACGTTACTGATTCACTGAATGGAGGTCAACTGCAACAAGAAAGCACAATTTCATTTCTTGAACAACTCGAACAAGAAAATCTAGCTGAAAATGATGAGTTCCACGAGCAAGATGATGGTGGAGAAGAATACTCACCTCTTGAAACCGTTGAGCATTTTGTTGAGCCACAAATAGATGAAGAGACTCAACAAGACAAGACTCAGCAAGAAGAAGAAATTGAGATTCAACAAGAAATTGCCGAACCATATCATAAAAGGTTTGCTCAAAGTACTTTAAATCTTTTTTTTGGCAAAAATATTTTGGGTGCAAATTCTGAAAAAGAGTCACAATCAGGTACAATTGAACAACATTTGTCCATAACTGAAGTCAGATCAGAAAGTCCTATTGTTGGTGCCGAAGTTTTGCTTCCATCTAGTATCATTGAAGTTGAAGAGACGGAAGTTGTTGAAAACGCCTTTAATGATCAACTTGAGGAAGTTATCTCCGAATTCAAAAACGATGAAGCCGATACGTTACTTCGATCTGAAATAATCGAAAATGACACAGTTCATTTCGATCTGGAAGATCATGTGGATTCTCCATCAATAGTTGAAAATGAAGCAAAAGAAGAAGATTTGGTCAATAATAGGAAGCGTAAATTGGAGGAAGATATGGATATTCCCGAATCGACTTTGAAGAGAATTAAAGGTTTCTTCGGTAGATTAAATCCAGTCCTGTGGTTGAGCAAACAATCTGTTGACAAGACCAAAGAATTCAGCATTGAGCATAAAGATCCTACTGCGGGTGATGAAGCAAGTGATAGTGAGGAGGATAGGCTTGTGAATGAAGTAGTGGAGCAAATCGAGATGATGAAAGAAGCTGATACAGAAAATGAAGAAATTGAATTTGTTGTACCAGACTTATTCGATGATGAAGTCGATGATGAAGTCGATGATGAAGTTGAAGTTGAAATCGACTCTGAAACTGAAATCAAGGACTTTCATGAAAACGGCGATTCTAGTGAAGATAGTGATGAGTCTGAATCAGAAATATCCGAAGAAGTTGCTGCTGAGATTGTGGCTGAACTTGCTGATAAAGTCATTGCCGAAGTTGCAGAAGAAATTGAAGCTGAGATAAAGGAAGAAATCAAAGAAACAACCAGGGTTGGTACTGAACAAGTAGAAGCCGAGGTTGATGAATCCTTACTGGCTCAAGACACAGAAACAGAGTCAGCAATAGAAGTGATTGAAATTAGTGATGATACTGAAAACGAAGATGAGTCGGCCAGTCAAAAGTCTATAAAGAATGATGCTTTTGTTAACAATTCCGATTTGGAAGGAGATGAAGATAAATCATCTGATGAATTCCAGAAACCAGTAGTAAAGAAAGTACTTGGACTCGAAATAGCAAAAGATGTTGAAATTGAAGCAAGAAGATCTTTAAGAAGCGGTCATAGATATGGTGACAAGTCGAATCAAGTTGATGATGTCAAGAGTGAGCTTCAATCGCCGATAAAGGTTGATATTAAACGTTTACCCAAACTTGAAGTCTCGAAGAAACGAAACTTATCTGGGGACGTTCCATATTTGAGTAGTTCACCAACCGAACATGATGATTATCCGGCGTATAGAACACGGTCTAAATCTCCACTTAAAACCAGTAGTATTCAAGAAATCATTTTATCTTCTGATATGGAAGAAGAGACTGCAAGAAAGTTGAGTGGATCAAAAAAGAGATTTGGTAGAAACGTTAGTGGAAATAAGAGAAAGCGTGATGATGAAGATGAACATCAAAGAGGTAGATCACGTAAAAGATAATGTATAATAGTCTATAAATATGTAATAATAATCAATAAAATTTAAGCTAAATGTGTCATTGCAGATTCAAACACACTGAAAAATACCATATTCACCACAAACAGTCTTGTCATTGAGATTCCTAATCCACGATAACTTCTACGATTCAATCTTGGAATTCTTCTTTTTTTAAGTGGTAAAGGTTCTAAAGATTGATTCTTTCTAAAGATGTTTGTAACAATATCTTTTTGTATCAAAGATTTGGTAGTATCAATGGGGAAGATTAAAGCCCAACAAAATACACCTGAAAAGCCACCAGCCAAAAGAATCGAGATTGAAGATGAGCCTGAACGGTCTGAAGATATGAATCTTGTATTTTTAAATAATTCATTCATCGACCATTTCATTGATTCATAAATTGAATAGTAAATACCCGAAGATAACGAGTCTCTAAGAATATGATATCTAAATCCAGAATAAAGTCCATTGATACCTTCATATTTGATGATTTTACGAGCGATTTCTAGCGTGGAAGATCCACTAGCCTTTTTCTGGACCAATGACAGTGCCTCGAGTTTATTGTTATGCACCACCAATGACTCCAATTGTGCATATATCTTTGTAAATTCAAAAGGACATGCAAATAGCGAGACTCCACTACCAGCAATCATACCAGATATAAAACATACCGGGATATTGAGTAAAAATGGGTGACTGTCGCCTCTTTTGGTAGCGTCCGAGTATATCAAGTCATATATTTGAGGTTTTGCTTGTGTAAATATAGATACACTCAATGATTTGGATAATGATGTCAGTAGAAGAGGTGCCCATATACCTCTGAAAAATCCCTTTACACCATCTGCAACAAATGTCTTGCGAATACAATCGAAATAACTGGTAAAGTGCTTGTGAGTTTGCATTCTTGTTTTAACAGTATCCAATGGGAACCCAATAAAGGTGGATACAATTGAAGCACCATACGCATTGATACTACCACGGAACGGCTGTAAGGATTCTGGATAAATATGAACTGCTTTTGTATAGTCGATTTCTCCCGTTATGGCGGGGATCCCTCGCTTCGTATCGGTCATTGTGTTTACTAATCAAGGACAACCACGTTCTGTTGATCACTACTTATCTCGGAGCTTAATTGCATCTCTCAAAAAACTTGTATGCAGGATTTTTCATACGCTACAATAAATCATCACAACTACTTTATTATATACAAACTAGTAACCTCTTCTTCTAGCATCATTTACTTGTGACATCAAATCCTTGAACCCAGCAGAGAACTTCCGTCTCCACCATTCTCTTCTTTTTTGTTTTGTGTATTTTGCAGGACGGATAAATCTACTTTGCACTCCCTTTAAATATCTCACTTTTGAAGCAGATGTTAATGAATTCAAACTACCCAAGGCTCTACCCAAGTTCTTTGATTGAACATCGACGGTTCTACCGGCGACTGGTCCGTGCATTCTAACGGCCTTGGCCACGTCACGTGGATTTGGCACGGGAGGTTCGGCAGTAAATGAGGAAACACCCAAACTGTCGTGTTTATTCAATGCAGATTCTCCAACCAAATCATTAAGGAAGTTCAAGTCGTCGTTGTTATTATTATTGTTCTTATTAGTCGATGTGAATTTTTTCAACTCATCGAATGTGGAGTTGAAACGAAGAGGTGATATCGAATGTGTCCTCATATATAAACCACCTGTAAGGGGTCTAGTGACTAATGATCTAAACATGGTTGTGGTTCTGAAGTTAAAAAAATTTGATGAAAAATTTAAAATCAAAATGAGTTGCCAAAAATGTCGGGGGAAAAAAGTTAATTTTTAGCCACAAAAATTGTCAAATTATAAGGCACAAAATCTAGTATTGCTATAACTTTTATAATTTAATAATGTCTTCAAGTATAGTATCTACTGTACTCTTTGAAGCACATAATGTGTCCATTTATAAAGTGGCACCTCCAAAATCAAACCTGCACACTATATCCACCTATTGGGGACTAGTAGATAAAAATATGATTTGGAGAGGACTGATTAAATTGATTGAACAAGAAGTACTAGATCAACAAGACTATACGGGATTCGACACTGATCATGGCTTTGAACACACTGGAGATGAAGTTCAATTGAAAAAAGAGCCAATAAAACCTTATGATGGACTTCGTGCAAAATTAGAGCTTTATAATGTGAAGAAAATTCCACCAAATGTTGGAAATTTAACTACAATCACCAAAAATTTCAATTGGGCAGAAGTCTGGTTTAATCCAAAAAGAGATGACTTTATGATAGGTCGTAATGATACTGAGACTATATGTATGAGTGAATCTCCTTTGATGTATAAAATCATTGCACAATTACCTGGTTCGGGTTATACTCCCATAGTAAAATCGGAAAAAAGGCCCGAATTACCGGTGCAGGTTGGACTTGGATTACATTTTACAGACCTGTCAGTTGCATCTTCATTTAATGAAAGTTTGGCTCTTTATAAAAGGAGATATGCTAATTTTGAAGAACAATATAATGAAGAAGTGTTACATAATCAAAATGACTCCGATGAATTTGATGAGTTCGTGACTGCATAATGTATTTATCTATAGATGTCTTATTTTGCCTTTTTATAATACATTTTTTGAATTAAAGGATGATGTTCTTTCAATTCTTTATTTTTATTTTTGGTGTATTCAATATACGCCATATCTTCACCTCCAGAAAGTCCAGCTAATGATCCAGCATTTCTAATTGCAGATGATCCTAAAGCTCCTGCATTTTCAAGCTTAAGTCTCTTCTCTTTCAGTATAAAATTTGTATCTAAATCATCACCAATTTCAACCCCAGCTGCATTTTCATTTTTAAGTAAAACTTGTTGTAATAATTCTCTTCGTTCTCTTGCTGATGCATATGCTAAATCAGGTAATTGTTCCATCCCACTCAAATGAGTAATTACTTTAAATGCATACCCTTGATCAACCAAAAATGCTTGTCTTTTAGTTGAATAATACATTTCTTGTGTATCTTTTGAAACAAGTGAATAAAAAAATGCATTAAATCCTTCATCATTACGTCTTTTAGCTCTTAAAATTCGTCCTAATCTTTGAGCTTCTTGTCTTCTTGATCCATAATGTGAAGAAATTTGAATTAAACATGTTGCTTCTGGTAAATCAATTGAAGTATCTCCAACTTTTGATAAAAATATAGTATTAATTTGATCATTATGTTGAAAATTTTGTAAAATTTTCATTCTTTCCAGTTGTGGAGTTGATCCATAAATAAATGGTTTACCTAATTTTAAAGCATATTCTTGTAATGCATAAACATTATCACTGAAAACAATGATTTTATCACCTCTTTTTTCATGATAATGAATCAAAAATTGACAAGCTTGAAATTTGGTAGGATTCATAATATATAATAACATTCTTTTTCTTGCAGTTTCTCTTAAATATTCTTGATAAAATTCAGAAGTCATTGGACACCAAACTTCAGCACATTGAACATTAGCTATATGACCTTTTTGAGCTAAATCCATCCAATTTGCTTCATATAATTTTGGACCAATTAAAAAATTCAAATCTGCAATTTTATCATCTTCACGAACTAAAGTAGCTGTAAGACCTAATTTTGCATGTGCAGCAATAGTTGTAACAACACGTCTAAACATTGCAGCAGGTACAACATGAACTTCATCCAAGATAATAAATCCCCATTCTCTTGATCTTAAAAAATCCATAACTTTTTGAGAATCATGAGATCTATTTCTTGTATTTGCAACCATTGAATATGTTGAAACAACAAGTCCTGATTCACTTGTAAACATTTCTTTATTTTCAGATGTGAAAACTGCTACATTTTCTGGTTGAATTGTACACCATTGTAAAAATTGTTGTCTCCATTGCATAACTGATACAGATGATGTACATAAAACAATTACTGATTTTTTAATAGTACATGCAGCAGTTATACCAACCAATGTTTTACCTGCACCACATGGTAAAACAATGATTCCTGATCTTGCACGTCCATTCCCAAACATCTTACTTAAGGATTTTTCTTGATATGGTCTAATTTGTGTTGAAGGTTTTAAATCAACATCTAAATCTGGATTTCTTGAATCATTTCGGAAATCATATTCTTCCAATACAGGGTATTCAATTTCATGACATCTTCTTTTAACAATTTCAACAGAATCATGTGAGATTTCAAATGAATGAACTGTATCCATATCATCATCATCATCATCTTTATTCCCTACAACAGAAGCGAAAATATCTTCTTCTGATTTTTTTGGTTCCTCTTCTTTTTTATTTGAAGTACCTGGTATTGTTAAATCACCTTGTTTTGGAGCTGAAGATTGTTCAAGACCATTTGAAGAAATCGCCTTTTCAGATGAAATAATACGTGAAGGTCCAATAATTGGATCTTTTAATAACATTTGTAAAATATTTGCCAGTGTACTTTCAACAAAATATCGATTATCTTTAAGAACCAATTTAACTTTCCCATAAGAAACAGTAGCACCTTTTATAAATTGAGTGATTGAATCTGCCAAAGGAACTTTTGATAATCGATTTAAAACAGAAATGATATCATCAGTTTCTAAACCAACTGAAACGGCCGCATAAAGTGAATACATTGTGATTTTATATTCATGAATATGTGAAGGTCTTGAAACTGGTTCTGCAATCGTTACAAGGAAATCTTGTGCTTGTTCAGCCAATGGTGAAAATGATTCTAAAATTACAGTACCTGTACTTGGAGATATCCAAATTGGTCTTGAAAAATGATCTGGTTTTAATTTTAAATATGAAAAATCGGATTTCCCAAAAATCTTTGAAACTGCATCTGGTACATAATCATTTGGAATTTCAGGTGTTAAATCAATTAATTCATCATCTGAAAATTGAGTATCTTCAAGTTCAATTTTGGCACGATCTATGAAATCTTGTGCACGATTTTTTCTAGTTTCATCGGTTGGAGTAACGGAAGATGTGGTTGCTGGAGTGTCTGGAGATGGGATTGCTTGAGAAGTAGAAGAAGAGTTAACATTATTAGTGACTTTTTTTTTGGGTTGCTGTTGCTTTTTCTTCCTGGGGGCAGCTCCATAAGCTTGATCGCCATCGCCTCTTTTACGAGATCCATTGATTTCTACTTCATCAAAAGAATCGTCTTCTGAGAAGTTACCCTGGTCTAGTTCTGCATAGTTGATGCCACCGGATCTACGGGATGTCAGCATGATGTTTGGAAAAAGACTAGATGATTAGAAATATCAAATCAATCTTTATTTTTTTTGCCTTAAGGAGAATGGAGAAAAAGGTCGTGTAATTTACAAAACTACCCGGCTGCAAAAAGTTACTAATTATATTTATTATTTAGAAGTGAATGCATTCTAGCTACGCCTATAGTACAAAGCAGAGGAGTCTAATCGGTGAACTTGTAAGAACCAGAAGCCATTGTGATCGAGCCACCCTTGTATGCACCTCTCTTCATCTTGTTCTTATTCTTGGTAAAATCCTTTCCTCTAACTTGACCTAATTTATCATTGGCCATTTCACCCCAAGTACCTGCTGCACCTTTATAGGTATTATCTTGTAAAGTTTCATCTTCAAAACCAATTTTGGTTCTATCGATTCTTGAGAAATGTTTTCTTTGACCAGGTTTTAATTCCAGTTCTTGAGTGGCAGGTATAAGTCTAGCTTGACGCAGTGGGTGAATAGATGATTCTTCGGCAGATGGGGTTGATTCACTCGATTCAATCGATTCAGTTTGTGAAGAATTGTCGAGTTTTTGTTTTTTGGCCTCAGATTTGGATTCAGATTCGGATTTTCTCTTTTTGGAGTCGGATGAAGATTCGGAATCGGAATCAGAGTCGGAGTCGGAGTCTGATGAGTCGGAATCAGATGATGACGAGTTGGAGTCTGAAGATGAGGAGTCAGATGATGACGAGTCGGAATCTGAAGATGAAGATGAGGAGTCGGAATCGGAATCGGAATCGGAATCAGAGCTAGAGTCTGAGTCTGAGTCGGAATCAGAACTAGAATCGGAATCAGAATCAGAACTGGAGTCGGAATCAGAACTAGAATCGTCTGAAGAGCTCGAATCGGAGTCGCTCGATTCCTTCTTTTCTTCCTTCTTTTCTTCCTTAACAGGTATTAACTCCTCCAACTTACCTTCGACATCCTTGGCAATTGTGATTTCATTCTTGGAAAGCTCCTTTTCCAAGGTCTTAGAGACTTTAGCCAATGAACTGTCTCTAGACAAGTAGTCTTGGATGTAGGCTAACACAGTTTCTCTCGAAGCAACCATTGTTCTAATGCTGTCTATATGAGGTTTGAAAAGAAGAACCGTAAAATTTGAAATGAGATGAGTTTGAAAAAACTCGAAAAAGAAAAATATGTCATGTGATCATGTGTCATGTGATATTTCTTAAAATTGAATATTTTACGAATTGTGGAGAAGTACTGAAAAATAACTTTGAGTAACTAAGGTAAAAGACACTCAAGATTGTATTCCGGGCACTGAAGAAGTGAACATCACAAGACAAACTCACAGGGTCCATATAAGACAAATTGTAGCTCGAGTTGTTATGTGGATAGCAGAGCTTTTTAAAAAGGAGAGAGATCATGTAGTAAAGTCGGAAATATCTGCGCACTATGTGCACTGTATTTGGTACCATATCGGTTGTGTACACTCAGTGATCAGGCTCTCTCAGGTACATCTACTCAGTATCCACTTTATAGATCAATACACTTCTCTAGTATACACCCTCTACTAAATCACTTCCTGCAACTCAAAATTTACAAAATTTGCAAATAATCTACAAAATATTAGCACT
Organism: Kodamaea alishanica (nom. inval.); assembly: GCA_030563745.1. Classification (NCBI taxonomy): domain Eukaryota; kingdom Fungi; phylum Ascomycota; class Pichiomycetes; order Serinales; family Debaryomycetaceae; genus Kodamaea; species Kodamaea alishanica (nom. inval.). The sequence continues at coordinate 631,065 of JAJMJX010000004.1, forward strand.
CTAAATCTAATTATTCACAATATTTACTAAAATTTCAGAGGAATTTTAAAACCCTTAATACTTTTGACATCTCCCGAAAGGATGAAAGCCAATTCTTCTTCTGTGATTTTCTTTCTATCCCCATTCTTCAAAACTTGAGGTTGACCTTCAGCATCCGCTTTAATGAACGGAACACGATCATTTAAATGATCGTGAATATGTTTGATCAAAGCATCTGGAATCTCACAATTAAGACAATGGTCACCATTTGGAACATCGATGGCTTTGAATAAGACCTCAGGGTCTATTGAAGATCTGACATACTCGGTTGATCCAACAGCATTCCATATGGCATTTGCTCCAATGATGTGTACCGTTGGAACTTCAAGTGCATGTAATAATTTCATACCATATCGAACCGAAATACCACTACCAAGATAACAAGTGACTTGATTAAAGATATTACCTTTAAGCTTATAAACTTGATTACCATCTTGATCAACGTCTTTATAAATTTCTTCCTTGAGGAAACCTTCCATAACTTGTGGTGCAAAACTTTTAAAGGCATGTAATTCTTTAAAATATCTGTTAACTTCTTCTTCACTATCAAAAGTATCTACAAGCATTCTAGCAACTTTTGCCATTCTTCCCGAGAATCTTGCCGCACCTTCTGGACTACCGAAAATAACAGGTTCAACTATAATAATCGAATCATATAAATTTGGTTCTGTTGCAGCACCCACAACAATGCCAAACCCACCAAATGAATGACCAATCCCAATATTTTTGGAAGAAAGTGTGTTTTTCATATCACCAGTAGTTAATTGTTCATACTTAATAACTTCATTTAAATCATGACCATTGTTATCCCATCTATTAAGCCACCCAATCTTGTCTTTATTAAGAAGTGCAGAATCTCCATGATCAACACTATCAATTGCAACAACAGTATCCAAATGCCATTCGGTTGATTTACTAGCAATATCATACAATGTCTTGACATAATAGTCCCAAACCCCTTTATTCATACTTGTACCATGTGCAAAAATCAAATTATACTTGACACCATTTTGTTTAGTATTTGTAGTTTTGAACTTGTTATATACAAGTTTCAATCTATCTCCTTCAATTACAGTATGACCCGCATTTCTAAATGCATAAGCATCAATTGTCTTTTTTTCGCAAGTGAAAAGTGTCATTTTGTTATCGATCTTTATTTTGATTTGTTCGAGGTTTAAGTGCGCTTTTATACGATCCCCCCGCAATTTAATGATATTTGCTTTTTTAATTTTGAGTTAGTTTTCAACTCCGCAATAATACCCGATTTGAATAATACCGAGGTTCATGCATAAAAGTTGCACGCGAAAATGATTTATTAAAGGGTCCACATGCTAGTTTGATAGTTTAGTTTATTAAAAATGTATGGTAGCGCTGGAAGGTCTGCCACGACTGGTAGCGCTCCACACAAATTTATTTGATTATATCCGAAAATTTTTCAACCTTTTCTTATCCAAGTTGATATGAGTACAGGACCTTTTATCTTCCGCACGGTGCTGCAAGTGAGGGCATGGCGATTACAGTGCCTTCGCAACAACAAAAGCGTCGGGTTTGTGCCCACGATGGGTGCCTTGCACGATGGCCATTGTGCATTGGTATCACAATCACTTCGCGATAATGACCAAACAATCGTTTCGATTTTCGTTAACCCTTCACAGTTTGCTCCTCATGAAGATTTGGATGCATATCCAAGAACCGTTGACACCGATTTGAAACTCCTTGAAGCTAAGTTTAAAGATCACCAAGTCGATGCTATCTTTATTCCAAAAGTTTCGGAAATGTACCCATCGGGAATATCACTCGATGTTAATCAACAACGAGGAGGCTTTGTTTCTGTTTTGGGTGTTTCGGAACAATTGGAAGGTGTTACTCGTCCACAATTTTTCCGTGGGGTGGCTACCGTCGTCACTAAACTTTTGAACGTCGTGACTCCAGAAAACTTGTATGTTGGCCAAAAAGATGCACAACAGTGTGTTGTGTTAAAGAATTTGGTTAAAGATTTATTGATCAATACTAAAGTCAATGTGGTGCCTACATTAAGAGAATCAAATGGATTGGCCATGTCTTCAAGGAATGCATATCTTAGTAATGAAGTTAAAGAAGAATGTTCTTTTATCTTCAAGGCTTTAACTTCGGGAAAATCTTTTTATGATAACGAAAAGAAGATTGGAAATGTTTCTTCTGCTTTAATATTACAAGAGGTTCGTAAAATTCTCGACCAGAATAAGAAGTTTGAAGTTGAATATGTTGCTGTTAGTCATCCTGAAACCTTGGGAGATTTAGAATCGGTCGAACCCGGTGTTGGTGGGATAATTTCTACCGCTGTTAGGGTTCCTAAAGAAGATGGTGAGGGTATTGCGAGGTTGATTGATAATGTTGTTTTGCAGTAGACGTGTATATAGAAAGGGTACGAAGTGATCTACGAAGTAGATCACGGAGTGTATATTGTGATAGACGAGGTGATTAATGAACGAAGTGTATATTGTGATAGACGAGGTAATCGAGTGAACAGTGACCTACTCTGTTGATCACTGAGTACTAGTAGACGAGGTAATAGAGTGAACAGTGACCTACTCCGTAGATCACTACCATTCAAAACGCTCTTCTTCTTTTGAACTTGAGAGCCGAATCTTTAACCGCAAGCTGCAGTTTCTTCTTCAACCTCTTAGCCTCCTGCAAATTCTTATACTTTTCCATATCAACTTCAATTATTTTACCCAACTTCTCTTTCGGTACATACTCAAAATCCAATTTTTCCAATACCTTTTGATTTGTAACATCATAAAAGATATACCCAAATTCAATCAACCATAATGGATCAACGGTGGTTACAAAGTTCATGTATTCCTTTGTGGTCAAGATCAATTCATGATAAACAACATAGTTGGTCGACAAGTTACTCCCATTCAAAACACTCGTTGGGTGCAAATACATCTTCATATATGTATGTCTCATATTGACGAATTCAGGTGTTCCATGAACATTAATCTTGACCAATTTGGCCAGTTGTTGATAAAACGTTGCAGCAAGACATTTCCGAAATTCATCATCAGATCTTGATTTTAAAATTGGTAATTTCATATTTTGAATGATTAATAGGAGTTGATTTTTAATATCTTTAGCTCTTAATAGTGATTTTAATTGAAGAAAGTTTTTCTGACACCATTGATTGATACGATTATAATTGGATTTGAATTTGTGCAAGTTGATTTCCCATTGATTGTAGACATTGACCAAGGTTAAATGATCCGATTCATTGATCAAGAACTTCTCTCTGATGAGATCGGCTTCATTGGCTCGCTCCTTTGGTCTATAGTAAACACTTGGAACTGAAAGCATTGCAACCATAGTGATCATCTCTTCAGAACAATGGAATTGAGGTGAACAAGAAAGTAGAATTGCTTTTGCTAAGCTTGGTTCCATTGGGAATTTTGTCATTTTTTGACCCAATTCTGTTAATTGACCCAAATTATCAATTGCACCAATCGACCATAAATCGTATAGCGAACAATTGAGTAAATCTTTTGGAGGAGAATCCAAAAATGCAAATGAATTTATATCTTCAACTTTTAACGATTTAAGAAGTAACATGACATTACTTAAATTTGTTCTTTGGATTTCAGGAATTGGTTGTAGATACATCAGATCGATTTCACTTGCTCGTTCGGTATAAAGTCTATAAGCCGTCCCAGCACAAGTTCTCCCTGCTCTACCACTTCTTTGTTGGGCATTTGCAAGCGAGATTGGAACAACCTGTAAAGTATCCATACCTAACTTTGCATTATAAACTTTGAGTTTGACCAACCCAGTATCAATCACATACTTGATTCCGTCAACAGTTAACGATGTTTCTGCAATATTGGTGGCTACAACAACCTTGCGTTTATTCGACTGGTTGAAAATCTTTTTTTGTAAATCTGCTGGCATCGTTGAATAGATTGGGAAGATATCTAATGGTGGAGGATTGTCCAACATTTCCAATTTCTCTTTGAGCAATTCACATGTCACTTCAATATCTTCTTGACCAGTCATGAACACAAGAATGTCACCTGATACGCCTTGCTGACTGTTTTGTAGGTGTATGGTCAACACTTGTTTGACTGCACTCTCAACATAATCACCACATGGTTGTTTACTATACAACAACTCAACAGGAAATGTTCTGCCTGGAATCGTAAATTGTGGAGCATCTCCAAAGAACCTGGTGAATCGGTCCGCATTCATAGTTGCAGAGGTCACTATCAACTTCAAATCTTTTCTTCTTGCTAACAATTGCTTGAAAAGTCCTAACAAAACGTCTGTATTTAACGATCGTTCATGAGCTTCATCCATAATGATACATGAATACTTCTCCAACATTGGATCAACCAAGATTTCTCGAAGTAAAACACCATCGGTCATATATTTGATCATTGTTTTTTGAGGGTGTGTTTTATCTTCGAATCTGATGGAGAACCCAACTTGTTCACCCAATATACACTGCATTTCTTCACTGACTCTTTTGGCAACAGACATGGCTGCAACACGACGTGGTTGAGTACATCCAATCATACGCCTACCATTGCCTGAGCAAAACCCTTCTTCATATAGAAATTGTGTTAATTGTGTTGTTTTACCCGACCCAGTCTCACCAATTACAATAGTAACTTGATTCTCGCTAATTGTTCTAATCAAATCATCTCGCACTGCAAACGCAGGAAGTGATCTTCTTTGTTCGAGAATATCTACAGGGTTGGGTTTATAGGTTTCAACATGATCTTTCTTCTCTTCTTCTTCTATTCCTAAAGCATTCCCCATGGCGGTCCCATTGAGACCTGCCGTTTGCTTGGACTTCAATGTTCGCTCTTTATGAGATTTTTTCTCTCGCACAACCAAACTTCCTCTTTTGGCATTGAGTGAGAGTTCAGAATTTGCATCTTTTATTGGATTTATGGTTGGTCCAATTTTAGATCCAGTGCCTTCTAGTTGTAGCTGTAGATGTTGTTTTGAATCTTCAAGAAACGGAGGAATGAATGTGTGGGAGGTGATGTGGATCGTACTGGCCAAGTCGTTTGAGTTATCATGGTCGTAGTCTATGTATTCCCCTGTGATTTGATCGAATGAACCTCCAGTGCTTGATACTTTATTTATTCTTCGAATAGGACGTTTTGTTGGTTTTCGGATTGACTCGTCAACGTCATAGTCGTCTTGGTGGCCCAACTCATCGGTCATGTACCATTCTCGGTCGTTTTCTATGCGGCCCTCCACCTGGTCCAAGAGATTGTCATCTGTGTACTGGTGCAGATCATGGGGTGTGTACTGGTCCTGATACTCGGGTGTGTACTGGCGCAGACCTTCAGGTGGGTATGCTGGTTCTTGTTTCGGAGCATCACTTTCAAAGCGGTCTTCAATAGTGTCTTGTTTAATTCGTATAGCTTCTTCTTTCTTGATCTTTTTAAAAGTCAAGTTGGGCTTGGGTTGGTCTAACTCATCATCACTGAAATCTAACGAGAGTTTAGACTTCTTTGTAGGATTATTCATCTTTTTGAATGATTTATTGAGAGACACCGAATCATCTTCTTCAAAGTCTTCAAGAAACAAAAGAGGTTTCTTCTGTTTAGGCTTTGCCTCTTTACTCTTTTCTAAAAGCTTATCAATCAAGTCGATGTTGTCATTGATCAGATCATAAATATCTGAAACGGCCTCTGGTTCTTTCAACCCCAACACATTCAAGTAAGATTTGAACGCATCGAACGCATTGTTTTTTTGGTAGAATGATACGATCGATTTGGTCAAGTTTTCGTTTATCGGCTTGTTCAAGTAACCACTTAGCTTTTCTGTTATTTGATCAACTAGAGTCTTTGACATGTCTAAGTATTTTTATTTCTCGCAGTATCAAGTGAAAAATAATTTATATGTGTGAACACAATGTTAAAGATTCCACGGTTAGACAATAGAGTGTCGTTATATTTCAAACATCATGTTCTAGCAAACATACGGCTTACGCCGGTACCGACATCATCGAAAGAGGTTACATATTTGTATGAGAGTTTCAAGACACTTGGGAATTTGGAGTCGTTCACTATAGAGAAGGACAAGACTCAAACGTCAATCTATGAGCCGTATTTAAAAGTACTTTACAACCCATCCAATCAGCGGTCATTACTTGGGTCGGCCTATTTGAATTATGATTCTCAGGATCACATTGAAACAGAGTCTGAATTGAAAGCAAGACAGCTGCAATTGATAGAGAAGTTACAAACAGTGGTTGCACTTCCAAGGTTTTCTTATATTGAAAACGACAGTGCTTTCTACAACGGCGAGACCGAGATTCAATTCAAGCATCATTTACCAAATAATGCTTTGAAATATGACAAGAAGTACACTATAAACTCGTCTACTTTCGATCATCCTTTTATGTTTATTACCCCAAAACAAGACGTAAATCTCGATGACTTGAAGTTTAAGTTGAAGCACAATTTTCAGAAGTTTCACAAGTTTAGTGGGGTGAGGATTCACACGGGGTTGGATTCGATAGGGTTGGGTAAGGTAATGAAAGTTCATCCGATGATTGAGAAGCAGAATGTGTTGGATGGTAGGAGGGTGTTGGATTTGGAGAGAGACATATTGAACACGAAGGGATCTACGAAGTAGATCACTGAGTGCATAGTTGATAGCTACCAAGTTATCCATAGATCGCCCAGTGCAGCACAGTGTCCACAATGCACAGACAGTGCATTGCATTTTGCGACGCACGTTGACTGTCTACACCGGCAGTCTACTCAGTCTATTGAGAGTTAACACCAGCAGTCTACTCGGCCTGCGCAGTCCGTTCAGTCCGATCAAAGTCATCGGCAGCCCACTCAGTAAGCGCAGTCTACTTAGGCCACTCATCGCATTCAGCCCACTCCAGTGCCTACACCATACTCAGTCTGCTCAGCCTACAGTCACTCAGTAATCTACTTCGTGGATTACTTCGCGCATTCCAGTATACTCAGTCCACTCAGTAATCTACTTCGCAGATTACCTCGTGGATTTCTTCGTTTATTCCTAATTTACATAACTCTTTTTCGAATCAACGGCCTGTAAATCTTTTTCCAACACCTCATTCAAATAATTCAATCCAATTTGCTGCTTCAACAATACTTTACTCAATTTATTCACAATCTCTTCTGTATTAGATTCCTTTTGACCTTGTTCATCTCTTGTACCCTTGGTATCTTCAGATAATCCATTGAGACTATTAATCAGATTATCAAATTGATAATTCAAATCATCAGCTCTTTCTTTTAATATTGCCAATCTTGCAAAAACATCATTTAATTTACCAATTGGATTATTTGGATCATTTAATTTCGAATTTAATAATTCAAATTGTTTTGATATTTCTTCTTCTTCTGGTAATAATGGATATCCTTTTAATTTTAAGATTGCTAAAACAGTTGCTAATCTTAATAATCTTCTTGATAATTGTGTATGCTTTGCCTTTGCTTTTGAAATTCTAGTTGTATTATCTAAATCATGTTTTGAAGATAATGAATTGACTTTTTGATCGACTGAATTAAGTAAAATTCTCGATTTGGCTACATAATCTAATTGAGTTTCAATTCTTTGTGCAACTTCTGTAAAAGATGTCACTTTGATAGGATAATGAAGTTGACTTGGTCTTTTATCCATAGCATTGTCCCAATCTTCAGGGGTTTCATTTTGTGGTCTTTGTTGATTTAATAAAACATTGATTTCTTGTTCACTGAACTTATTATAAAAATGTGTCTTGAATACACATTTGGGTGAGTTTGGATCCCATTGCTCTTTAATCTTGATCAATTGGTCATTGATGGCAGGCGTATAGGTCATGTTGTTTTGTTGCGAAGTGACGTTGACGTTGGCATTACTGTTGACATTTAAGTTGTTGGTTTGGTTCGAAAGTAATGGTTTGGATTGCACGTTAGAAGACCAACTGAATGACGGTTGAGCGTTATTAGTAGTGTTATTGTTACCAAACAATCCTCCGGATTGTTGTTGCTGTTGCTGTTGCTGTTGCTGTTGCTGGTTGTTTGCACCGAATAACCCACTCGAGGCCGTGTTGGCATTACCACCAAACAAGCCCCCACCGGTGCTTGGAGCAGCCGTGCTTCCCCCAAACAAGCCCCCACCGGTGCTTGGAGCAGCCGTGCTTCCCCCAAACAAGCCACCAGAAGTAGTGCCTGTTGCAGCTGGCTTTGCACCAAAGAGTCCTCCCGAGGTATTGGCATTTGTATTCGACCCGAGCAACCCTCCGGAAGTAGGAGCAGAGGTGTTGGGCGCAGTGCTCCCGAATAAGCCCCCACTTGTTGCTGGTTTACTACCAAACAAACCACCAGATGGGGCAGTCGTGTTTGCAGATCCACCGAAAAGCCCACCAGATGGAGTACTAGTGTTTGCAGACCCACCAAACAACCCACCAGATGGGGCAGTAGTGTTTGCAGCTCCACCAAAAAGACCACCAGATGGAGCAGAAGTGTTTGTAGCTCCACCAAACAACCCACCAGATGTATTAGTGGTATTATTTGCTCCAAAAGTATTGGATGTATTAGTTGCTCCTAAACCACCTCCAAATCCACCAGAAGTATTAGTGTTCGTAGGATTTGGTTTTCCGAAAGAACTACTCGAAGCATTGGCTCCAAAAGAGGTGCCGAAGCCTGTATTTTGATTCGCATTGGTATTACCTCCAAACGCATTTGATGTATTGTTATTTGCTCCAAAAGAAAAGCCGGAGTTAGTGCCTGGTGCTGCGCCTGTGGATGTAGCCGGTTTATTTCCGAACAAACCACCAGTGTTGTTATTTGCACCAGATCCAAAAAGACCACCGCCTCCTCCAGTGTTGCTGCCACTTGAAAACATGATTAATTGACTAGTGTTTTCACTGTTTTGAAAAATTTGTCTAGTATTTTTTTTTTTGGTCAGGATGCTGATGTTATATACAGGAATATACTCGAAGAGATAATTTACAGTTGGTTAGACAAAACGTGTATTCATCATGAAGAAAGGTATAACATGAAATGCAATGGTGATGTATGATAACCAGAGAACACCTTAAGTCCAGATAGCCGTGTGATATGAAACGGCTTCTTCATTATTCGTCTATCATAGCAAACTTTTCTAATTTTTTTTTTACTTTCCTTTCTTAGGACTATTATTATACTCCACCATATATATTATACAATTAGCTTGATTCTTTAGCTTTTAAGAACTCGGCAGTCTTGGACTTATCCTTGGAAGTACCTTGGAAAATTGGGTTTTCATTCAAATGAATTTGCTTTTCAATACCTGGAATCTTCTTTTCAAACTTCAAGTTATCAAAAAGACACTTTCTTAAAACGGTTTCTGAACTTCTGCAATGACCTAATCTGTGATTTTCTTGTTCTAAACATTCATAATGTAATTTGAATTCGTCAAAACAATATTTATTTATATCTTTCAAAACAGAAACAGCACATCTGGTGACTCTTCTACCTTCCTTCAAACATTCTAAGGTACCACCATTGTTTTGATCCTTACACATCATAAAATCATCATTATATGGCTTACATTTGGCACCAATATAATATGAAGCAGATAATAATGGAGCAGATGTAGCACCAACTTCATCTACTTCCGGGATGTCCTTAGGCAATTGGTTCTTGTCGACATTTTCCCACTGGTGTCTTCCGGTAAACAAGTCTCCCAAAACCATGTCTATTACTGTATTATGTTATGAGAATGGTTAACAATCAAAACTCTTTGGCTTTTTTTTTTCTGCCAAAAAATCAAATTTGTCGCCGATTTGGTTGGTGCTGAAAATTACGCTGTGATTTACACTACATTTGCCGGGTATTCTTCTTAAAGCATGTAAGTCTGAGCACGCGCACGTGACCCAACATGCATTATCGATTATCTATGATTTTCTTAAAATCTCCCTCATTACCCATTATCTTATAAATGTTGAGTAGTAATAAGACAAGATCATTGTTCTTCTTTTGCTTTGTGTCTGTCTTTGCCAATACAGAATCTAAATATGATTTGGATTCGAATTTTAACAGTGATATTTTGTCTGTCAAGTAGTTTGTAATGAAGTAATTCGAAATTGAGTGGCTTTTAACAAATGTGAACAAGTTAGATATGGACAAGTAAAGTCCGGTGAGTGTTTTTAGCTTACGTGTGGTTGTGATGGCTTCGTTTGAACCGTTTTCTTCCTGTTCTTTTTCTTCTTCTTCTTCAAGAAGTAGAGTATCTTCGAAGCTAGTGACCTGATCGTTCAAAACTAGGTTGAGCTTTGCCAAAGTTTTTATATAAAGTAGTTCTTTTCGATTTGCTAGGGCATTTGTTACTAATTGATGCGAATCATTTAGTTTATGGTGATGTGTAACTAATTCTGCGCGGAAATTCGATAAATCACTCAGCACGGTGTTGATTAAATCCAACCCCTCATTTATCGATTTCCCTAATCTTATGAAGTCATTGTAATCATGGTTAACCAAATCAAGCAAATTTTGATTAAGTTCTTTCAGTAAATTGGTGAGCTCTACTATAAGCGAATCTAATGAAGTGAACCTATGATTCTTATATAAGAAGTCATCGATATCGACGTCATTGAAGTCACGGAAATCGGTTCTGTTGATGGATATCGGGTAGGGAAATGCCTCCTCTCCTTCGTAATCTGACATTATAAGTGTGGTATTGGTCAATCTGTACAATCTAAAGACTGTTTTTTCGAGGTTTTTAAAAAAGATCCAAACATCATATTTGAGTGACAAGGTGAGCTTATGTAATCAGCTCGTAAATTGATCAACTGCTGATCGAAATTAATCGTCTTAATTGTGGAACAATACCGAGTACACTAAAGAAAGTTTCTATCGTCTCAGGCCAAGTAGTACAAAATCGGATTGTAAAGCTATTACTAATAGAAGAAGTAGACATGTGGACGTTAATTCAGTTTTTATTCGATTATATTTCTTCCCAATAAGGCCGATGCGAGGAGTACACATTGTATTTTATTCCTTCTATTGTACCTAAATGTCTATAATTTTATTGACTGGATGTTTCCCCTTCACCGGGATTGTCAACGATCTCACTAGGCTTTAAAACGCTGGAACCTACGAATACACTGTATCATCGACTCGTTCCAAATTTTGTGATGTCTTTACGAACACGTCTATTTCAAGCTGCAAGCAAGTCTTTGTAAAGAGACCCAATTTTTCAGTTAAAAGTGACAGCATTTCACTATCTTAATATTTGCAGCTTGCGCAGAATGTGCAAAATTTTCGAAAATAACTGTAGAAGTGACAACTAGCCTTAACAATTATGCTCTTATAGAGTGGCCAGTCTTTTGTGGACTAATTTTAATCGATTAAGAGAGGTTTCTTTATGCATCTTTGATTTGTTAACTGATTACGTATCTTCTATTAAATTTGAGTATGCAAGATTGAAAAATATTGGCGGTAAAAAGTGAATGCTATTGTATTTTTTGCCATGTATGGCGGGTGTACAAGTAGCATATAAAATAATTGTTGTGTGCTCCCAATCAGTGCATCGACCGTCATTTACTTTTTTCCAATTACAAAACTAGTACTGCAGAATTGTATATTTTTTGTTACGCAATATGCATTTCAAGATTTGCTTTCCATGTAGTAAATTACCGATCTCTCTATGATGGGATCGTGAAGATTGCACGGATATATCATCGTAACGAGGCCGGCCTTATATTAATGCCGATGCTTCAGTATCAGCCGTGGCAATAAAGCTTTGAAGGAGAGCATAAGGAGTTTTCACGGTATTAAGGAGACCTTAGCCTATTAATAATCTGCATTTCGGTTTTTGTTGAGGCTTTTTTTCATTGCTTTTTATTCTCCCCAACTAATTTGACATTGCTCTCAACAAAGATTACTAATTTAGACGACTATAGATATTCATACGAAAGTTTCGTAAGCTTGTTAGATACGATTCTTCAGCAACAGAAGTATATCGCTAATTGATCATTGAAGCAATCAAGGTGCTCTCTAGCATTGTACCCTATTGTTATTTCTTTGTCACTAATTTTGGCTATATGTCCTGAATAATTGGAAGTTACGAACTTGTAAGTTAACGGAATTGATTTCATCTAGATGCACAACGAATTTGTCAACTTTGTTACCATAACTGGCTCGCTTATGTAAACGCGTTTAGCTGCCTTTGCGGGCAAATGTTCCTTTTTTTATGAAAAAAAAAGGAAAAACAAAAACTTGTCTCCTCGACTTGCGTCTCGTATGCATGGTCTCTAATAATGAAAACTTTAGTGACATTTATTGTATTTTTGTACCAATCCCTGGAGGCTAACCGATTCTCGTAAATCTCGCGGGATATACCCATGGGTATAGTGGCACATGATAAAACCTCAAAGATTCGAAGGTTGACGGTCATTTATCCTTTCAAGATTTAAGCTCGTTTACGCTAAAAGCATGCTGGTTAATTCAGATCAGGAATTTCCCCCAATCTGTTAACACATACTAAAAAGGAACTATTATACCCGAATTAGAACAAATCGATTGGTATCTCCGTAAACAATAAATTTTTTTTGAGTTCACGAAGGTTCATCAGTTTTGATGCTTTTCTCGTCTATTGTTCTCATTTATAATTAAATTGTCCCGGTATAGATAATTAAAATTATCAGAGATTCCTTTCACAAAGATAGCAAGCACCGAACAAAGGCTTGCGCTCGAACAAAGGGCTACAATTGAATAAAGGGGAATAAAAATCACATTCAAAATAAACAAGACCGAAAAATTAACAATCACCGAGTAAAAAAAATATACAAAATATTTTAAAAAAATTATAAGACTGCATAAAAAATACATATAGAGTCATAAAACTACAAAAAAGAAAGAATCGGTCGAATAAAATCTTTAAATACGTAGTATTTCCGAAAATCATTTATAGAATACTAAAAGCCCGCTCAAGTACTACACATCTCTGTTAAAACCATTTTCAACACATTTCTATGAAATTTGAAACAAGGCTGAGTAATTGCGTTATCACGTGGGATTCAATAATAACAGTAAACTCAATTTCGTTATGAGATCATGAAATACATAATTTGCAAGAAGAGCCGATAAATATTTTTTAACCTCAAATAAGCGCCGACCCATCAATCAGGGGAGGTGCTTAACAATACAATTGCGAATTACAATTTTTATAAATTGAATTTTTGTACATTTTTTTCCTCTTGGGAAATAATAGACGTTATTACATATCCTGAAATAAAAGAGGTGTCAGCAAAATTTTAACTTGTTTTTACAGTTTAAGATTTACAATCTCTCCGTTTTATACATTTCATGTGAGTTCTATGCACGAAACGGGAATAAAATGGACGCATTAGTCCTTATATTTAACTAGTATACAATATATCTTGTGAGATAGTCTTCGCATATTATCGTTACCATCGACGCGTTTTTGTGGTTGACGCTGGCATTGCAATATTTTGTAAAGACTCGTTTAAAAATAATAGCAAGACTAATATCAGGTACTGGAAATCAAAATTCGTGTACCCGGATATGGTTATTGTTCTCGCAATTCTCCCGTCAAAACTAAACCGAACAGTCTAATCTCTTTCGACAACAAAGTCTGCCTCCGGATCAATCGCACCGAATTGATACTTGTTTGCGATGTATATTTTTGTTAATCAGCTGGGACTAAACTGGAACTGACAATTTCATGCAATTTAGATAGACTTTTATAATTCAGTTATTCAAGTGTCAAACTTTAATCTTATTTTAAATTCAGTGCTCCGTCGTTTCATTATTCTTGCTCATCATACAGAATAGACTTTAAACTTACGAAGCTGACAAATAATAATTTTAAGCTTTTGAAATGAAATACCTTGCAGGTTCGTTTTTCGCGCACGTATAATTTGATTTGCACCCAAATTGTAAAGAGAGAAAACTGGCAAAGAGTAAATTTTAGGGACAGTAGGTACTGCTATATGGAGCTTTAATAATATTTTCTCCACAGATTGCTCACGTTTAAATAATTCAGTAGGTAGAGCGTGTATGGTTCGTGTAACTGCGGTAGGGCTTTTTTGTGATAATTTCTGACTTCCACATTCACTTGTATTTCTAGACAACTATGAATGAAGCGAGAAAGATTACGAAACAATTCACATATTCTTCCCTAATATCATCGAAGCTACGCATTATTACGGTGATGCGATTGTAGAACCACCTAGACTATCGAAACTGCCACCTACATAAAACAAATAATTCAACAAAACTTTCACAATAAATTTTGATTCGTCATTGGCTTGTCACTATCTTTGGGTATTTCTTGCAAACCCTCTTACCCCTTATTTGTATGACACACAAAAAACAGTACCGTCCGCCTTTCGGTGAATTTGATGCATAGCGCATACAAGTCCTTTTCTATGGTCGTTCGGCTACCAAAACTACCTTACCTTAAAAAATATCAATCCAAACACAAATAAATATCGATTCCAAATACAGTAATATTCGAGTACAATAAACAAAAGGTACATATTGGCTTGACGAGATATATGAATGAGGCTGAATAGTAATCAAAAAGGGTAGATAAAGATGACAAATGAAAATAGTAAATAGATTTTTAGAATTGGTCGAAGCAAAGTTGCTTATAAACAATCATAGTATCGGCCAAGCTGGACTAAATCGGCAATAGAATGTTTTTTTCAATAATTCATGATTCATAATGAGAAAGTGTCAATTTCCTTTTTCAGAGTAACAAATCAAAACATACCGATCAAAAAAATGACTCTGGAAACGCAGTTCATCAATTGATCGAACCAATATCGACCAATTAGGCCAATTCTTGATTAAATAAGGTTTTGTTTTAGACGTTGTGATTATATTTTTGTACAAAATTGGGCGTGTCTATTGTAGTCGTCGTTCCTGGTTTATCGAACGAAAAGTTTTTATATTTAATTGACGGTACCTGATCAGGTACCGAGTTTATTGAGAAATAACCTGTAAAAATCTTTTAAAAAATAATCTGACATAAAAATCAAAGTGCTACAAACCTATTCACACAAAGCAGTCAAAAATTAAAAACAAAAGTAGACTAGACAATCAAAAAACACACATATAATATTGAATTATTTTGTATTCCGATTTCAAGAGTGTGGATGATGTAAAATTTTACATGAGATGTAGATCTGGTGTTAAATTTAGTTAATTTCCAAATTATTGGAAGCTAATTAAGAATATTATTATTTTGTATAGGAAGTGCCCAGATTAACGTACCATAATTCGAAGCTTCAAAAATATCTCTGACGATTGCTCAAAATTGCCAAGATGCAAACTCTTTTTTATGTGCAAACATCGCAAATACTTGCACTGACAAAATAATTCATAAAATAAAAAAAAAAAATATACATCAAGTCATCAATAACGACTAGAGCGTTCATATGTTTTGCCGATAGTTAAGCTAACTCTTTTTGTTGCCTATGCATGTCATCTTATTATGCCTTTTTCTATTGTTGTAAGATTTTTTTCATTTCAGCTGGCGTCCACATGCACCTGCGTCATACAATATTTTCTCCTTTTTATAGAAGGTTTATTGTTTTAGGAAATCCCAATTAGAAAGGTGCTGATGTGGGAGTTAGGCATGCATAAGCATGCAAATGCTACCCGCCGTACATTTCTCGATTTTATGGTGCATCATACTCTTCGCATGACGATAAAAGAATTTTTACTCTCTTGTGCGTTTCTCCTTCTTCCCATATTTCACAAAAGAGCCGAAAAAATAATTTTTTTTTCTCGCATAATTTCAAAATCTGTAAATAGGGAAAATTCAGTAGAAAAAAAGAACAAAACACAAAATCATTACAGTTTAATATTATAATCTCCTCTACTTCTATTATTACCCATTAAAAAATAAATTAATTACACTAGAAAGCAAATGTTACTTAACCAAAAAACAAAAAAAATATTTTTTTAAAAAAATATTATTATTAAATAAAGAAAATTTAAGCAAACAATTTTAACAGGATCCAATAAAGATTTGATGGGATATAAAGAAATCTGATTTCCCATGTTTTTAGATATTTGCTTTCTTACTTTGTTTTAATTTTATAATTATTCCATTCATTTTTCAACTTGTTCTCGGACATAATATACATTGACAAGTGTAATTCTGATAAAGATTTGATTGAACCCTTTGAAAACTGCTCACATATAATGTCTGCCGCCGTTTATTATTCCAACCACAACATGCCGGTTGAAGAAATCCATTCGAAACATACTCTTCCCTCTTTGGCACAAATAATGCCTCCAATGAGTCAAAGTCAAATAAGTCATGATGCTACTTTAGCTGCTGCTAATGCTGTTGTTTCCAATTCTCAAGTCAGCTCGAACAATTTTCTGCCTTCGCTTGGCAATACCAATATGGTGATGCCTATTTTCACAGATCAAAAGGTTGTATATCAACAAATGCATCAAGGATCTCCTGATGTCTTTTCACAGGGATCTCAACCATCCACAGCCAATACCACACCGGTCTCGTCGTTTAGTGCTGGTAGTACTGGTTATCATGGTAACTCTTATACAACGTCTTCTTCTGGTGGCTCGATGATGCCTATGGTGAACCATGTGAATTCTACAACACCTTCTGTTAATACTGAAAAGTGTATTTGCAAATCTTCTGCCAATAGAATCCCTAGACCTAGAAATGCTTTCATTCTTTTTAGACAGAAGTATCATCAATCTGTTCTTGATGAAGGAAGTGTGATTAGAACCAACCCTGAAGTATCGAGGGAGTTGGGTAGAAGATGGAGAGCATTGTCTCCAAATGACAAGGATCACTGGAACAATTTGGCAGAAGAAGAAAAGAAAAACCACGCTAAGAAATATCCCGGTTACAGGTATACCCCAAGAAGAAATGGTAAACTGAAAAACTGTAATGCTTGTCGTCAAAAAGCTTTAAGGCAACAACAAGCCCAATTACATAATCAACAAATGATTCAAATTCAACAAGAACAATATCAACAATACTTGCAAGCTCAACAACAAATATCTCAACAACAAATCAATAATGTCAACTTTTTGAACAATCAACATAATCAACAACAGTTTGTGATGAACAATCAATATCAACAACAACAACAACAACAAAACCAAGTACAAAGTAACAACGCTGCACCTCCACCACCTCCAGGAGCTTCCTTCCAATTCTCTTTCAACAACGATATGACGACAACAAACTTGCAAAACAATACCATGCATGACAAGTTGTCGCCATTATCAAATCTTCCTTCATATCATGCTTTAGGTCCTGCTGGTTTGGGACAAAATGTTCAAGGGAATGAATATACTTCAAATGCATCTGGTGCAGGCGCCAACCCACAATTTGTGATTGCATATGATAACAACCAAGTTCCTCTTGACTATCAACAGCAGAGATATAATTCCTTACCAAACCCAAGTTATGGGTTCGACGGGTTCAACCAATCTTAGAGTTGCGGGTCACTTTGAAAACTACATTAATATTTTACGCTTGCCTAATTTCATCCATTGTATAGTTTGTATCTTTAATATGATAATCTTTAGAATTGAAGTAGCCTGTCACGGAATTTTTCACAAGATGAGATCAGCATCTGCAAGGTTTAAACCGAGGTGAAATGATATCTTAAAAAAATCGTACAAAAAAGAAGACTGCATACAAACATAGCCTTATCTTACAAATCTGATCTCACAAAGGTTAATGGGGCAGTACCGTAGGAGTCAGTGTTCCTAAGGTTGACTAACAAACTATTGCAGTAGTTAGAGTCCCTAAGGTTGGAAAAGCTCGTGGGGGAACCTTTGACGAATACTAACCCGTACAAACACTTTTTTAATTCGTGCAAATACCATAATTATCATAACGCACATAATTCACTCCAAACATGCCGCAATTTACCACAGTTTCACCGGCACAATTCGATCTAGCGAGTTTTAGCGGGGACAAATGGCCAGCCCTGTAAGTGGCCCAGAGACTAAAAATCAAGGATTTCAGAATAGTTCAACCGCCTTATTGTGATTTGCGGTTCCATGCATTACAATATCTGAATTTGTTCTTCGATCGATGGTACGGCACCTGGAAAAAATAGATGTAGCCTGTATTTGATTGTTCATTAGACATCTGAAACAATTATTAATAGTGACAGCTTACAATAAAAATGACATCTGAAACGATTGTTTACATGACAGATGATTGTTTGAGGACAGGCTATCTATGATGTAGGAGTAGAGAAGAATCGAAGGTTCTATGCAAGTAAGATTTACAAGATGAAGGTAGGTTTCAAAAGTACCATATATTCCTGCACTCACGAATTGATAAAGCCGTCAGTCAATATTCTTGAGTTGTATATATTTGCTTTTGGGGTCTTACAGTGCGGATCTGACATGACCACTTTTTCTGCTAAATTTTGCTTTTTAAAAGATTTGCGCAATTTACGGATAAGAGAGGGGTTTTAATGATGTATTTTTAACTTATTTGCCAGTTTCTATATGCACTCTTGTTTCGTGTTGGAATAAAACAGATATGCGCTGCAGTACTCCTGCGTAAGACTTACTGCAGTTGCATTTTTCAAACCCCGAATACACAAAGCTATTTCAATTACGTACTTTAATAACCTGTAAATGCATAGTTCGGCCCTTAATTTAATTCGTAATATGTAATTTTACATTTTAAATGAAATCATAAAAATAATTGTGACGTTTTGAAATGGAAAATCTGAGCGATCAAAATCCGAAAAAAATATTTACAGGTTATTCAATAGAATACACCTTCTGTTTATTTCGGTAACGAGGAAGCCGTTGTATTTGTGCACTCCTCTATTTCAGGAATTTATTAACCTTATTTGGCAGACTTTTTGTAACTCTTTGAGATATTAGAGCGATGCATTACTTAGCGATCTTTAATACTAGGCACAAGGAGAACAATTGTGGCGATGAACATCCCCGATTGCACAGGAGGTGTATTGTTTGTGTAGTTACTTGACCGTTTATTATTTCCCATAAATAATATGCCTTGTATGATATTTGATTGTTCCTACTTTGCATTGTTGATTTATCTTTTCGTATACAAGAAATGATCAAGAACAAGGGCCCCCCCACTTTGGTTCCTTATTAAGGGATTTCTTATTGAGTGTTTCCTTATTGAGTGATTTAAACCGGAACACCTTAATACCCGATAAATTTTAGTCTTTCGAATAAACTTTGCGAGCTGATCTTCATGTTGCATTTTGCACAATTTTTCAGTGTAAAAAATATATCAGACGGGAAAGAACATGTAGTGTAGAAGAATATACTTGATGGTCTGGTTCGGTTGCTTTTTTTATAGCGACAAGTCAATAGTTTGAAGATCGACTATCGGAGTTATTCGTTTGACCGATTTTGACTAGTACTTACGATCGACGGTTGATGCACAATTCTACATAGTATATCGAAGCGTTTTCTCTAAAAATGAACAATAATGCTATGCGAACAGTGGTAGAATCAACTTGCTATCAACAATACTGGATGCCCATCTTATACGAAAACACAGAAGCCACGTGAGACGCTACGGGTAAGCAGGGTACGAAGGGTTTAACTACGATTTCGCTAGAGTCTTGTTTGTGGCTACGTGAGACATGGCCAGTCATTGGTGCAGACAGGAGACTTGCTGTGCGCATTGGTGCAGAGGAGACTTGAGATCAGTCATTGGTGCAGACAGGAGACTTGCTGTGCGCATTGGTGCAGAGGAGACTTGAGATCAGTCATTAGTGAACACAGAAGACTGGTTTCTTTCAGCAGTAGATGGGTTATTAGCAATAAATTATCCAAATCTTAAAAACTAATTCGCAGCAATATTTTTGTTTTGCTTTCAGTAGAAACGCATGCTAAAAGACACATCATACATGTCATTAGAAAAGGATATAATTACACAGGATGGTGGAGACATCTCACGAGGATCTCAGGGAAGTGTGGGAAGCGTATAGTACTCCTAGTTGTCCTAGCGTTAAGTAATGTGGGTCCTTGGGTGACCGCAACATGGAACCACCAATGACACGATAGGCAAGGAATACAGCTGATTTCGTCTACATTTCCAGGCTATTGGCATGGGAAGACGGTACGATAACCCAGTGTCTGGTGGGCATCGTGTAATCTCGGAGTGAGTAGACCATCACCTTTCCTTGATTGAGTATCTTTCTTTTCACAAGTGTTGTATTGCATTTAATAGTGACGTCTTTTATGACGGTGCACTATGTACTCTATATATTTAGGTGTCGCTGTATACTCTGTATTGTATACTCACGCTAAATCAGGTAGAGTCTACAAATGCTCCGAAACTACATGTCTGACTAACTTATATGGGCATGTGGTCTAGTGGTATGATTCTCGCTTAGGGAGTTTGATTCGTTGAGCAACTAATATGCGGGCGGTCCCGGGTTCGATTCCCGGCTTGCCCCATATGAGCTTTTTTTAATCTTTTATTGGTATATACATTATAATCTATATATTCAAGGTTGTTTGTTTATATAAGTGATACTCTTCTATTAATTTTATGCTATTAAAAATCCTCATCCAAGCTGTCGATGGTGACGACTTCACCCGGCTTGAAAGGAGGTAACCCCAAGAATGGACACCCATCACATCTGAACGCGTCCCCCAAGGCACAAGACCCACATCCACCAGTTTTCCCCTCAATAGTGAAATCAATTTCGGCCAATTCTTCTTCTTTAAAATGAACTCTTGTCTTTAAACGTTCTTCAATCTTGATTGCTTCTAGAGTCGCACTTTGCGCCATATTTCCTAAAAGAGTATCTTGTAAACTTCTTTGATTTGCATCTTCCAATTCTTCTTGTTCTTTAAGACCGCACGTACAATCCTTACATGCCTTTCTTCTCTTCCCACCGCTTGGAAGTTGACATTCTTGAGGAACAATCAAGTTCGAAGTGTTGATGTTTTTGATCAAATCATTTTCGTTTATAATGTAGTTTTGATCATTGTCTTCAGTCTCAGATTCAGACTCACTAAAGTATGACAACTTTGAGTCCAATTTTCTTTTTAATGACTCGTCATTTTTTGATAATTTTTTAAAAAATGGTAGGTCAGATTTTTTACCACTTGATTTTTTCTTTAAAGCAACCGATTCGACTGGTTTTGGTTTTAACCAACCTTTCCCAGCATCTTCAATGAACCCAGCCATAAGCGCATCCAAGGCTTGATCCAAGGGCAAGTCACCAGTGAACACACCGTCAAAGTCGAGCGACGTGTAGATCAAGTTGATCAACAGCACTGGAATCGTCTTGTCTTTATTGGGGTTGACATACACAATCTTGGTATAAGCCAAGGGTGATAATTCAACTATGCCTTTGGTCACTCTATCAGCAATATGTTGCTCGACATGTTGTCCACTGTATTGAGCTTGGACTTGTTTGACCAACGCTTCATCGGTCACACACGTAGGATGTAATAATAATAAGACGGTCATAGATGTTGTGGTGAATAAACGGAGTAGACTTAAAGTAGAGTCAGACCAAAAAATTGATGATTACAAATGCGTTATTGATAAGTCGCAAAGTCGCACTGAAAATTTGCAATCCGGAATTTTCCGATGACAAATAATTCTCAAATGATTGGGTGCAAATTACTTGTATATATTAGTTTTAAAACAGAAGAGAATTGAAGGTAGGAACTTTGGCTGGTAAGCGTGTCAGTGACAAGTGGAGAGACCGTAGAGTAGAAGTTTGGGTCGTTGCCGATGAAACTCACAGTAGGCTTATCGACGGAACGCAGTAGTCATGTGGTCGTCCCAAGACCACAGAGTAGACATGTGGGACATCTCAAGACCGCAGAGTAGACATGTGGGACATCTCAAGACCGCAAAGTAGACATGTGAGTCGTCCCGAGAGAACTGAACACAGAAGACAAGTGGGCAGCCATGTACTTCCCCTGGTTTCGCACTTGACTAGGTTCACAGTTCATTATTGTAACTCGGCTCACTTGACTGGGTCACAACTGGACTGGCACTTGACTCGCATTTGACTGGGTCACAACTGGACTCTGAGTAGTTTACTAAACATCATCCTCCACATCCGTCTCATCCGACAAATCCACGTCTGTCTCGTCATTATCCACCCTCACAGGCGAGACCAAAACGGCCGCTGCAGCCGCTGCAGCTGCAGCTGCTTCTTTATTCTCCATCAATCCTGTGATCGGAGGTAATACAGGACCCTGTGACGCATTGCGGTACGGATCTTTCGAGTCATTATCTGATTTTTTTGAAGGATGAACGTGCTTTGAAATTGGACTTGCCAAAGCCAGGTTTGTTGGACTTGATGTTTTATTACTACCCAAACTATGATTTCTTGAATGTGAAAACTTCAACTGCCGAGGTGAAGAAAGTGACATCAATGAAAGCACAGCATCTTGTTCATTATTTTTATTTTCAAGTGCAACACTTAACGAAGGTAATTTTGTTGTTTCTTCCTTTTTAACAGAAGGTGATTTAAGTAATCTTGTAGGTGCACTTTTTATATTTCGTTCATTCAGTTTTTTCGGACTTAATCTTTGTTGTTGTCTTGAAAGTGCCGCAAGTAATGCATTATGAGCGGAATTCTCTTCATCTGGAGTTGGAATGTTTATTGGCTTTAAAGAAGTATCTTCAAAAGGGGATTTTTTCAAAGGAATTTCTTCACTTATTGAGTGATTTGAATCATTTTTAAAGTACGTTTGAAAGTGCAGAGTGTTTGGAGATGTCAGAAACATCATTGAAGAGTTAAGCCGAGGTAATGGCGATTGTTGTAGAGTCTGTAAATTCAAATTCAACTTTTGAATTGAATTTGAGGGAGTCCATGGAGTCAATTCAGGATGATTTTTTTTAATTTGCTTTGTTGGAGAAGTTTTCTGGTCGATTTTCAAGTCTGTAAAGATCAAGTTTGAGTTCTGAGGTGAGTCCTCTTCTTTCATTTTCACAAATGCTGAACTGAGTTTATTCTTTAACTGTGAACTGATTTCGTTTAAATCTTCTTTGTTTGGCTCGCCGTCATCTTGAAACAAGTTTTTTGCAGACACGAAATATTGAGGAGTTTTCTGTAGCTTTTGTCTATTCTTGGGAGACCCCGAATTTTCATAGTCAGAGTCTTCATCGTTGGGCGTGTGGAATTCACCGTATCTTGAGGAGCTATACCGAGGAGTTTTCAACAAGCTTGATGTGGGATATGGAGACGTCACGTTGTGCATGCTCATCTTGTAGTCGGGAGACTTATAGTTGATTGCATTTGAGTTGGATCGTTTGAGTGAAGGACTAAAAGGTATTCTGACCGTACTGTTGTTGGCACTAGACCTATGTTCCGTTCTTTGTTCTGGAGTTTTTAGGAAATTGGCTGAAAGTCGATTCAACCTGTTGGAGTGAAGTTTACTTGCGGGAGTCTTGATGTACACTTCGGTGACATCTGATGGAGGAGGAGTCGATGGCCTCAAAGGTTTGGGGGATGATATGGGGGTAGAAGGCTTGCCGCTACTCATCGTTCAACTGTCTAATCCTGTGGTCAAATGGTGTCTGAGGTGGGCTGTCAACTTTTGTTTTTCTCTTTTTTCTGAGTGGTATTTTTTTGTTTATCCTTAAAGGGTGCTGGTGAATTTCTAACAATGGAAATTGATGGGTGTGGTGGGGTTGGCTTGGATGGTGCGTGAGTGTGAATTATTTAGTGAGTCTAGTGAGTCTTGTTGGTGTGCATGTGCTATAGATGAACGGGATGAATGAACGTGATGAGTAGATTACACAACCACCGTACTAACCTCTCTTCCTTTACAAGTCTGCAACTGCATTAAATCGTGCACGCACCAAATAAACAACATCACAAAAAATCAAAACAAACAAATGCAAAGTCAAATTGCAAGTCAATTCTTCATGATGAACACCAATGCACAACCGTCGTCGATCTTGCGGAAGAACACGGGCAAGAGCTTATCGATGGGCTCGGCCACAAGGACGTCTCTACTCCTAGGAGGTGCGCGCAACTTACTCGATACGATATCTTCTACTACAAGTACTGGACCTTCAACCACCAATAAAAGAAGATCACTTCTTTCGACTCCAGCATCAACAAACAAACGAAGACAGAGTCTTGGGAACGGTCTACTGTTACAACCCCCCATCTCACTACACCATCAACCATCACTTCATCCCCCCTCTTCTCAAGGCAGTTCACAACAAACTCCACAACCATCACAACTACACTCGAGTCAAATAACCCCATCTTCACAACAAGTTACCCCCATAACAGACCAACGGCCATTGAGAGACAAAAACTACCAACTACTAATCCAACAAGAAGTTTATGACTACCTTATAATACACAAATTCGAACTTGAAATGAACCATTCAATAACGTTAAAAACTCTTAAACAACCCACTCAAAAAGATTTCATACTAATCTTTAAATTCTTATATAATAAACTAGATCCGTTCTATGAATTTCACAAGTCGATTGAACTAGAAATCTTTTCACTATTGAAAAACTTAAATTATCCATATTTAGATTCAATTAATAGATCCCAAATAAGTGCAGTTGGAGGACAAAATTGGCCTTCATTTTTAGGAATTCTTTATTGGTTAATTAAACTCAATTTATCGATTTTGAATTTGGAAAATTTGAATGATTTTGAATTTATAAGTCCAGATGATGAATTCGATAAAATCTTCATTAGATATATTCGAAATTCTTATAATGAATTTATAAATGAAAAAGACGATTATAGTGAATTTTTTGAAACTATGAAGATTGAATTTAACAAATTGAATTTGAAATTATTGCAAGATATTGAAATTCAAGAATCTGAAAATGTAAAATTGAAAAGGGAATTTGAAGAGTTAAATAGTCAACTAGTAAACCTAAAGAATGCCGAGAAGAAATCAGTTGCATTAGAAGATGATTTGATTAAATTTAAAGCGTATATTGAGACAATGGAGATACGAAAGTTGAAATGGAGTGAAATTTTAAACAAAATCAAAGATGAAATTTCAAATAAAGAGCAAGAATTGAGTGAAATTAATCAAAAGCTGAAAGTTTTGCAAGATTTGATTTTAAAAAATGGCACTAGTGTTTCAGAAATTGATAGTTTGAATTTGGAACGAGACAAATTTTCAAAATCAATTGACACTGAAACGAGTAAATTACAGAATTCTACATTGAAATTAAACGATTTTGAAGTTGAGTTGAGTAAGAACTTTCAAAGTTTACAGGATTTCATTAAAACGTATAACAATTTGATTTTGAAGTTCCCAAATCTTTCATACAATTTTGAGATCAAATTGAACCAACAAGCAAATTCATTACTGGTTAATGAAGTTATAAATAAGAATCTTAAAGATGAAAAAATTCAATTGTTGAAATTTCGAAATGAATTGAATTTAACAATTCATAAGAATCAAGATGAGCAAATCAAACTACAAGAACAATGTGATTTAATTAATGAAAAAATTAGTGAGCAATCCGATTTATTGGATTCACTTTCAAGTAAATTAACTGCTAATAAGTTGAATTATGATGAGATTTATGAAACAATGATAAATGATTCAACAACTTATTCAACACAAATTGAGAAGTTAGAACGGGAATTACGTTCGATTAAAATTAATACAAATCAAGGATTTATTGAGTTGGAAAATCAATATCAGAATATCATGATTGAACATGAAGAGTTGTGTCATAATTTGGTCAAATCGAGGCAAGAATTGAATGAGAAGTGTCGAAAAATTGCTGAGTTTATAATGAATTTTAAGTTTAATATTCAGACAAATTTGTTGGATCTTGATGATTTGTGTGTTTTGGAGGTTGAGAACGAGCGCGAGCGCGCAACGAACGAGCGAGCGAGCGAAGCGAGTGAGTGAGTAGTAGACGAAGAGAGGGGCTGAGGAGTGACGACTGAGTGACAGACGAGGATACACTAAATAGTATATAGGTATAGGATATGTACACTGTCTAGAGCAATGTAGAAAAAGTGTCTAATTACCGGTTCCACTCTCGGTAAATCACCGCGGCTCTCGAATGAACGAACGAGCGAGCGAGTGAGGCACGTAAGTGACATAATAAGTGGGGATTACTGTAGAGTGAGTATGTTTATGGAGGTGGTAAGTGTGTGAGTATGGTTATGGAGGTGGTAAGTGTGTGAGTGCGTGAGTGAGCAAAAGCTGAGCGTGTGAATGTGGCTACGTGGTGAAGGTATTTAACACATTTGTGACAGTAGAGAGAGTAGTTAGGGAGAATATTACTGCGAATCTACTGAGCTATTTCTCAGAATAATGCGCATACCGCGAGTATACTGAGAATACAGCGGTTAC
The DNA here is from genome assembly GCA_030563745.1 of Kodamaea alishanica (nom. inval.). NCBI lineage: Eukaryota > Fungi > Ascomycota > Pichiomycetes > Serinales > Debaryomycetaceae > Kodamaea > Kodamaea alishanica (nom. inval.). The sequence goes on from JAJMJX010000004.1 coordinate 657,408, forward strand.
TGAGAATGTGATTAGTGAGTATTACATACCGGTAGTATCAATTGCTGACAATATATCGACACTTCGACCCCTAACAGCAATAATCACTATATAACTAATGACCTATTCCTGGCTCACCCACCAAAATAGCGCATCGTAAAACTTGTAATCCCAAACAACCGCACCAACCTTTAGCGCACATTTAAACCGTATTTTTTTCAACAACATTCATCGTCAACATGTCAGACTTCAATATCTACGTCACATCAAGTATAACATCTTCTGAAAGAAAGATCTCCCCTCAATGGACTCTTGATTACTTGAAACAAAGATTGGAACTTATCACAGGGATTCCACCATCATTTCAAAAAATCGCATACTATCCAATCCAAGCATCAAATGATTTCATTTTAATTGCAGATCCAGATAATTATGATCAAGATCAAGATAAACTTACATTTGTTAGTTCATTGAATCTTGTACCTTTTGCAAGATTACATATTATCGATACAAACCCAAATTCAAATATACCTGATTTATTGGATGAATCTCATCAAGATGATTATGAATACAAAATGAGTGAAGAAGAATATTCAAAAAGAAATAATACTATACTTGAATGGAAGAAACAAAATAAATTAGGACGTTTTGATCCAAAATTTAATAAAGCAAAATTAGAAATGGTTGAACAAAATAATGAATTGGCTTCCAAAATTCAAGTTGGTCAAAGATGCCGTGTAATAAATATTAGTTCTGAAAGACGCGGTGTAGTCAAGTATGTTGGTATGATTGAAGCATTAGATGTTGAAAGTGAATGGGTCGGTATAGAGTTTGATGAACCAGTTGGTAGAAATGATGGGTCGATCGATGGTATTCGAATCTTTGAAGCTAGACCAAAACATGGTGCATTTGTAAGACCAAAGCAAGTTGAGATGGGTGATTTCCCGGAATTGGATCCTTTTGCAAGTGATGATGAAGAAATTTAGGTAAGTAGAGAATGTGAAACTACGCTGGATTGTGTGTAACTGTAGACGCTACCGGTTCGCGGTAGTAGCGAGATCAGTAGATCGGGTCAGTAGATTATGAGTTTTCGGTGTCTACCGCGAGATCTCACTAGAGATAACTGCAAATGCGCCGTCGTTTTTCGGTGTTGTACCGCGCGCTGTCTGTAAATTTACCATACTGTCACTAGATCTACCATGGTGTCACTACCGTAGTCTCACTAAATCTTCCAAGTCACTGCCTACCACTACTCACTTACCGCTCTGACTGCCTATCACTACTCACTACTATTCACTCATTACTCGCTTCTCTCTCCTCTATAACTTCTTGCTCACAACCTCACTCACAACCTCACTCACAACCTCACTCACAACCTCACTCACGAATTCGCTCACGAATTCGCTCGCTTTGCTTGTTCATTCGTGGTTCGCGTTTGCACACAAAATCGCACCGGATTATTTCCGAAATTTCACCGTTGAAAATTTATTCCCATTAATACACCTTTATACCACCACATAAAATGGAAACTACAGCAGACGACTCCCCTCTTGGCTTCATCTTCAACTACGTCGATAAAGACGAATTCAACAAGTACTTCCGTCTTGTTGTTATTGCCTGTTGTTACGTTTTGTTCAGAACATATTATCAAAACTGGGCAAAGAACAAGCAACTTAAGAGACAACTTGCACAAGATGAAAGAGATGCTGCTGAAAAGCCAGAAAGGGAAAGGAAAGAAAGAGAAGAATTGGAAAAGAAGTTAAAGGAAGATGAACAAGTGTTTGGTTGGGGTAGAAAGACAAGAAGTAATGAAAAACGAAAACAAGCCATCCTTGAAGAACTTAACCAAGACACTAGACAAAGACATCAAAGTGCATACGATGCTGCTGAAGATCATGATATTGATTATTTATTGGAAGATTAAGTAGTTAAAATTTGATTTGTAATTGTTAAGATTATGTAAGCGGCACGTGCGAAATCACGTTTCGAAAAATAGTAACCTATTTTTTAAAAAATCAATTCGCGATGAGTTTAAACAAATTGAAAAATTAAAAAAAGATAAAGTAACTAATTAATTAGCATAACATGGCAAGTGGAGATCCATTTTTATCTGATCCTTCGAGAAAGAGAAAGCGTGGAAGTAATAAAGTCACGAGTACCATTAGAAAAAGAGCTCAAAGACACGAAAAAAAGGATAAATCAAGTAGAGATGAGGTTGATGAAGAAATTTCTGGATCTGAAGATTCTGATACAGAACAAATAGAAGAAGATACAAAAGCCGAAGAAGAATTGTCATCGGATGAAGAGTTTGCAGATGAAAATGCCGCCGATAAAAGAAGAAGATTGGCCAAACAATATTTAGAAAACTTGAAAGCAAGTGAATTTGGTGAAGATGGAGAATTCGATGCTCAAGATTTGGATGATGATATTGTTTCAAGACGTTTACAAGTCGATGTTGCTGAAAACAAAGGGTACATATATAAATTTTTTGGAGATAAGATGTCATTACAATTGGAAGATTCATCGATCAAATCAACAATCACTAGAATTGGATCCAAGAATTTGACAAGTTTAAGTGTCAAATATCCATACTTGTATACAGTTTCCAAAGATTGTGAATTAATTAAATGGGATATTTCCACCAAAAAACCACAAAGAATAAAGCATACCAAAGGAGGTCTTAGATCGATAAATCATCATACCGATGCTATCAACTGTGTTGCTGCATCACCTGATGGGAAATATGTTATAACTGGTGGTTGTGATTCACGTTTGATCATATGGTCTAGTGAAAATCTTTCAATGCTTAAGATATTGGATACAAGATCGAGTGTTAATGCCATTACATTTAAACGTAATAGCGACCAGTTATATGCAGGATGTGCAGATTTACGAATTCGAACATTTTCAATTAATCAATTTACTCAATTAGAGATTTTATATGGACATCAAGATAATATTAGTGATATTTCAGCATTACTGAGAGAAACATGTGTTTCTGTTGGGTCAAGAGATAAAACAGCCATGTTTTGGAAGATCTCTGAAGAATCAAGATTGACATTTAGAGGTGGAGATTCAAGTGAAAAAAAGAGAAATAAAAGAGAAGATGAAGTATTTTATAATGAAGGTTCAATTGAAGTTTGTTCAATGAATGATGAATCAAAATTTGTGACTGGTTCAGATAATGGGAATCTTTCACTTTGGTCATTAGCTAAAAAAAAGGCATTATATACTCAAAGATTAGCACATGGAATTCAACCTGCATACTTGGCTGTTGCAGCAAGTGCGGAATCAAATGAGGAAATTGCAGCCAGACAAGTTCCTATTCCACAACCATATTCCATCACAGCATTACATTCTGTTCCATTTAGTGATGTTTTCATCAGTGGATCTTTCGACGGTAATATTAAAGTATGGAAGATCGACCAAGAAGGTATGAGATCATTCAAGTTGATTGGAACTCTTGCAAATGTTAATGGATACGTTGTTAGAATCGATAGTGCAGAGATTTCTGAATCTAAAAAACTTGTTGTTTACGCTTTGGTTTCAAAAGAACACAAATTTGGTAGATGGTTTGCTAAAGTTAAAGGTGGTAGAAATGCCTTACACTCATTTGAATTCAATATTTAAACGTATATAGTTCTAGAAAGCAGCCTCATCATCATTGGCTGTATCTCCAATTTCATCGTCACCATCGTCAAAATACTTTTCGGCATTGTAATCATCATCATCATCCTCTTCAAACTCATCATCGATATCTTCTTCGATTTCTTCGGGTACCACTTCTTCATCTTTATTATCCAACTGTTCGGCCATTTCTTTAAGTTTCTCCAACATCGAGTTGGCTTCATCATCATTTTCACCTTCAACTATATACTCTTTCAACCCACCATTCGACTTGAAAGATGAAAGTTCAAGTAGTTTCTTTTTCTGTTTGTTAGATATTCCCATTACGGAGTATAACTCATCGGGGAAAAACTCAATTTGATAGGGATGTTCTTCAATAGTTCTACCGATTTTTTTAACTTTTTTATATTTATCGGAGTACCTTTCGATCCCATCAGGTGATGTATTGTTTGAGTTGGCGTGTATATCTCCATTGATTGAGCCTGTATAGAATGGTCCATCGCTAACGAGTTTAGCAAACGCAATCGATTGCATTGCGGCATCTGTCTCACTATTGTTTAAGGGACCATTCACTGGAAATATCAACTCGGGTTTCTCAGTGCCGCGGTCATGGTTCAAGATGTCGCTATAATCGAGCCCAAAGGGTAAGAGGGCTTTACCAGAGTTTCGTGATCGGAAGGACATGTGGTTGTTGGGATTTTGAAAAATTTCATGTCGCGATAAATGTCGGCATCGCATAGAATGAAAATCAAAACAATGGAGAGGCAGTTCAGTATAGAATACAAGTATAGACAGCAAGTCATTGGTGCACATACAAGTAGTCACTAAACACAAGTACTCACTACATATACCGAGTACAGACTCATACATAGTAATTACCACTACAAGCTTTCCCACACGACTGCACTCCACTGCACACCACTGGCGCTCGTACACTACTAGCACTCGCACTACTAGTACTCACTGCACACACCACTAGTACTCACCAATACGATACTCAACACACCACTAGCACACCACTGGCACTCTACACACAGCACTGACACCAGTACTCACCTCCACTAGTACTCATCACTGCTCACCTCCACTAGTACCATCACTTGTACTCGCACTCCACTGGCACTAGCACTCCACTGCTACTCGCACGTTACTACTCGCACATTACTAGTACACACACACTACTAGTACACACACACTACTAGTACACACACACTACTAGTACGCACACACCAATCATACTCACTACACACCACTTGTACACACTAGTACCCATCACTAAACACCACTCACTACAAGTAGATGGCTTCGATCGACCCAACCTTCGGTGCACCCGAACTGGCAGACGGCACTTTGGTAGTCATTGTTTGTCGCGCCAAACATCTCCCCAATCGACGCAAACTAGACAAACAATCACCCTATGTAACGTTAAGAATAGGCACGAGTGCTCAAAGAACACAATCTCATTTCAGAGCAGGCCAAACCCCCGAATGGACTCAAGAAGTTCGTTTCCAATTGACTAGAGATCGAAAACCTCTTTTAAAATTGGATGTGTTGGATGAAACAAAGAGTGATCCAACTCCAATTGGTAATGCTGAAATCGATTGTTCTGCCATTTTTGCCAATCCCGATAACAAGCAAAACGGCAAGTACATATACGATAAATGGTATGACTTAGCAATCAATGGGAAAAGAGCAGGTATGATTTATTTGGAGATGACTTTCTATCCAACTGCCCCCATACTACCTCCAAAGATGGTTGATCCACAGTTCTATCATGAAGTGAAGTCTTCTCAGTATGATGATGTGATTGAACGATCTGATGTACACACACAAAATGATAGTGACCACTTCTTTAGAAGTGGTGGTAGCAACAGCACAGGCAAGACTTCTGCCTATAGCAGCCACGGATCATATGATCATGAAGTCTTCATCAAAGAAGAAGAATTGAAAGGTGTCCAGAAATACGCATCAAAACTCAACAAATTAAAGAGTAAATTCCAATCGAAAGAACCAATCACAACTTTATGGACAACCAATGAAGGAGAAAGTATTGTTAGTGCACCAAGTAGTCCTAAAAAGAGGTTCAATTTTGGGAAGCAAAGATCCGTATCACCGATAAGTGTTTACGAAAATGATTTGGACCAGTTGCAGAGAGATATTTCGACTGAATATCATGAGGAGATTGAATTTGCCCCACCGCCTCCACCGCACACAAATACGTCACTTCCGTCACACAATAGACCAAAAGCTCCTCCCACACACAGAAATCCTCCACTTCCCACTCACACAATCTCTCCTCCCCCACACAGAGACTCCCCACTTCCTCCTCCTCCTCACAAACCTGTCCCTCCAAAAGAAAAATCAAACAGAAAACCTCCAAACGATTCAGAAATGCAATTTCAAAACAAGCTACAAACAATCCCATTTTCTGCCGATTCAATAGGATTGGATGAACCAGAACCAGTCTCAAAAGTATACCTTATGGATCAACTGGTTGGGAAATTGAATTTCAATGGAAGTGGATCTGTTGCACATCTGATGAATCCAAATGAAATCGACCCCAAATATTATGCACCGACGCCAGGTGAACATAGAGATCTTCAAATGAAACTACACAATAGTCAATTGAGTCATGGGGATGGAAGAAGACCAATTGATTTGCGTACACATGAAACAGGTTATTTGGGGAATGGCAAGTTTTCACCTAGTGTGTTTCAACGTGCTGTTGGTCATGATTATGACGAATTGAACCAAAGTGATATCTTGTCGAATTATCTGGAAATGCAACAGAAGCCAAATGTTCCACCAAAGATACCGAAGGGGTTGACGGAGAGAGAGTATTTTCTTTTGGAGAAGGAGAGTTATTTACGGGATTTGGAGGGGAGGAGGTATTAAAGCGAGGTGATCTACCAAGTAGATCACTGAGTGTCACCACTTCTTAGCACCAGTGATACACGAATCAGATCACTGGTGTTACTCAAGACTACTCAAGAAGATTAGATGCTGTCCACATAGGCTGCTTAAGAAGACCATGGGCAGTGTACTAGACTAGTCCACTTAGACTAGTCTACTTAGGCTAGGCCACTTAGTCAAATCACCCAGGTAGACCACTACTGGCCGTCTAGATAGCGGCCCTCGGCCTATCTACACACCCTCTTACCCCAGACAACTACTTGCTGCACATCGCTCATAATACCGTGCGATTTGCACCCAAATAACTATTCATATTTTGATTGATATATATTTAAGAGTATCCAGATCTTCATGAGTTAAGAGAAATAGAAAAAACTATAAATAGAGTAATACCGAGTAGAAGATAAGTGTAACGTATGAACAATGTTCATGAAAGAAAGGCGTGATTCAACCATGGGATCTGGATTGGTAATAGCAAAAATGGGTATCGAATAAAGAATCTTTATTCATCATATCCACCAAATGTTGGTGAGCAACAAAAAAGGTAACAACTCAATATATAGCATCAAAATGGATGGAATAGATAGTATTAACACATGAGTAATACAACATTTCACATTAAAAACAACAAGGCAAGTAACTTGCTTTTAGTAAAAAAAAAGGGTCTTAGATCAAGGCGGCGATAACAACACCAATCATACCCAAGGTAACACCCTTGGCGGCATCGAAACCAGCAGCACCGTTGGCAGAAGAAGATCTGGTTGAGCTGACAGAAGCAGTAGAAGAATGCTTCTTTGAAGTGACCAAGGTGGTGTTCTTTGAAGAGGCTGGCTCAGTGTAAGAAGACCAACTGTACGAAGATGAGTTGGTTGAGTTTGCTGAAGCAACGGCAATGACACCTTTGAAAGCTGTCAAGGATGGGGCAGCAGTAATCAAGGCCTTAGCAGAAGCTTCGGAAGCGGATAAGACTGAAGCAGCAGACTCTGAAGCCAAGACTGAGGCAACTGAAGCTGCGGAAACAGAGGCAGCAACGGCCTCGACGGATGCAACGGAAGCAGCAGACTGGACAGAAGCAACGGAGTCAACTGAGACGACAGAAGCGGCAGAGGCAGCGGATGCAGCTGAAGCAGCGGATGCAGCGGATGCAGCAGAGACGGAAGCAGCAGCAGCAGATGCAGCGGACTGAGCAGAAGCAACACTAGCAGCAGAAACCGAAGCAACACTGGCAGCACTTGCAGCCAACATACTGGAGGACTCTTGTGGGGTCAACAAGGTCTTGGTAATGGTGATAGTCGACACGAAGGTAGTGTCAGTACTGTCGGCTTGAGCCAAACCGGCCAAGGCCAATAAGGAAGGAACTGCAATAGATTTGAACAACATTAAAGAATGACTAAAGTTAAAGGTTAAGGAAAGACTAGGGTGGGTAGAAGCACTGAAGAAGAAAAGGAAAGGGCTGAATTCTTTTTTTTTTGTTTTTCTTCTAGTAGTTTTGGTGTTTGGTAACAAAAAATGGTGATGTTTTTTTCTACATTATTGTCATTTTTACGAGTGGTAAAAACGAATATGTACAAAATGCAGATAAATTCCACAAATAAGAGACGTGCATTTGGAATTTTTTATGAGAATTTGCTAGATTTACCCTGGATTTAAACGGATTTATTGGTTTCCTCGGCTTATTATGAGAGGGTTAGTATGTTTTACGATGCGTGTGTTGGTATATTATTTGGTACCTGTGTTTGTTTAATGTTGATGTTTGTTATATAGACTGTTTACACTTTCAATTTGTGGAGACAATGTAAAATTTGACGGAGATGATGGTGGTGTATATAAGACAAAGAAAATTCTTTATACGTGATGCATATCCCTATTGTTTTTTCTTGTCGTCAGGACGCATACGGCAGTTGCGACTACTGCTTTAGGACAAAACATAAATTGTTACGGCTCGCGTACATCAAATTTGAAATTATTAAATGGCTTTGTACACCCTCTTACCCAATTGGGATTGAAAATGATCAATACGGTGGTATCACAAGGTAACGCCTTGTCCAAATGGGGTAATAGGCAAATCGAGGTTGGCACGACTACGAACTCTTTATGCATGAGCAGATCAGAAAGGTTCTGGGCTCAAAATATTTTTTTCAAATTAAAGGTGTATATTTTTCAATCAAGTACTCATTTACCGTTTTCTGCAATCTAATTATTTAATTAACGGTGTTGACTGCAGTTACTACGATAATAAATTGGGCGACTTGGTGTATGTGCCAAGAGATCTTTGATAGGATTACACAAATCGTAGTTCAGTCTGGTGGTGATTTCGTTTGTATTCAGACTTCCCGATTGAGTTCATCCATTTCTTTCAATTCCCCCTCGGTAAATATATTTCTCAGGTCGGCCTTTGTGGATCCCTCGTTAACTCCAGATGTGGATTCCTCCCTCATTTCTTCCTCTATCGGTTCTTCCCTCACTCCCTCTGTAGATCTCTCTTCCACTCCTACAAACCCCTCTCTCACCTCTATATTCCTTTCACCTCTGTCTATCTCATCATCATCATAGAACTCATTTTCACCCTCAACATGCCTATCTCTTATAAATTGAGACCCACCCTTGGATTCCATACTCTCCACTCCATCCTCATCCAAATCTTCTAACATGTCTTCCAAATCATGTGGAACCTCATTCATTTGAACACTTGGGGCATACTTTGTATGATCCAAATTCTGAAGAACACTTTGTAACACTTTATCCAAATATTCTTTTGAATTTGCATTATTCATATTTGAAGAACGTACATCCAATTCATATGTTGGAGCATAATATTCATAATATCCATTGTATGGGATTTCTGTTGGTAAAAGCATATCAGCACATAACCCAGTTTCATAAGTCCAAGTACGTGCAACATTCCTGATTGTATAACCACCACCTCCTAAAACCATCATTGGGATATTGAAAGATTTAACAAACTGAACACAATTTGCATGACCTCTCATCGATAAATTGAATGGGCCCAAGCGATCACCACTTAAGGAATCACCTCCGCATTGCAAGACGATTGCAGAAGGTTGATACCAATCGACAATTGCCTTGATGATTGGCTCGAAAATCGACTTATATGAAACATCATCAATCCCATCTCTCAACGGGATATTCACCGAATGGTATTTCCCCTTCCCCATCCCAACATCATTCAAATTACCCGTCCCAGGGAAAAATTCCCCGAATTTATGGAATGAACATGTCATTACTCTATCATTCGTATAAAATGCTTCCTCCACCCCATCTCCATGGTGAACGTCTGTATCGATATAAAGAACCCGAGGATGAACTCTCAACAATTCAATGATACCCAAAACGATATCATTAAGATAACAAAACCCAGAAGCTTCTGATTTTTTGGCATGATGTAATCCACCTGCATAATTGATAGCAATATCCGCAACACCCCTATTCAAACGTGCTGCTGCTTCCATCAGACCTCCACATGAAATCTGACAAAACTCATACAACCCATCAAATACTGGACAGTCATCCCCAACGTTAAAGATTGTTTGTTCTCTTTCAAACATATGTAAATTATCGGGTGTAACTCTACTGATGAAATCGATATATTCATCTGTATGGAATTGTGTCAATTCATTTTTGGAAGCTGGTTGTGCCCTATAAATCTCCATTTTTTTATATAATTCATAATTCATAATCAATGAATGGGTCATTCGTATACGGTGTGGTTTCATACAATGACCAGTTCCGTAGAAATAATTCCCGACATCTTGATCATAAAAGTAAGCAACTCGCTTTCTATTCTGAGGATTCACTTTGAACTCATCAAATGGCAATTCGACATACATGGTGTGGTTGGATTTGTGTTCTTTAGTGTCTATCTGATAGTAAATGATATCTATAAAATTGGGAAAAACACGACCTGGAAATTTGATGTTCAGAGTGGGTGCCAACTGCTCGAGGTGAAGTTAACAAGCGGTTACTTACGGATGAGACAGGGACGAAATGATCTACGAAATAGATTATTGAGTATTCAGGTACCACTGAGCACACATAGTATCAGTACAACTGAGTAGACTCTAGTCACCGGTTCAGATTGTACATAGACTTCAAGTACTCGAGTCTAATTGGATATCAGGATATACGAGACTACTGTTCAGTATCCTCGGACTATGTGGTATTCTATATGTACTGTAACATGCTCTATGTACTTTGTAGCATGCTCTATGTACTGTGCATCATGCTCTATATACTGTGTAGCATGCTCTATATACTGTGCAGTATACCCTATGGAATGTGTAGTACTCTATGTACTCTTTAGTACACCTGTACTTTATGTGTAATATACAGTAACACTAGGCTTCCTTCTACTCCTCAGTATCACTTACGTGCAGCATATTTTGTGTTAATTTTTACAAGATTTCGCAACTTTTTTGAACAAATTTCATTTGCAGCTATTCACCTAAATACACAGTTATCATTCATTCTGACTCAACCTTGGTAAGTGCACCCGTGTTTATGTCATAAATATAACCCGTAATAGACCCTTGAAGCAAATTGCTCCTCTTCAACAACTTGATGTCATCCTTCATCGATGTTTCCAAATCGGTGAACGCAAGGAATGCAATGTGGTCTGTATTCTCACCGGTTTCCTTCCTAATTTTGTCTCTTATTATGTCTTCAGTGAATTGAAGCATTCCACAACCAGTGTGATGGATCAAGACAATTTCATTTGTTTTCAACAATTGCTGTGAGATGATCAAAGATCTTAACGATTCAACGGCACGCCCACCCGCATTGCGGATAACGTGTGCATCACCTACTTCTAACCCAAGTGCAGCAAGAGGATCAAAACGTGCATCCATACAACACACAACGGCAACTCTTTTGGCTGGATGAATATCCAAATGGGCATGTTTGAACAGGGCAGAGTAGTGCTTATTATGCTTTTCGATTTGTGAGGTAATCGTCATTTTGTTGATTGTTGTAATAGGTAACGATATATTTCGTAGGGGTCATTAGGATGTTATATACGGAGTATATGAGGATTATGGGGAGTATAGGGGGTTATGGGTGATTTTCACTGGAATCATTGTTAAGGGGTAATCCTTAAGGGGTATGATTGCTTGCTCATTAGCCATATAACGAAGAAATTTGCAAAGTACCTACGAAGCAATCTGTAAAGAAAGCGAAGCAATCTACGAGCTACTACTGAGTGTGGTAGTGTGGAGTAAATAGATTGCTAGTACCGTATAGTACGAACTATAGAGTTTGATGTAGAGTAGCGTGATCCTGCATAGTACCCACCGTATGACAGTCCCCACAGAGTCACAACCCGTCAATTATCCTCAACTCTCCTGATTCAACGTTCCTACTACTTTCTTTTAAAAACTCCACGTACCGCGTGACTTCATCGCAAACTTGAGATTGTTTTAAAGAAGAAATATCTTTCCAAAACGTTTTTGATTCAACTGCATTACATGCAAACCATTTTGATATAGTGTGAAATTTCAATTCCCAATCTGTTGATCCAAACTCCGGATAATACCCATAATGCCCTAAATTACGCCTTGAATATATATCATCATAAGCATCAGGATGTGGTAGAGTGTTTGCAATAGCATTGATTTTGGGACGATGAATGTGTAGAAACATCACTTGTGGCATTTGGTACGATGAATGGTCAACTATGAATTGATCCAATAGATTTTTTGTGTAAGTATTGACTTGAAACGGCCATAACCTCTTATCTAAACCTTTTGCACCAAGCCAATTTTTCCAATCTTTCATAAATTGTTGAGACTGTTGGGGGTTGTATTGTACCAATGTTGTTTCAAAGAAGTCGTCTTTGACATCATGAAACCCAGCAAGCCATGCTTCACGTTGAACTAAATGATAAGGTTCGTTCATTACATGAAGTGCAGGTAAAAAAGTCTCACGGTCCCCCACACCAAAGACACCTTGAAAAAGTAAAGGATAGTAATGAGAGTATCCAAAGATATTGTAGTATAAAGAAAGTAAGAAACTTTTGTAGTGAAGTCGTTTCGAGAATACTATTTGACCTGTTTCAGCTCCCATTGCGGGCGGAGTGCCATCTAAATCATGAAACATAATATCTGTATCTTTATTTCTTTTGATGTACTCACTAAAACTCCAATCGTTTGGAATCCCACTTCTTTTGGTTGGTTCGCCAATTTCAAATCTTGCAATGTCATAATATTTAGGAGACGTACCTTTGTGCCAAATATCAGGCCATAGAATGAACTTTGTTTCCAAATAGACCTGACTTGTTAGTAAATCATCTGGATTCTGAATCGGGAAATTATCGGCATCAAGCACAATCACATTATCAAATGACGTCACAAGTAGGCCAAGAATCTTTAACTGAAACCTCTTTAGATTAAGCTTCTTTAGTAACGGAGCTCCGATTTCTTGCTCAACTACAAGACATTTTGTATTGAATCTCTTGAGTAATTTCTGACATATAAACTCGTCATATTCACTCTGAAAAGTCAAGATCAATTCGATTGGTAATTTCGACCCTAATTCTCTAATTTGACCAATGACTGTTAATGCACCCAATAAATAGTCACCTCCACCATTTATGACAATCCCACTTCCATTTACGAATTGTGTTGGAGGTGAAGGAATTTCGAAGAGCGTTTTGACAATGTTGTCATGGTTGTACTGAAGATCATTAAACTGTTCATCAGTCATCGAGACTCGATTTTTATTTAACCAGTCCTTTGAAAAACACGGATTCCAAACGTTGTTAAAGCCGTAGCCAAAGATTTGATTCCCCTCTTTCAAAGCTGGACAGTTTGGAGCATTTCGAAGTATCACTGTTTCTAGTAAATCATCAAAATATGATCTCTTATTGTATTTGCTACTTAATATGGTTTCCAATTTATCTCTTGTTTCGCGGCTATTCGAAGAAACTCCCGGTAACCCTTTGACTAAATCATTGCTTATGTGATCCAAAATCAATTTTGAATTTTGAAAAGTATATTCATATTCCAATTGTTCGAAAAGTTGGTGGTTTTGTTCGATTGATTTCATTAATTGTGTTGTATACTCGCTTTCAACTTGTTGTTTGATGTATTGTAAAGAGTCATGATGAGGTTCAACACTCTGTAGTACTCTTTGTAGCACTTGATCATGGTTGATCAATGACACTTGGGCATGTACAGTGTGTCTATATAAGAACGTTGTAGTTATCGCAAAGAATACGAATAATAGAATCACCAATCTGGTGTGACTTTTTTTAGTAAACATGATGGTGATTGAATGAGAAATATAGCGCGATTGCACTATATATAAGGAATTAGGGGGCTATGGTGGAATGTGCCCTGATACTAAAAGTTTTATGAATCAGCCATCGAGAAAAGTGCACACAACCGATCACTGTGGATACAAAGTTATCTACGAAGTAATCTACTTCGTAGATTACTGGGTAGTCAAGTATGAGTGGTATACATAGTTTCAAGTACAACACCACATACTAGGACCATTGATCAACGACTACGTCTACACATGGTGTTCTAGTCAGCCTAGTCAGGCCCTGTATATTTTAGTGTATATAGTAATTAGTACCTTAATTTTGACACAAAATTTTCAATGATGTCATGTCAAATTTGACACTTTTGTGTTAAAAATCAAATCTTATTATGCAGTCTATTAATTGCTTTTTTTATTCAATCTATTGCATTCATTTAATTTGTAAACCCCCAGTAAATAGGCTAATCTGGTAACAACCAAATCGATTGCCATATCGATCGAATCCTTTGCCAAATTGACTTTTGATCCATCAATTTCTTTCCAGTTGACCGGCAACTCAGTGATTTGAATACTTTGTAATTCAGCCAATAATAAAATTTCAACATCAAAAATCCATCTTTCAGTATGCATATGTGGGAAAATCTTTTTACAAGATTCAAAATTAAACATTTTAAATCCACATTGAGTATCTTGAATGTCTCTAATACCAAATATAAATACTAGGGTATGTAAACCATACATCAATAAATTTCTAATAAATGATCTTTTAACCACTGCATCTGTATTAACCATATGAGCTCTTGATCCAATTGCAATATTTGAAATTTGATCATTTTTGTTAAAAGATTTAATTAATCTATCAATATCTTTAAAAGATGTAGCACCATCTGCATCTGCAAATAATTTCAATTTACCTCTTGAATGAAGAATCCCATGTGTTACTGCACCCCCTTTACCACGATTCTTAGCCAATTGAACAACCCTCAATACATGTGGAGCCAACCCAAACTCTTTGGCTTTCTTGATCGCATATTCACCAGTCCCATCACTCGAACCATCATCAACAATTAAGATTTCATATTGAAGATCAGGCGTCGATTTCAAATGATTGATTGCATCATCCAACATCACTCCTAACCTTGCTGTTTCATTATAACATGGAATCACAATACTTAACTCGATCCCATGGTCAACAAAACTCGATTGAGAGTGTATTCTAGGGGGTAAATCATATAATTTTGAGTTTGAATCGTTTGTTTTATATTGACCTTCAGAGGGAAGTTCCAATCTTGGTTGGTGTGAGAACACAATAATGACCGAGTAGACTACGGCAAGTGCGATGGCGAGTAGAATCGCCACGGAAAGTAGAAGCGCCATTTGGGCAGAGTGTTGTTGGTTTTTTTTTCACCTTGATTTTCGCGGTGTTTTTACGTGTTCGTTCGTTCGCGTTGCGAAGAATAGTGATCTGCGAAGTAGATCACTGAGTAGATTCCTGAGTGAGATAGTGGTAAAAAACTACGAAGATCCACGAAATAGGTCATTCATAGATTAGTATACTACTTGAAGTATTGGTGTACTAATCATAGATCTTTACCCTTTTACGCACTTACTCACCAACTCGTTCCTTCGTCAAAAACCTCGGTAAATTTTCGCAATTTAGCGAGAGTCGCGGTGGTTTAGCGAGAGTGGTACACAATAGCGACATCATTTCTTTGACATACGCTCAGTACTCAATGCTCAGTGCTCACTCACTCCTAACTCCTCACTTTTCACTCGCTTCGCTTGTTTGCCATCGTCTCTACATTAAGCTCTAATCAAAATTCATTCTACTTACTCATCTTGTTCATACTTAAACCCATTCTTCAATCTAATTTCATCGAGCAATCCCATCATGTTTCTACTTTCTTCCCAAGACATAAGCTCGGTTTGTTGTTCACCCTTAAGAATGGCTTCACCAACGGCAGTAGCTTCATAAAAGAACCCTTCACCACCGTGTAAATCTTCCCAAGATCTGGTGATACTTTCTCTGCCGTCATTAAACAGAAGAGTGTAACCAGAAGCAGTTGGTTTCCATGGGAAGAAATGGATGGTGGCCTTACCTTCGACACCTTCGATATCAATGATTGATCTAAGACCTTGAATAAGAGAGGTGGTCATAATACCTTGTTGTTTATGTTTCTTATCGTGGAAAATAGCAGCAGTCATGAAATCGACTTCATCTTCTGGTTTACCAGTCAAACTATCAAGAGTGACTTCTGACAGAACAGACCAATCACTTGGTTTTGAATCTGGATGCATGAAAACTCTACAATAAGTAGCTGCATAAATACCAATATCCAAAAGGGTACCACCACCCAATTTTTTGTTCATAACACGATGTTCAGCATCAAGACCACCGAGCATTGGAATACTAAGGTCACCAAAGACTCTCTTGACATCACCAATCACCTTGTCTTTGTACAACTTTTCTTGCAAGTCGATAAAAGCAGGGAAGAATCTAGACCACATACCTTCCATAAAGAAAACATTGTTAGCCTTAGCAGCTGCTATGATTTGATCGAGTTCTTTCAAGTTGATAGTGGCTGGTTTTTCACACAAGATATGTTTTTTACCTTCATTGATAGCTCTAAGAACAAAAGGTGCATGCATAGTATGTGGAAGACCAATGTAAAGAACGTCAATTTCCTTATCATTGATAACGGTGTCATAATCAACAGCCTTGATTTCAGATGGTAAACCATTCAGACTAATATAAGCTTCTGCTTTCGAGACTTGGGAAGAACCAACAGAATGAACACGATGGATCAATTTGTTTGGACCTTGTGGGTTTTTACCCAAAACAAGGATGTCCTTAAGAAAACGAAGAGAGATTTGACCGGCACCGACGATACCCCAATTGATAGTTTTAGTCATTGTTGATAGATGAAGGGTGAAGTTTATGGAGCGAAATGGTGCAAATTTATAGTACACAAGGACGGAACGGAAATTTATATACAGGAGTTGATTTCGAGTCGGACATATTGTAAGTTTTCCGGTTTACGGGCTGTGTGTTTGGAGGAAGAAAGTGAGATCAAGTCTACGGAACACTGCATGTGCATTGAGCATAGAACATGACCAGAGAGTGGTATATCTAGTGTATCTTCCTTGGCAGATACATAGTGTTAGCAATGAAATTAGTGAGTGAAAAATTATCGCAAACTGCTTAGTCAGAGTTGCCGGTAAATCCGAATCAGTCCCCGCGATTTAGTAATACATTTTTTAAGTTGAATTACAATAAAACTAATTTGTTAGTAAGCGATGGCTTTGTGGAATATTTCACGAACGGCGAACCCACGAGCGAAACGGGTGAATGAGGACTGAGGACTGAGAAGTTTTCAGTGTCAGTGTAACAGTTACAGTCACCGTCTCACTATTCAGTCCTCACGTTACTTACTCGCGCGTGCAATACTCTCTTTCTCTCTACGCACTCCTCTTCGGTGCTCACAAGTCACTCACTAGTCATTACTCTCTGTCTATTCGCGCACTGGACTCTCTACTCACTCTCTACTCGCGCATTGTCTGAATTCTACTCACCCAGTCACTCACTCATAACTTAATACTCACGCACTACACTTTCTACTCACGCACTGCACTCTCCACTCACTTTCTACTCGCTTCTCACTCACTCGCTTTGCACGCATTTTCTACTCATTCCTCACTCACTCACTCGTTCGTCGTTTATTCTATACACTAATTATCAACCTCCATAAACTCTGGATTCTTCTTCAAAATCACAACACCATCAAGCGAACTTGTCAAACTAATATACTCATCATTTTCCAATTCAGCTCTTTCACCATAATTCAACAAAACAGGAGTACTTTGAGTAACCCAACCAGTAATAGTTTTTGGTTTACCGGCTTGACCAACAACATCAACCGCTTGACCAACCCTCACATTCACCTTAATCGGATTCAACTCTTCATCTACAGTAACCAACATTCTTGGTTTAATAGCTGGAGTCAAATAGTAAAGCAATTGATGGGTTGTTTCACTTGTTGAATCGTTCAAAATAAACGATTTTGGATCCAAAAGTAAAATTGAAATTGTTAATAAACTTGCCAAAGAAACTTTTGATAAGATACTTCTTTCAACATTAAAAGGGGTCAAAGTTAAAGTACCTTTACCTAAATGTAATAAACCTTGAGCGATTCTCACCATGAAAAGTGAATCAGAAGATTTGATATAATACAGAGCCAATTGTCTTAATAATTGAGCTAATCTTGCATTATTAGTACCTGCACCAACCAAACCCATTGAATAAATTGCATTTTGAGCAACTTCCAAATCTGGATCGTGAGAGTATCTTGACAAAGTATCGAATACTTTCATTTGAGGATTTGATGTTGAAACTAGACCCATTGCAAGTGGGACGGCCCTACGAATAAGAGAATTTCCATAATGCATCAAGTGTGAGAAATGACGTAACGACATATCTTGACCAATATCTTCACCCATTGCAATCAAGGCCAACCCTAAAACAGCAATTCCTTGGTGTAATTCATCGGTTTCTTCTTCATCATCAGATTCGGTCTCCTCTTTTTCTGTTTCCTCTTTTGGTTTTTCAGCATCTTCCATTTCAACGTCTCCGTCATCTCTTTCATCCTTGATTTCTGCTGCTCCTTCACCTTCACCTTCTCCTTCAGCCTTGACTTCACCTTCTCCTTTAGCTTCTTGCTGTTCAGCCTCACTCTGTTCCAACTTCTTCTCATCATCATCCTTTGGCTTGGCCGTACAAATCTGCAACAAGCTCTGAATTTGTAAAACATTTCCAGTACCTGCATAAGCACAAATGTTAACCAAAACCTTTAACGTCTTATTGATTGGATGTTCAATGGCTTCAATCGTTTCCAAGACATCTTCAACTTGTTCGGTCTTGCCCATATATAACAACCCAAGACCTAAAGACATGAGTTTAATGAATTTACTAGTTAATTGAGTGAAGTCTCTTTCTAATAAGGTTTGTAAAATAGTTGAAGTGATATCACCATTACAACTACCAACAAAAACGTGTCCCAAAGCCAACGCAGCCAAACTTGAGATTTCAATTGAAATCTCTAAATCTGAAATCAATGGTAGCAACAAATTCAAAACTTCTTCGTTGAAAGAACCTGCAAATGCAATTCCCAACCCGTTGATTGCACTTGACTGTAAGAGTTTATTTGGATCTGTTACGTAATCTTGTAACAAAGCCAATGCAGCATCAACTTCATCATGAACGTTTGAAGATACAATCCCGGTCCCTAACAAGGCACCGGCCTTGATTTCAACTTCATCAGAATACGTATACTTGTCCAAGGCTTGTAAACCTTCATTGATATTCCACTGGTGAATCGACCCTAAAGATGCAGTAGTTGAAATCATACCTGAAGATTTTGTCTTGTAAATCCAAGATTTGTTATCTTCCTCAGTTTGAATCAACTTGTCAACCCCAGAACCCAAATTAATGAATCCATTTACAAAAGAACTAGCTAAATTTTGATCTGCTGAATCAATGGAACTTGAACCAAAGCCCAATCTTGAATTTTCCAAGTGAGATTTATAAATATCTTCAGGAATCTTTGGATTTAAAAGGTTTAATTCTTTTATTAAGTACGAATAATATTCAAATAATTTTGAATTTGAAATTGCGTCTTTAACTTGCTGGTTTTCTCCGGGATACTTAAATCCGCTGAACTGTTGAGACAAAATAAATCCTAACTGTTTATGAATTAACTCGTCATTTGTGCTTTTAAAGACTTGGGTTATAAGATCTTGGTCATCTAATTTGATTGCCAAATTCAACGCCTTTGTTAATTGGTTAAAATTGATGTAGATTGCAAATGCAGTTTGAAGAAAGCTTACATCATCTGGTGGTGCTAACAACGAAACACAACTGACCATGTAGAGACATACTCTTGAATAGTTCGATTCATCGACATACTCAACCAACTTGTCGATATTTTCGATTTCTAATAATAAATCAACCGCATCAGCCTCGGCATTATGTTTTAAGAAAAATGGAACAATCTTCAAACTCAACTTGATCAATTTTTCAATCAATTCATTCTGTAAGCCCAAGTTTTCTTGATAAGATTCTCCGATCTCTAATGATAAGTGACGGATGTACTCGTGACCCCAGTCGGTTATAGTTTCATCGAATGATAATAATCGGTACTTGAGGGACTCTCTTTTACCATCGTCTGAATATGTCATGGCTAGGACAGATAAAATGTCTGCCAAATTGACCCCGATTTGGGTGTTTTCCCATTGTTGGTATAAACTAGCCAACGATGGGTATGAAGACCGTAAGAATTTTAACGGCTTGGGAACCGCCGTCATTGAAGTTGTCGAGTCTTTAATGAACGTTTTTAAGGTTTGTAAGTACCCTTGATATTGAGAATCTGATTGGTTTGGTTCATTTAATTTTTCAACAAGTTGTTCTAATTCATCTTTCAAGTGTTGGTCTTCTTCGGATAATTCTTCCTCTTTGGGTTTTTTGGAAGCGACGGGTTTGTCGGTGGGATCTTTGGGGGACATGATGGATCAATTGGTCAATTGGGTGATTGAATGGGAGAAGAAAAGTGGGCAAGTTGGAGTGTTTTTGCGGTGAGATTTCGATGGCAAATCGCGGTGGTCGTGTGAGACACAAAGCGACGAACAACGAACGACGAACCCACTAGCAAAGCGAGTAATAAAGAAGTGAAGAGTGAGGAGAAGCGAAGAGTAGAGAGGGACAGTATAGAGTGACAGTACTGCGCTACAGTGGAATGCAGTACATCTTACAAACTGTAATACTGACCGAATACATGCTAGTATAGTAGCAGTGCCTCTACCGCGATTCGCACTCTAGCGAGAGATTTCGGCGCGCGCCAATATCTCAGAGAATCCACCTTCATCTAGTATATATGCTACGCAACACTTGTAGAACGAAAGACGACCGAACGCGTGAGGGGGAAGTAAGCAAGGACTGAGGGAGTAAGAGGGTAGAGATGTACAATGTAGCGCAGTATCGTACAGTAATACTGGTCGTATACCGTTTAGTTTATAAGCGGTGCCTCCACCGAAACTCGAACTCTAGCGAGAAAATTCGACGCGCGCGCCGAAATCTTAGAAAACCCATCGACTTACCGAGACCACTCAATATCCGCTACATTTGTAAAACGAACGAACGAAAGGGTGCAAGAAGTGAGTGAATGAGAGTGAATGATTAAGGACTGAGCAGTTAAGGAGCGACGAAGTTAGACGGCAGAGAGAGGTACAGTAGAGAACAATAGTAAAGAACAACAGTAGAAAACAACAGTAGAGAACAACAGTAGAGAACAACAGTAGAGAACAACAGTAGAGAACAACAGTACAGAGGGATAGTCGAGAAGAACATTAGATAAGGATAGTGTAGCGGAGAACATCACGGTACCACAACACTACCGACAAATTTCGTTTTACAATTCCGCGCAAACCCTAGCGTGTAAATTCGTCATGCGTGGATATCTTCAAACACTGAGTTTTCCGAGACCATCCAGTATATCCGCAACACTAGACCATGTAGTATATCTTTCATTTATAAACAGTAGACTTGAGAAGCTATAGTCTGAGCAAAAGGGAGTCATAGTGCTATGGAAGCTCCTGTATGAGATATACCCATTCTCTGAGCTGATACAGTTCGGAAATAATCGATTCTTACATATTCCGAGAAACGCATTGGTAACAATAAGACACGCGGTTACTTCGTAAACCAGTGATTCGATAACACATAATCAAATGCAACATGAATCCCAACAAATCTAAAACTATGCATAATTTCACGTGTACATAATCAGATTTAGTTATTTTCCGGGAATTTAGATCTCCGCTATGTGGAACTTTTTAAAATGTTCTCTTGAAATATCCGAAATGCGGGTCAGGTTAACTAGGTAAAGCATAATCACCCGGCAACCGCATACCCCTCTATAGCAAGCAATTTAAACAATTAATTTCCAATTTGCGGCAGGTGTTGTCGAAAAGCGGTCCACAAATATAAAAATTAATGCATGAAGTTGCCTTAATTACAAGATGGAATGTTGAACTGGGAAAGAATATCCTTGTTTTCGGCATTCGGTCTAAATGTCTCCTTGTTGTAGAGGTTTTTCTTTGCCAAGGCGGAATTCAATTTTATTATACACCCCTTTCGGATATTATAAAGCTTGACGTATTTGACACAAAATTGAAATATTAATTACTCTAGAATGTGAAATTGCAAATTCAATTCCTCTTGAATTTGAAATTGCAAAGAGGAAATAAATTACTATAAATACGGTTCAATTCCTATTCATTAAGTTCTCTTGCATCATTCAACAATGAAGTTTTTGACTACCTTATTGATTGCAAGTCTTACTTCTGCTACCGCCTGGGATTGGTCGCAGCCAACTCTGAAACAAATCAACGAAGGTTTTGTTAGTGCCAAAGTAACTTTTACTCCTCTTACGGATGCTACAGGATATTATTACGCTATTGAGACGCTTTTCCAAAATAATGAGATTGGATATATGGGTCTTCAATTCCCACAAAGGCTTGTTTTCAGTGCTTTTGGAAATGGTCCAGCGCCTGCAAGTCCTGAATGTAATGGTGGTGCCGATGGTGGGTCTGGAGTTTCATGTCGTAACTACAAAAGTACTCCGTTCCAAGTTGGGGTTAACCAAACATTCGAAATTTCTTTGGACGAATCATTTGAAAATGGTACCAATATCTGGAAAGGTACCTTTTATGGTGATGGAGGTGATGAACCAGTCTATATTGCCAAGTACTCTACACCAAAATCTTATGGTCTTTTGGCGGGTAAATCGATTGGCTTTGATGAGTATTATGTTTGGAACGGACTTTCAACTCCTGCTGCTGAAAGAAATTGTCAACCAAAAGCAGGTGTGATTCAATATGCTCCAATTTATACGAGTGCTGATGGTACAACTTTCAGTCCGGTAATTGCCAATCAGGTCAATGAGCAGAATGAGGTTGATAAGTGTTCGCCAACTACTCCAAACACAAGCCATGTTATTGCACCCAATGGGAAGTGGATCAAGAATGTGAATGGTGTCCTTACGCCATAAGCTGATTCATGTGGTTGCTAAGCCCAAGTAAACGAGCATAGCGAGTTGCTTAGGTATTTTGAGTGAGCACGAGCTGTTCTCAGTGATAAGGCTCAGTTCAAGCAGAGCTATTCTAGTGACAAGCAGTTTGTTTATTGATAAATCGTACCGCCATATATAGTAATTATACAAGATCGTACCGCATTAGTAGTGCTCCACCAGATAGTGTTTAGCATTAGATAGTGTTTAAGGCTGCCTTGACACGAAGAAGATGGTCGACACCAGTGATCGAGGTAGATCAGTCGTTGATCATTGAGTGCTCGGTATACTGGTGATGCTTTGTCTCTGGAAGCCAGTGATCTCAGTGATCTAATTCGTAGATCACTGTAGATCACTCGTTAATTCTCATTCCTTGCCAAACTCGACACTCTATTATTCAACAACCTCGCATTGTTCATCACAATCTCAACCAACTCTTCAAATCTATACATATCAATACCCTTATCAACCTTTTCAACGGCATTAAACAACTCCAAACTATCAACTTCCAATTCAACTTCATGCTTTTTATCATGAGTTACAATAGTTTTACCAGCTTTATTTTTCAGCTCTAATGGTATTAAAACTCTTGTCAAGTCAAATCTTGTGATTGTTGGAGCATGAACATAGGAATTTCTCTTTTTTTCACGGACTAATTTTGCAATATGTTTTGAACGAATCAGCTCGATATTTTCATCAGGAATTGGCATTTCTAATGAGAGTGATAGTCTAAGATCATAAATACATGAAGGACTGTAGATGTACAAATCAGATAATCTTTGCTTTTCAATGGCTGAAAATCTTGGAGGATTTAAAGTATTATCTTTCAGTACACGAATTGATTTTGACTTGGAATTTCGTTCTCCAATTTGATAAAAACTATCAGTTAAATCAGAATCAAGTGTATTGAATTTTCTCTTTGATTTTTTAACATTTTTCATTTTTTTCAAATCATTTTGATATTGATTTTCTAATTCTTGTAAGAATTTATTAATATCATCGAATGCAACTTCTTCAATTTGCATATCAAAATGAGTACCACTTGTATCTGTAAAAATACATTCAGTAGTGACTCCAAGTTTTAATCTTTTACCCATAGCTTTATCAATAATTCTACCGAATTTTAATTCTAATTCAACATATTTCCGATTTTCTTCAGCGATATTTTTAAAATTGGCAAAAATCCAACTTGAAATTGTTTTTATCATCGGAGATGTTGGAATAAATCCGGTGACACTACATTCCAAATCTAAACTTGGGGTGGATGTGTTATTGAAGACTCGTTTGTCCGAAAGAATACTATGGTAGGGTGCGTTTGGTGGAGGTGCACCAACGGCTTCAAAACTTGGATCTGAAGTGGTTCCATTGGTGTAGTTTTTTCTGTTGTTTCTAGGACGCCATTCATTTGCCCAGATTGGTGGAGAATCATATCTTCTTGGTTTACGGCTGATTTGCTTGATTTTGTTCAAGTCGGTGGTGCTACCACGAGGCAGCCCTGCCTTTTCATTAGTGCTTACACTCGAGTGTCTGCTGACATTAACACTCGTCTCCTTTCCTGTTGTGATGTCGACATCTTTATCATTGGTGATATTGACGATGTTGTTTCTTTTCAATGACGTCGGACTGACTGGTTTGGCAAACAGTGGTGGGTTCTTACCTGGACCATCGTTTAGGATATTGACGATCGAGTGTCTCTGATGGGGTGTTGTATCGGATGATGGCTGGTCTTCCGCCTTCGGAGGGGTGTCCTCTTTTGAGTTAGGCGGAGAATCGTCGTTTAATATGGATCCAACATTCATGGTGATGCTTGTTATTTTGTGACTCTCTTTTTTTGAAATTTTAAAGGGTGGTTTTGTGTGGTGCACGACGGCAATGAGCGAACTACGAGCAGAGCGAGTCAGTGAGTGAGTGAATAGAGAGCGCAGTGCGTGAGTAAAGAGTGCTTTAGTAAAGAAAGAATAGTGAGCAGTGATTGAGAAGTGACTGCTGAGTGATGGTAGTGCCCGTAGTGGCATTGGCGAGAGTAGTGCGATTAGTGAAAAATATTAGCGAGAACGTGCAAGTAGTGACAGAAGAAGCGAGAGTAGTTCTAGAAGTCACAACATTAACAACCCAGTAAACACATATTATTGCGTGTATTGCCAGTACTAACAATCCTGAGTTCCGCAGTGAGCGTTGTGGCAAACTTTGCTAGAGTACTGACAATATTAGCGAGAGCGCCTACTTCGACTACTAATTACTCCACCTCTACACTACAATACTCATACTAATAAATAATCATACTAATAAATAATCAAACTAATAAATAATCATTCAGCCAATAACTTATCCAATCTTGCCTTTACTCCATCAATGAATTCTTCAGTTGTTACATAACTTGATCTATCTGATTTACCTTGAGCTAAAGCCAAATCTTTTGTCATGATATTATCCTTACTAACCGTTTCAATGGTTGCTCTTTCCAATAATTGACCAAATTTAACAACTTTTGGAGTATTATCTAATTTTCCTCTTTGAATAATACCTCTTGTCCAAGCAAAAATCGAAGCAATTGAATTTGTTGAAGTTTCTTTACCTTGTTGATGTTGTCTATAATGTCTTGTTACAGTCCCATGTGCAGCTTCTGCTTCAAAAGCTTTGCCATCAGGAGTCATAAGTACAGAAGTCATCAACCCAAGAGATCCAAATCCTTGGGCAACAATATCAGACTGAACATCCCCATCATAATTCTTCATTGCAATTATATATCCACCTTTTGATTTCAACATTTGAGCAACCATATCATCGATTAAACGATGTTCATACCAGATTCCTAATTTTTCAAAATCCTCTTTATATTTCAAATCATAGAGTTGTTCAAAAATATCTTTAAACCTTCCGTCATACTTCTTTAAAATCGTGTTTTTAGTGGAAGAGAACAAGTTAAGTTTTCTTTCCAAGGCCAATTTAAAAGATGACTCTGCAAACGCAGTTATTGACTCATCTGTATTGTACATTGCTAAGGCAACCCCGGGTGATGTATAATTAAACACCGGGAATTCTTGGATTGGAGATCCATCTTTTGGCTTGAATACAAGTGATAATTCCCCAGGTTTTGAAATCACCAAATCAGTGGCTTTATACTGGTCTCCAAATGCGTGTCTACCAATAATGATTGGTTTTTCCCATTGAGGAACAATCCGTGGAATATTTTCAATTACAATTGGTTCTCTAAATACAGTGCCGCCTAAAATATTTCTTAATGTCCCGTTCGGAGATAACCACATTTTTTTCAAATTGAATTCTTTTACTCTTGCTTCGTCTGGTGTAATGGTTGCACATTTGACACCAACTTGATATTTAAGAATTGCATTTGCAGCATCCGTCGTAACCAAATCATTTGTCTCATCTCTATATTCAATCCCCAAATCATAGTACTTCAAATCAACTTCCAAATAAGGTAAGATCAATTTATCTTTAATGAATTGCCAGATGATTCTTGTCATTTCATCACCATCCATCTCAACGATGGGATTTAAAACTGAAATTTTAGACATTTTGCGTTTGTTTAGTTAAGAAATTTGAAGTAAATTTAAGGGGAAATTGATGGTATTTATACATTTTTAATGAGGGGAATTTCCCCATACTTTGAATTTTTCAGTATGAAATTTGGCGGGGTGGTGTGATATACTAAATAGGAAATAGTGTAAGAGCCATGAGGAGGAAAATGCAGAAGGAACGAATGGAAAATACCGGAAGAGTTTAAATGGTACCGAGCCGAAAAGACTGCGGTGGGACTAGTTTTTCTGTGTCATCCGTATTCTCTATCACCTCCATTTCCTCTCGCTTTATTGGCCTTTCTGGTGTCTTTGGAGTCTCTTCATTGTC
Source organism: Kodamaea alishanica (nom. inval.) (assembly GCA_030563745.1). Taxonomy (NCBI): domain Eukaryota; kingdom Fungi; phylum Ascomycota; class Pichiomycetes; order Serinales; family Debaryomycetaceae; genus Kodamaea; species Kodamaea alishanica (nom. inval.). The sequence goes on from JAJMJX010000004.1 coordinate 684,191, forward strand.
TCGTCTGTCCCCTTTCTCTCAGTCTCCCTCTCTTCTTGTGCCTTCTCTGTCCATTTTGACACCTTGCCCGAAATCGGCACCGAGGCATAAAGCCAGTTGCAAACCCCGAGCACTCGCAGACCGCGGATTGAAGACTATCCTGCATGGGACTGATGTGATCGACATCGTTATCTCATCACTATACAACGCGCACCGTTTTGTGTATCATTGGTCTCCACAACGCCATCACTGATCTAATACACCACAGTATCTACGCAGTATCTGCTACGCACCGTCTACTAAACACCATCCACACACACAATCCGCTCACACCATCTACACACATCATCTACTCCATACCATCCACACACAAGATCCATTCGCACATCCCCTCCACACATATCCCTCTCTCCCCATTTAATCCATGACTTCCCAGAGAGAACTCCTACAAATCACCTCGCAAATCTCAAGAACAGACGACCTATACCCCGTCTTGACTAACCCATCCAACATCCTCACAAATACGCTCTACTCGCTTCGCAATTACTACAATGACTTCACCACGATCGATTGGGCACGCGCATTTGTTGAAACTAACAAACTCAACCATGACTTGCACCATGCTAAAGACAAACCCTTCTACCTAACCATCTACTTTGCGCTTGCTAAATGGGTCTTGATCATACTAATTGCATTCTCATTTGCAATCATAGCATATGGTATCGACAAGTTCGAGATCGTATTGGTTGGTGTCAAATATGGGTATTGTAGATCGAATTGGCTTCTTAGTCAGGTGAGTTGTTGTGCAAGTCCAAGCTATAATGTGTTCAAATCAGGGTATGTCATAAGCACCAAGGACGGAGGTTGTGTTGATTGGGTATCATGGAGCTCATACTTTGATGGTTCCAAAGTTGATTTCGCCTTGTATGTAGTTGCAACCGTTGTTTTGGCTCTGATTGCATGTATCATTACACTCTCGACTAAAATCACAGATAACAATACGAATCGGATCATGTATACGGCTTGTGGATCTGGAGTTCCCGAGGTTAAAACGATCTTGTCTGGGTTTGTCATTAGAAGATTCTTGGGCACTTACACCTTGATAGCTAAAACAGTGACTCTAGTACTCGCAATTGCATCTGGGATGTCCTTGGGGAAAGAAGGTCCGTATGTTCATTTGGCAGCAGCCGTGGGGAATATCATTTCTCGGTATTTCCCATTCATTTATACTAATGATGCTTTGAAAAAACAGATCCTACTGGCAAGTGCATCTGCTGGTGTTGCATTAGCGTTTGGATCTCCATTGGGCGGGGTTTTATTCATCTTGGAAGAAATCAACCATTATCTACCATCTCATCAACTCTTTCAAGTCTTCTTTTGCGCAATTATCTCCACGCTCTTTTTGAAATTTTTGAATCCTTATGGTACAGGTCAAACTGTTCTATTCGAATTGAAGTACACTTCTGATTGGAGACCTTTTGAATTGATAGTGTTCATTTGTCTTGGAATATCGGGGGGTATTTTCGGTGCATTGTTCGTGAAATTCGTTGTATGGTGGCCCAAAGTGTTTAGGAAACATTTGGAGAAGCACCCGATCTTTGAGGTGGCTTGTATTGCACTGTTGACTGGGTTGATCACTTTTTGGAACCCGTACACTAAACAAGCCTCGAGTGAATTGGTATTGGATTTGGCTACGCCATGTTATTCGTCTGAATTGGACCGGTCGTTATGCCCCAAGACTCATGATGAATACTTGAAAGAAATCAAATCACTTGGTATCGCATTTGTTATCAAGGTCGTTCTTACATTCGTCACTTTTGGTTTGAAATTGCCAATTGGAATTTATGTTCCTTCAATGGTCATTGGTGCATTGTATGGTCGTATAGTTGCGATGATCATTCAATGGTTCAACATGACATCCACTTCCTCATTGAGCTATTTGTGCTCGTCTCCAACTGAATGCGTTGATTTTGGGATCTACTCAATGATCAGTGCGGGTGCCTTTATGGCGGGGGTCACAAGAATGAACATCACCTTGGTGACCATCTTATTTGAATTGACTAGTTCGTACACTTATGTGTTGCCGATATCGATTGCAATAGCAGTGGCCAACTGGTCAGGTGGAATGTTGGAGAAGAACTCTTTATATGGAGCATTACTAGTGATGAATGATTATCCGTTTATGACCGACGAGAATGAAGCCATTGATCCGTTTGTGGTTGCCGGTGATATCATAGACGAATCGGAAGGAATCTCTTCTAGAGACGAAAAACTCTTCATAGATATCACACACAGTCCATATATCTCAACAAGTGTGCTCCAGTCAAAACTCGTACTTCTTGCATCCAAATCTTTACTCGATGGGTGTATCCCATTGATTCGTGATAAGATTTGTGTTGGGCTCCTCTTCTTTTCTGATTTGGAATTATGCCTTGACAACATTGAACGGTTTAAAAAAGAGTATAGGGTGGAGGAGGAGATCTACTGTAAGTTGGCAAGTCCTAAGGACGACTCTGTGAGTGTGCATACTGGTTATGGGTCGATAAGAAGAGAAGAGGTTGGCTCGATGTTGACGGAGTTGACTATATTGGATAAGTTTGTTGATCATTCGCCGATATTTCTAAACTGGAATACTGAATTGTGTCTTGCGCATTTGATTTTTGATAGAATTGGGAATAGAGTTATAGTTCTTTTGAGGGATGGAGAGTATTACGGGGTGTTGCATAAGAAGGTGTTGGTTGATTATTGTAGGAGGGATTCACGAAGTGAACGAAGTGATCTACGAAGTATATTACTGAGTGGGTCACTGAATGGGTCACTGAGTTAATACGGAGAATATTTCTGAAACACGAAGTAATCTACGAAGTAGATCACTGAGTGCATACTTGGTTGAGACCAATAGTTCCCTGCTGACGCTAGTATTACGCTGCTGATACCCCTAGTATTATATTGATGCTGATGCTCTACTGATACTCCACTGAAAATACTCTACTTAGCATCCTCACGAAACTTCACTCATTGTAACAGTCTGTACGCAGGCCTAGTACTATAACCGACTCAATCGGAAACTAATGAAACTCTCGTCAAACAACGTAAGAAGACTTACAATGTAAACACCCGTACCGCAGTGGTGGGAGTGTCTCTACATATTGTTGAGCTACTACTCGAGCTCGCCTGTTTCACTTCTTCTTCCTCCGTTTCAACCTCTCGTGTCTTGCACACCTATTCTGAAACGCGTTGCTTTTACTTTTTCGGCCATTTCTTGCAGCCATTTTTGAAAATGCCGCGCTACCAGGTTTCACCACTTTTGCAACAATATGACGAATATAAAAAGACCGATAAAATTAATATAAATCCTTTTTTATTACACGCAACATGTTCACTACAGACTCTCACTATGTTTACGACAAATACGGTTCTAGAAGCTCTCGCACTTTTACCAAGCTGACGCCCTCCAAACTGACTAAGCAAGAAGAATTCAAGCGCCCGCTAAAGATTGACAATGATTACTCCGACAATTACGTCCATACTGGGAGATCTCCATTGGAGTACATTCGCAATGCTAACAACCCAACAGATGGATACCCCAAATTGAGCAAGCTACATGACTTGAAGCAACAGCAAATCGCCCGATACGGTGTCACGCCCTATGGAGCGCGGGTTGCTACCAATCAAATTGTCCCCGTATTAAACCGGTGGATCAACCAGTATGGCTTGAAATTTGATATAATCATGATAGGAGCGTTGGTTGAAAACCAATTTATTTTACCGATTTTACATAGTATACCTATTTATAAGTTATGTGCAAAACCTGGATTTTTATTCATTTGGTCGAGTACCCAAAAAATTCAAGAATTGACAAAATTGTTACAAAATGACAATTTTAATAAGAAATTTCGGAGATCTGAAGAGTTGATTTTTTTATCAATTGATAGAGATTCTCCTTATTATCCTTGTGATGATGATGAGTCGTTATTCACAAAGCAGCAATGGCATTGCTGGATGTGTATTACTGGAACGGTTAGAAGATCTTCAGATAGTGATTTGATTCATTGTAATGTAGATACCGACTTGCATATTGAGCCAAGTCCAATTTCAAAATCAAGTAATGCAGTTCCTGATTCACTTTATAAGGTTGCAGAGAATTTCTCCAATTCAAATAGAAGATTACATATTTTACCTTCAAAAATCGGGTATAATTTACCCATTCATTTAAGACCGGGATGGGTGATTATGAGTCCTGATGTTTTGATTGACAATTTTGAACCTGAAAGGTATAAAGAAGAATTGTATGCGAAATCTTTGATTAGAAATAATCGTTCAAATGTTCAGTTTTTGATTCCTCAGAGTGATGAGGTTGAGGAGCTTAGACCGAAGAGTCCGACAAACGAGCGAACGAACGAGCGAAGCGTGTGATTGAGTAGTAAATTAGTGTCGATGACGTATACAGTGTACATCATCTTCCAGTGAAGTAGAAGTTGTGACAAAATGATGCCATACTCGTACCTCTCACCACCACGACTCACGATTGAACAATGAGTGCGCGCGATGACTCTAGAACACGTTGAGAGCAGGTGAGAGAAAAGAAACTCGAGTGACGAGTAATGAAGACAGAAACAGGTGATGTAATCACCGGAACTCCACGACTACTCCACACTCATTACATGATTATATCTTTAATCATCCTTATAAAGTTAGTAATTATTCATCAGATACAATTGAACATTGTTGAATCAGAGATTATTTGTTGGATAGGTGTTTTATCAGCATCGTTCTTGACTCTGAGTGAGCTGAGTTAGGTTATCATCATAACAACAAGTTCATAGTTTAATAGTAAACATACAATTTAGAATTTGTTTGATGTTCAAGAAGAAATTGAGGAATCATCGGTGAATTTATACGAATAAAAAATTTGCACATCATTTAAAATGGCCGGGTAAATATTTATGCGGACTGCATATTGGATGCGAGGGTTGATATCGTACTTCACTTTAGTGACTTGTAGTCACATTGTAGCTTGTGGGTCCTTGTCATTACTTGTAGTTACTTGTAGTTACAGTAGCTACGTGTGGCTTCTTGTGGCTATTATTCGTAGCAATTCCATCTGACATACTAAGACAAGCGCCATACAACTTGACTAGCACCTCATTAGCACTGCGAATGTCTTGATACAAATATCCTATGCAGAATGGATTTTCTCTGCCATTATTATAGATAATTATGGACCAAACTGCGGTATGGAAAGCTCTATCTTAATTATTTGAGGCATTTATCAAACCATGCAGAACAGCAACATATAAAATGGTTGTGTGGTCTAGTTGGTTATGGCATCTGCTTAACACGCAGAACGTCCCCAGTTCGATCCTGGGCAGAATCATTTTTTTTAATTTTTGCTAAGCATACACGTTTACTTTTGTGATTTTGTACACCATTTCGCAGCTTAATTTAAGCAGTGCCTCTTTTTTCTCGGTGCTCGGTAGATGTGAGTCCCCGCCCCGGAAAGCGATACGAAGTGATCTATGAAGTAGAACATTGAATGAAGGTGATGTGCAGTGTGTAGTTTCAGTGTGTCAATATGTGTCAGTGTGTGCCAGTGCGTGTAGAATGTGCAATGTGCAATGTGCAGTGCCTACACTCAATGATCTACTCATAGATCACTTCGCGTAGTGCAATCGTAAAAAAGATAAACCCGAATAAAAATGTGTAACACTACACACACCATGACCTATCCCTTACACCTCGTCTTAACAGACGAGATCAAAAGCATTGATACGTCGAGCTACTCCCAGGCCGGCCAGTTGAGCCAGCTCTTCGTCAAGTACCTCAAAGAACCGCGGTACCAGTCCCCCCTCACAATCAAGGAACTCTCAAATCTATTTCGATACTTCTACAAAGACTTACACTCAATAAGTATCAACTCATTCACCCTGTCAAACACCATCAAAAAGCAATTAATATCCAACTCGAACTTGTTCAATCAAAACCCCAAGATATTTGATTATTTACTAGCGATTGCAAATTACAGCGCTTCATCAATCAAGCTACTAAAAAGAACAGATATTGATGCACTTTATCAACTACGTGTATTTAATTTATACAAATTCTTGATAATCTTTGAGAATATTGAACGAGAGCAGCTACGGATCTTTAACTCCGTTTCTATCCCTGGTGATGAACTCACTTTATACGATAAAATATTTAAATTTGATCAAAAAGATATAATCTATCAAGAATTTTTAGAGGAGAAAATTACTGAGTTAAAAAATAGTGGGTTATCGTATAAAAATTTTATAGAAAATAATGAGGATCTGAAATTGGTTGAGATAGTTGAGGGGTTAACCAGCCAAGATCTTGTGTTGATCTGTCAAGATTTGGTTGAGTTGAATGCAAACATCACCCCACATTCCAAGTTGCTAACAATCGTTCTGATCCATAAGAATTTGATGAAGGTTTTGATGCAGCATGGTTTGAAGAGTAACCAACTAAACAATGATGTCATTTTACCAACGTTGATATACTTGATAATTTACAAGTTGAATTTCAAATCCAACTTGTACTTGAATTTCCTCTTCATAAAGAATTTCATTTATTTGATCGATCCGTATAAGATCGAGATGTTTAGTGTGAACACAACCAACTATGTTCCCATGGATCGAACCGGCAAGTTCACCAAGTATAGGCTTTGTAATTTATTTGACTTGCTTAACTTGGATGAATCGGATGAGAATATGGAACAAATGGTTGTACCAGCCGACTTTGAATTCTATAAGAATGATCGGGATTTGGTCCAGTATATCTTGGAGACTTATCTAAACAATGGAGAGTTGAACTACTATTTGACCAATTTTGAAGCAATGATCATGTACTTGTCCAACATTAAGATCTCCGAGTTGTTGAAGGTTTCAGACACCGATTCTTCATGTGCATCATCTTCCTCGGATGTTTCATCTCAATTTTCAAATAAGATTCTTCACCAATCAATTGCGAGTTTGGTAGATGAGGAGTTGGAGTCGCATTTCCAGTTGCCAGATGGAAAATTATCTGAAGAAATGGGTGCGAAAGAAACGAGCGCTAAAGAAGGACTGAGATCGAGGTCTTCGTCTATCTTGAACACGATCAGTCACAAGATTAGTGAGACAAGATCGAGGTCAAATAGTTCGTTGATGTTTAAGAGAGACAAAGAGAGTTTTCCAGTGGTAAATCAAGTTGAGAATTCGAATACAAATTCGAATTCTGCACAAAGTTCCACACAGAATGGAGAACCCGACACCATGTCAATGATGAAAAGCATACTCGGAAGAATCGGCGCGGTTCTGGTCCTGCTTAAACCTCCCGATGAAGAGCCTCAGAATGAAGAAGAATTCACTTCTCCATTACGAAAGTCTTCTCTTATAAAACTCTCTCCAAGCCATACAAGAACAAGATCTTCCTCTTTGGAAACCAACGGTAAACGGAATTCAATTACGTCGAAATTTACAAACGGAGTCAATGAACTTATGACTAAATTCAATACACCTGCCACCAATCAAAATGTGTTTGGTGCAGTCGAATTAGATGATGCAAATAAGAATATTTCAAATAGTTCACTCCACTCATTGGCTACCGGATCTTCAACAGATATCAACGATAGTAATTCGACGATTCAAAGACGTCCAGAAACAAGAAGTAGAACCACTAGTTTACAAATCATGGATAAATGGTTTAATAATATATCGAATCAGCAAAGTCCTAAAAAGAAAAGTTTACCAACCAATTTTGAATCGAATTTGGAAATGTTGACTGGGTATTATAATACCGATTTTGACCAAATGTCGGTCAAAGATTTGCGTATAATGAAGGGGTATTATGATCAAATGAGTCAGGTTTTGTTGGGTCTGAGAGAGGATGACGAACGAACGAACGAGCAGACGAACAAACGAACGAGTGAAACGAGTGAGTGAGTGAGTGAGGAGTAAAATAGTCAGGCATGAGAGTATTCGAGTCGTATATATGGCGAGTACACAGCAGTCGAGTGGGTGTCTCTTGAAGGTGTAGCATATCTCTGATACAATACGGTGGTCCGTGGTATAGATGGTGAGTAGACAGTAGTCGAAGGTCTCTTGACAATGTAGTGGTGCATCTGGTACGGTATGCTAATCTATTGACGGTGTAGCTTGTCCCTAATATGGTACTATACGATACTACCGTACCGTACTAGTACCGTCTTTCACCGCACACTTTATATACAGTACCACCCCAAACTCGAAAATTCTTCACCATGTATGACACCAACAAGGAAACATCTACGACCCTTTGATGACGAGCTCTACGTTAACAGGAGCAAGAGGATCAGGTTGGACAACTTGTTCGATGAACTATCCATCAACGATAACTCCAAACGAACGCATTTCGATTCAAATAGTATAGGCCATGATTTCAAGATCAACCCACAAATATCACACTATTCAGTTTTCAAGAAACCAGTTCAAAAAGATCCGAATTTGAACTCATACATTGTTGAGAAACTTGTATCACATTTCAATGATGTCAATAGTTGGGGGATGCAAATGTTAAAATGGTATAATCCACGAGTATTGGTTGTTTATCGATTCCATAAATGGAGTGTTCGGATGTTCAACCGGTTTATCCGAAAGTATAATACACGAAATCAAGTCAAAATCTCACTTGTCCGGACTTACGAACGAATGATGGATCTAATACAAGAGAATGGGGTATCAACAAATGAATTATTCGATATAATTCTTCAAGAGAATGCGCTCGAGCTTGACCGTAAAAAGAAGAAATCAGAAGTACACATGGGGTACAACTATTGGGACACGATGTTCAGGAACACAACAGAACCAAAGGTGACCGAGCTTGAGAGTGATGATATGGATATCGATCAAGATCCAGGGTTTATCGAGTCGGATTATGGTTCATATTATGGGGGTCGCAATGACTGGTAGCGCGGCGACTGCTTAATTTATTTGCAATCACCAGATAATAAGCAATACCCGAGATAACATGGAGAACTTCTTTGGATCCCGGTCAAGTGTATCATGTACAAAAAATCTCTACAGAGCGTACCCTCGGTCGACTAGACGCTACGACGAAATGTACCGGGTTACGATAAGGTTGAAGCCCAATAGGAGATCATCAAGGGGTTAACAGGATACTAGAACGAGCGAAGCTAGTGAGTGAGGACTGAGGGCTTATGACTGAATCAGTTGTGAATCTCGCTCACGATTAACGAATGAGTAGCCAAGACTTATAGCCTAAGAACTGGGGACTGGATCGCGAATAGAAAAAAAATTAGCGATAAAAACGCGTAATTAGGGAGAGGACTGTAGGTAGCGAGAATATTTAGTGAGAACATCTAGTGAGAAAATCTAGTGAGCTGTAGAATATTATAATCGAGTGACAAGTCGTGTGAACTCTATTCTCTCACAACCGCCATGGTCATTGATCTCTCCTCCCACAACCCGCTACGCTCGTTGTGCTTGGCAGACACCTTCATCACCATTGCACACCCAACCTTAACAGTGTACACCCAACCTTGAAGGTAATCTAATCTCAATATCTCGTAAAAATTTTCAATCGCGAAAATGAAAATAAGTAATTGACCGATAAGAAATGATGATTAGAGGGGTGCGAATAATCCCGAGGAATATATATGGTCCTTCAGGAATTGGGGGAGGTGTTATTAGGAGGAATGGACTTGTGAAGGGGCTTGTGCTAGATCTAGGGAGGGGTCAAGGAAGGGGAATTGGCGTGGGAGTGGGCGTCAGGTATAGATCAACGCAGGTATCTTCGACAAAGTCAAAGGTTCCTGAGGTGATGACAGTGTCCAAGAACCCTCCGACTGCGTCGGACGTTGCAAGTGAATCAAAGATTCTAGCGAGGATTCCTGAGGTGACGGTGGTCCCCCTGGAATCTGCGACGACGGAAATTTCCGAGGTGATGGCCCCCCTGGAATCCCCGACTGCGTCGGAGATTCCATCGAAGGCTTCTGCATCCACGATGCGCGACCTCCTCAAACTAGCCAGACTAGCCAAGCCAGAAGCCAAACTCCTCATCTTTGCATTCACATGTCTCCTTCTATCGTCCGCCACTTCCATGTCCCTCCCCCTAGTAATCGGCCAAGTCATTGACCACACCAAAGACGACATCGGTGCCAAAATCCTCGGCCTAGAACAAACCCAATTCTACACTAGTCTTTCAATTCTTTTCATTGTTGGAGCCACAGCCAATTTCGGACGGATTTATATCCTTCGATCGATTGGTGAACGAATCGTTGCAAGACTTCGGTCACGTTTGTTTCTGAAGATTCTTTGTCAAGATTCATACTTTTTCGACGTTGGACCCAATAAAATGAGTATGAAAACTGGAGATTTGATACTGAGATTATCGAGTGATACACAAATCATTTCAAGAACTTTGAGTGGGAACATCAGTGATGGTGCCCGGGCTTTGATCAGTGGTATGGTTGGGCTTTCAATGATGTGCTATGTCTCTTGGAAATTGACTCTTTGTATGAGTTTGATCTTTCCTCCATTGATTATCATGTCGCTTTATTATGGTAGAAGAATCAAGTCACTTTCGAGAACAATTCAAGAGAATTTGGGGCTTATGACAAAAGTAACTGAAGAGAAACTCAATGGGCTAAAGACCATTCAAAGTTTCTCCAAACAAAAGGATATGGTACACGAGTATAATCAAGAGATTAAGGGTATCTTTAGGTCCTCCATGCAAGAAGGGAAGCTTAACGGGATCTATTATGGGATCAATGGCTTCTTAGGGAACGCCCTGATCATTGGGTTGCTTGTCCTTGGAACTAGATTCATTGCACAGGGAGATTTATCCTGGGGAGCCTTATCAAGTTTCATGATGTACGCCATCTATACCGGTAGTTCAGTCTTTGGACTAGGCAACTTCTATACTGAACTCATGAAGGGACTTGGAGCTTCGGACCGAGTCTTTGAGTTGATGGAACTGAAGCCAACAATCACTACCAGTCTCGGTAATAAAGTCAAGGATTTGAATGGTGATATCAGTTTCCAAAATATCAACTTTAAGTACCCTTCAAGAAATGAGAGTCAAATCTTCAAAAATTTTAATTTAAATATCAAAAAAGGTGAAAATGTTTGTATAGTTGGGCCTTCAGGTAGTGGAAAATCCACCATTTCACAGTTGTTACTTAGATTTTACGATCCAAATGATGGGAAGGTTATTGTAAATGGTCATGACATTTCATCGCTTAATTTGAATGATTATAGAAGTAAGTTGGGATATGTTCAACAAGAGCCATTGTTGTTTAGTGGGAGTATTAAAGAAAATATTTTATTTGGTAAGAAAGATGCAAGTGTTGAAGAAATCCAAAGATCTATCTTGTTGAGTAATTCGAAATCTTTTATTGATAAGTTACCCAACGGGTTAGATACTGTGATTGGGCCTCTGAATAGTACGCAATTGAGTGGTGGTCAGAAGCAGAGATTATCATTGGCTCGTACGATTATTCGGGATCCAAAGGTGCTTATATTGGACGAGGCTACATCTGCCTTGGATTCAACAAGTGAAGAGATTGTAATGAGGAATTTGAATATGTTGAATCAGAATGGAGTTACGATTGTTTCGATTGCACATAGGTTGTCGACGATTAAGAGTAGCGACAGGGTCGTTGTTTTGAATCTGTTTGGAGAGATTGTTGAGGATGGGTTGGTGGTGGAGTTGTTGGGCGATGTGAATAGTGAGTTGAATAAGTTGTTGAAGAATAATGCGTTGGAATGAACGAACCAACTCACGAGCGAGCGAAGCGACTGGGTGAGTGAGTGATTGCGACTCAGGAGCGAGTATACAGTGTAGCCTATACACTGCCTAAATAGTAGAGTAGAAGTCCCCAATAAAAAACTGGGAGTGTACGTCACGACGAGCGAGCGAACGAGTGAGTAATTTAGCGAAGAGTGAGTAAGTGAATCAATGAGTAAGTGCGACTGAGGAACGAAGAAAAGTGAGGAGTTAGGAGTGAGTTAGTGTGTGTGTGAGGGGCGAAGAGTCGTGCGACTGAGAAGTGAGGAGTGAAACTAAGGAGTTACGGAGTCATTCAGAATCACTGAGTATTGGATTGTGAGAGCCAACAAGACTCTCAGTGAGAATTTTCAGTGGCTACTCAGTACCCATTAGTAAGCAATAGTGGAGAGATATTGAGTATTGCTGTGTTGCTGAAAGTCCTGGATATGACTCTAGTATTGAAGACTCCATTTAAAACATAGTATGGATGAGACACCGCTAAGCAGACCTATTATAGTGAGTCTACTGAGGAGACAGCATTTGTAGCCCTCAAATAATTACGCATCTAAATATACGAGCATAGCAATCAGGGGTTTTGTGACACCAAGCTCGGTTATTCGGCGCATAGTGATTAAACCCTCTTCAACAGACATGCAGTCTAGTGTTGATACTAGTCATATCGACCGAATCATTATGACTTATACTCTACTATCTAAACAAACCTACTATCAAATTCCCTCCTATCAAATCCCAATTTGTTGACATAATTTTTTACATGATGTGGGGTGCACTTTCGGTAATAAACTGTCAAAAATATATAAAACATGCAAGTTCTTGAAAAATATTAAATTTGCTATTACTGCAAAAGAATTCTTTCTAAAATGTCACATAAGAAGCAAAAAGATTTAAATCGAAAATCTGATAATAATGACTCGAGTCATATCGACCGGGTATATTCTAAATTTACACTGGCTATCATCCCGCCATTGCTTGGTTTAGCATCACTTTCTCCAACTGAAATTAAGAATGATTTTTTCAAAAAAGATCCCGACTCTCCCGACAAAATTCACCCCGATGAAGATATTGATGCTGCCAACCCGGTGGGTAGTATGGGGCCATTGGGATATTTGCACACCTTGATCTCGAATGCGTCGTCTTTAAGCGGCAAAAAATTGAAGTCGAAGTTGTGTACCGAGGAAGAAGAGTCAGAGAGGAAATCAAAAACTAAAGGACTGGAGAGGGAGGTAGTAAAGGGGGACTCAGAGAGGAAAGTACTAGAGAGAGAAGTACTGGAGAGGGAGAAACTAGAGAAGGAGAGACTTGAGAGGGAAGAGTCAGAGAGGAAAGGCGGGCGTGGGGAGCCGGATGACAAAGACATCGAGCAAGCAAGTCATGCCCATGCAGCAAGCCCCAGTGAACCTATGTCACCCTCAAGTAGCTTCCCATTCCCTCTCCTTAAACGCTTATCAAAAGTGAATGTGCCATTCTATGGGATATACGATTCTGACCCCGAATCGGAAGAAGAGGAAGCGCCAGAAGCAGAAACACCACAACCTCGAACTCCACCGCCCCCACAACCCCGGATATCCCCACAATCAGGCATCCACCTACACGTCAGTGACTCCGAGTCGATCGACACTTTCCACACCACAACCAGTCAAAAAGAACACCATGAAAATCCCGAAGTACTAACCACCTTTGAACAGTCAATGGTCGACAACTTCAACCCGAATCTCATCAGTGAAGGTCTTTTAGTCAAGTATAAAGACACCAACCCAGATAAGGAAGTATTTGGAAAGAAATTACGGCTTGCCATTGCGCGCAAGCTACATCGAGTTTTCGAATTGGATGATGATGACTATTTCTATGGCAACTACAATGCATGGCTAGTGAAGGATGTACTATTACAAGGCCACTTTTACTTGACAAAACAGTGTATCTTGTTCTTTGCCTTTTTACCCAAAAAGTACTCTCCAATCCCCAATCAAGACCCCACCATCACCGATGATTCCGAAGCTATCATTCAATCTGGATCTTTAGGACTTAAAACAGCAAAGTATGGAGAGACCGTCTTTTCATCGGTGTTGACCCATAGATTTTGGGCAATCTTAAGACCACAGACACTTAGTATTTACAGCTCATCAACAGAGATGTACTTCCCCAATATCGTTGTTGATTTGAAGTCGTGTATAAAGGCCGAGATCTTGGAGAAAGAAAGTCAACCATTGATGTCGCCCAAATTGAGTAGAAGAAGTTCGATGGAAGGAACAGCGTCACCAAAGTCATATGATGGTTCGGATGATGATTTCAGCGACTCATTGGAGTTGGAAGATGTTTCTGAATCGAGTTTGGGTGGGGTTTGGTTCAAATTGGTCACAAAGAGTAAGACGTACAAATTCCATACAGACAACTTATATTCTGCAAGAGAATGGTGTAATAATTTGACTAAGATCATCTTCCAACTAAACAACTCGAATTCAGGAAATGAAGTGTTACTTAAGATCCCAATTGAGAGTGTCAATGATTTTGAAAAGAATTCGATGTTTTCACCTTCTGAAGAGATCATAGAGATAAGAGGTGACGAAGATGAAGAAGAAGAAGAGGTGCCGTTGACGTTTGGGGTTCATTATGAGCTGAAGGTAACTATTGAAGACAACTATTTCATCTTCTTTAGCGGAGGTGAAGAGTTTTACCTGAAGTTTGAAGAGATTGTACGACAGTCTGACCGGTCCGAAACAAGTCTGCTTAGACGAGACAAGTTGATGGCTCGTGCCAAACGGATGGTTCGTAGAGACAGTGTGAGGAGTCGTGATTCGAGTATTTCAACTTTACAATCATGCGAGAGTTCGAATTCAATAGTTAAGAAGATGGCTGAGATCAACACCCATTTGAAATCTCCGACCGATATCACTTTGGAGTCACCGTCCACCTTGAAGAAGATTAGTAGAACCATCACTAACCCCACAAAGATCTTTAAACGGTCGTCAACAGACTCGTCGCTTTCGTTAAAGGAGCCCACCTCACAAGGCATCAACTTCCCACGTCCATTATCAATGCAAGCCATCAAGAATCTTAAGATGTCATTTGAGACGTCTGCAAAGGACGTTTGTGATGCCGAGTCTAGGTACCACTTGGAACCTTCAAACTTGTACTCAACACCTTTAAATTTACAAGACCCTTCTGAATACGAGATTGAAAATGAAGGCAAGCTTCACCTTTTAAAGAAAAATATCAAGGCTTTTTCAAACGTAAGCAACATGTGGTCTTCGAATCCGGCACATTTCATCGAGATCAAAAGTCAAGATGCGTTTTATGTCAAAGATGTCAATTTGCGACAAGTGACTCAGAGTCACTATGAACAGCATTTTTCATTTGGAAGACATAAACAGTTAATTGCTTCATACTATGGCCATCTTCAAAGAACAATTCCAATTTATGGTAAGATTTATCTTGGAAATGAAGATATTTGCTTTCGAAGTTTACTACCGGGAGTCTCTACCAAGATGATCTTACCTTTGAAGAATGTTCTGGCATGTCTAAAAGAAAGCTCGAAGCTTAGTTTCTCGGGCTTGTCAATCTCTGTGGATGGGTATGATGATATTGGGTTTGAGTTTGGAACAACCCAGTCGAGAGACGACTTTGAGTATATGATTTTACGACAGCTCGAAATCATCCATGATGGAGATACATGGAAACCAATGTCATATGACTGGGGCCATAATTACGATATCAAGAGTCGAGGCGATGAGATTGTATATGAAGAAAACACTACGAATCGTATTGAAGATGCAAGAATCAAGATGTTTGAAGATAAGCTAAATGCAGCTTCAGGGTTGGAAATCCCACTTATATTGGAAGACTCGCCATTTTTCAAAACAGAAATCAAGCCTTCCACTTCATATAACTTTATCTTGTTGACCATTGGGTCTCGTGGAGATGTTCAGCCGTATATAGCCTTGGGGAAAGCATTGATTAAAGAAGGTCACAACGTGACCATAGCAACACATGCGGAATTCGAAGAGTGGATTCTTCAACATGGCTTACGATTTAAAGAAATAGCAGGTGACCCCTCCGAATTGATGTCACTTATGGTGACTCATGGCTCTATGAGTGTATCATTTTTGAAAGAAGCAGGTTCCAAATTTAGAGGTTGGATCAAGGAGTTATTAACAACAAGTTGGAGTGCATGTAAGAAAGATTGTGATATTCTTATTGAAAGTCCATCTTCAATGGCTGGGGTTCACATAGCAGAAGCTTTGGGGATTCCTTATATGAGGGCATTCACGATGCCCTGGACAAGAACAAGAGCTTATCCCCATGCTTTTATAGTCCCAGATCAAAAGAAAGGTGGTTCTTATAATTATTTGACTCATGTTGTTTTTGAAAATGTTTTTTGGAAAGGTATATCTTCTCAAGTTAATAAATGGAGAGTTAATGAATTGGATTTACCTAAAACAAATTTGTATCGATTACAACAATCTAAAATCCCATTCATGTATAATGTTTCACCAAGTATCTTCCCAGTATCTGTTGATTTCCCAGACTGGATCAAAGTCACTGGATATTGGTTTTTAAATGAAGGATCTGATTATAAACCTCCAAGTGATTTGATCAAATTTATTGAACAAGCAAATTTGGATGAAAAAAAGATAGTTTATATTGGGTTTGGACTGATTGTTGTTAATGACGCAAAAAGTATGACAAAGGCGATTGTTGAAGCCGTCTTGGATGCTGATGTAAGGTGTATCTTGAATAAGGGATGGTCTGATCGTTTAAATAAAAAGGAAGATATTGAAATCGAATTACCGAGTCAAATATATAATTCAGGTTCAATACCTCATGATTGGTTATTTTCCAAAATTGATGCAGCTGTACATCATGGAGGGTCTGGAACTACTGGTGCAACAATTAGAAGTGGGGTACCAACGATTATTAAACCATTCTTTGGGGACCAATTCTTTTATGCAACTCAAATTGAAGAAGCTGGCGTTGGATTACATTTAAAGAAATTGAATTCAAAGTCTCTTTCAAAGGCTATTAAAATAGCTACAACGGATTTACAAATGATTGAAAAATCAAAGAAATTAAGTCAACGTCTTAGACATGAAAATGGTGTTGCATCTGCCATTGAAACGATTTATTCAGAATTGGAATATGCAAGGAATTTGATATTGAATAAGCAAAGGCAGAATGAGATTTATAAGCAGCATCATCCTGACTTTAGATCTGGTACGCAGACTCCGGTTGTGTATGAAGAGTATGAGGGGGACACGGAGGAGGAAGAGGAAGAAGATGAGGAAGAGGAGGAAGAAGGGAAGAAAGATAAGGCAGACAAGGGAGATTATTTTAATAATTAAGTTGTGTATATATGTGTATTTTGCAGCAATTGATTTGACGTTTACTATGCAGGTTATATACAGGTCTGCAACATGTCAGTAGAGTAACATGACTACCGGTAGTCTAATATAATAAATCATCTAGAGTCAGTAGACGCCGGTCGTTGTAGATCACAGGTATCAGTACAGAGGTAGTAAGTGGTTTCAGTGGGGTGGTAGCGCGATACACACAGACAAGCCACTATGGAGTCATCCTGCACAGTACAATCGCCGATCAGTGCAGAACTGAAAACACTTGACAGATCCAAAGGTCATGCAACGGAAGTTAAGCTATGAACGTGCAATCTAACGAAACGAGCGAAAGCGAGTTGCTTTAATCTCTCACTGCCTTAATCTCTCACTACCTTAATCTCTCTTTGCGTTGATCTCAGAAAGTACGCTCACGCAACTCGCTATCGCTCGTTGCGTTGATCTCCTGCACAGACACCACATCAAACTTCACGTGAAATTATGAACCGATCAACCATTGACTCACCGAATATATAATCCCCCACCCTTCTCAAACTCTACAACTCATTTCTCTTATAATCCTTATAATCTTAAACCTTTCTTATTTGATTCCCAAAAATTCAACCTAGTTTTGTGTTCTAAGATCGACGACAACTCAAGAAATCAAAGTGTTGATGATTTATCAGTATCATGAAGCATCAACTATTCAAAGACATTACCGAGGAACAAAGAAAAACAAATCCGTTTGCAGCACTTGTTCCTGGTCAAACAATTATTGAGGTTCCTGAATATAAGCTTGAATGCGGTGAGACTTTATACGATTTTCCCGTTGCATATAAAACGTGGGGCAGACTAAACAAGGCAAAAGACAATGTTTTATTGATTTGTCACGCACTTACCGGATCATCCGATGTTCAAGATTGGTGGGGTCCATTATTAGGTAGTGGGAAAACATTTGATCCGTCGAGATTTTTTGTTATCTGTATCAATTTTCTCGGTTCACCGTATGGGTCATGCTCTCCCGTGACCATTGATAAGAGTACGGGCAAACCATACGGGCCTTCGTTCCCCTTGGTCACTGTCAAAGACGATATTGGGATCCAGAAACTTGTATTTGACTCGCTTGAAGTCGAATCGATTGCGTGCGTGATTGGTGGGTCGATGGGTGGGATGTTGGCGTTGGAATATTCTGCTACTTATAACGACACTCCGTATGTGCGGAATGTGATTGCATTGGCCACGGCTGCAAGAGCATCGGCATGGTGTATTTCATGGAATGAAGCTCAAAGACAATGTATATTTGGAGACCCATTTTATGATGAAGGGTATTATTATGAGACCAATCAAAAACCAACGTCGGGGTTAAGCTCCGCAAGAATGTCTGCATTGTTGACGTATAGAAGTCGAAACTCATTTGAAGTTAGATTTGGTAGAAAGTTACCAAAGGTTGGGAACTCGATTGAACAAGGTGAAGAAATCATCTTGCCCAGAAACAAAGACGAAGAGCACTGGTTGATGCATAATGAAGGTTCTAGAAGCTTTAAAAGGTCGAGTTCAAATCAGAATAAACCTCAGACGTATTTTACTGCGCAGTCGTATTTGAGGTATCAAGGTAATAAATTCATCAATAGATTTGATGCGAATTGTTACATCTCAATCACGAGGAAATTGGACACTCATGATATCACGAGAGGTAGAGTGAGCTCTGGTGATGATATTTTACTTCAATTCTTACAAGGATTACATAAGCCCCATTTAATTATTGGAATTCAATCAGATGGTTTATTCACTTATGGTGAGCAGCAATTGTTGGGAGATAATATCCCAAACTCGGTGTTGAAGAAGTTGGATTCGCAAGAAGGTCACGATGCGTTTCTTTTGGAGTTTGAGACTATCAACGAGTATTGTCTTGAATTTTTGCGTGAGAATCTTGCAGAGTATTTTACGAGTGAAGTTGAGTTGTTTGAAAATTGGGCTGATTTTACAAAGGATGAGGATAATGGTGGGGAGTCTGTGTTTGGAGAGGCAGAGAAGAATATTACGAATTGGTAAAACAACGCGCGTAGCTAGTGAGTTTGAGTAGGTAGAAATAGACAAACGAGTAAAAAACCTAGCGAGTGATTTTGTAGGTTGAAAAATACGAACGAGGAAGGGGTGAGTTTGTAGGCAGAAAATAGAGAAACGAGTGAGTTTGAACTAGGTAGATAATAGACAAAGGAGTAGGAGCAAAAGTACGTAGCATACCAATTTGTAGATTACAATATATGTTGCCAAAACTTACGACTCCCAGGAATTGGGTACTCTGGCCGAGCTGGTCTAAGGCGCCAGGGTAAGGTCCTGGTCTCTTCGGAGGCGCGAGTTCGAATCTCGCGGGTATCATTATCCACACCAGCAATTCCTTTCACCAAATTTTTTTGCGCGCAAGCGATCTTTTTTCGCAGGGCTAACAGTCGTAAACGCGGCAAAGACGCTATAGTGATCTACAAAGTAGGTTACCATTTAAGTTGGGCGGATGCCTATAGTTTTATTTCAGAGTGCGTCGAGGTAGAGTGTCGCGCTGATTCATACGGGTTTCTTTAAAAGGTTTGTCGCCATAGAGAGATTCTCCTGTAATGTCATTTCTAGAGGCTGTCGCGGTAGCGGTGCTCTCTTTTTTCGCTCCCTATATTTCACTCTACTGCCTGTCGCGGTAGAGAGCATCGCTACCGGTTCTGTGCGCCTTCTATATTTCACTCTACAGTTGGTCCGCGCAGAGCATTGACACCGCGACGCTCTATGTGCTGCCTTTTTTCGCTACGTCTACCACGCTAGAGAGTGTCGCAGTAGCGATGCTCTCTACGCTTCATGTATTACTCATTCTATTGAACCCGTCAACCCTAGGTGATAGTACAGCATTTGCTCGATGAACCATCCACCTTATCACTACTCGCCTGCTTAGCTCTAACTGCCTGTGCCTCAGAGCCCTTATCAACTGTATCATTCTGTAAAGGACTTTCCTGCTTGTCATCATCTTGTTGTTGATTTTGACTTTTAAGTTGTTTTTGTAATTTTTTCTCAGCATTAATAGCTGCTTCTTTTCTCATGATTTGTCTAACAACATCGACAAATGCTTCATCAACATTTGTCTTATACATTGCCGAAGTTTCATAAAAAGGTACCAACCCCCATTCTTGAGAAACCTTGATCCCATCATCTATACTTAAAACACGATCATCATCTAAATCACATTTATTCCCAATCAATACCATTGGTACATTATCTGAATCTTTAATTCTCAACACTTGTTCTCTTAATGCCAATAATTCTTTCAAGGAATTTTCATCAGTCACTGAATAAACAAGTAAGAAGCCTTTACCACTTTTGATATATAATTCTCTCATTGCAGTGAATTGAGCAACACCAGCAGTATCTAAGATTTCCAAATCACAAGCTCGTCCATCGATCTCGATCTGTTTTCTATACGAGTCTTCGATTGTTGGGTCATAACTTTCAACGTATACCCCTTGAACAAACTGCACGGTGACAGAGGATTTCCCAACACCACCGGCACCCAAAACAACGATCTTATAGTCTCTCATGATGTGTTTAAAATGAACAAGTTTGATTAACGAGAAGGATTTAAATATAAACACGCGAACTTTTAACGAAAAATATCAGTCGTTTAATGGCGTGCGAAGCTCAATGTTTTACGTGTGAATGAAAGAGTTGGAAGAGATCGTCAAATAGATGATGGAGTGGTTGGAGAGGAAATAAATGGTTAGGATTGTGAAGGTAGTGAGAGTAGTGGTTGGAGTACAGTGAGGGCGTGAAGATTGTGAGAGTTGCAGAAATAGCGAGGTTGAAAACTGGACTTTCTCCGATATAGCGAGGATCTAAATAGCGAGACTTTCTCTGAAATAGCGAGGATCTGCGCGCGAGAAATAGCGAGAGCTTGGTGAACTCGCCTTTCCCTACCCTCACTCTCTACTGTCACTCCCTACACAACGCTCCACTGCGTTACTCTCAGCACTCCTCACTGCTCACTACTTTGCACTCCTCACTCACTGCCTCACTTACTACACACTACTTTTCCTACGCTCTTATTTCGCTCGTTCGTACATTAACTACTCAATCTTCATTTTTCACTCGCTCACCCACTCACTCAGTGCTCTCGTGAGTTCGCTAAAATGGATGAATATTAGGCAATGGACCAACCGGAGTAAATCCAGATGGATTAAGATGTGGATGACTCTTTGTATAATGCAACTTGATCGTATTAAAATCAGTTGTTTCACGAAACCCAGGTACCTTCCAATACAACAACTTAAGCCACTTATAAATATTTGGATAATCCCATCTAATCATCTTAATATTACACTTGAAATGTTGATTATAAACAACATCAAAACGAACAATAGTGGTATATAACCTAATATCAGCTTCTGTAAGTTGATTTGCAACTAAAAATTCAACATTATTTTTATGATTTGCAGCCAAAATATCTTCAACTTTATCCAAATGTTCAAACAATGCAACCACATTTTGTTGATAATTCAGTTCTTCTGGTGCAAATCCACATTTATAAACCCCAAGGTTGATATAATCATAAATCCATCCGTTTAATTCATCAATTTTTGGGCGGAGTTCTTCTGGATATAAATCAACTTGTTTATACTGATCAGGTAAAAGCGAGTTAAAGTCCGAATTGAAGATACGAATGATTTCACTCGATTCATTATTGACGATTGTTTTGGCGATTTTATCGTATAAAACAGGCACTGTGAATCTCAGAGAATAATCAGGGTCCAGTTGAAAGTACAATTGACGAAGACGTTTAAAGTCATTGATATGATCTTGAGTACCCAATTCCAAGTTGTTACCCGTACTCAGTTTCTTATCAATTGCTGGATCAAAGAATCTCCATCCTTGTTC
Source organism: Kodamaea alishanica (nom. inval.) (assembly GCA_030563745.1). Taxonomy (NCBI): domain Eukaryota; kingdom Fungi; phylum Ascomycota; class Pichiomycetes; order Serinales; family Debaryomycetaceae; genus Kodamaea; species Kodamaea alishanica (nom. inval.). The sequence goes on from JAJMJX010000004.1 coordinate 706,192, forward strand.
ATCCATATGATAATGGACATTCGAGACGGAGATAAGCGAGGTGAGTCCTTTCAATTGTCTTGTGATAAGACAACGATGGGCCCAAGGACAAGCTGGCGAGACATACAAATGATATCTGTCGGCTTCTGGAGGAAACTTTGTACCTGCTTTGATGAAGTTACGAAATTGAGATGCTGGTTTGCTATAAGACATGTTGATAAGGAATCGAATCAAGAAAAAAATCTGGGGATTTAAAGAGGTATAAATAGGGGAATTTCAGCTTACTAAGTCCTTAGTAAAAACAAGTTGCTTGCTGTGAGTATCAACAGGTTTAGGTCGTGTATCAACAGGTTCAAGTCAAGATTGCGAAAACCTTGAAAAAAATTAACCAGTCGAGTCATGGAGAAGGAAAATCCAAAGGACGACTACACTGGGTCACATTACCAGGCATACTATGAGTATCTCCTGAGTATACACGAGAAATCCACAAACGAGTTGAATGGTGATTCATACCGGGTACCCACCTCCAAGTATGATAAGCAGGGGGCATTCCACGTTTACAAAACGCCCCAATATTCACATACCAAAAGTGCGGAATCTTCAAGCCACAATAACTTTAAAATTAATAAGCCGAAAAAAAAAGTACCCCCCAAAGTTGAAGCTACCAAATCGTTTGAGTGTACTTTTGAAGGATGTGAGTGGTCATTTCTGAGAAAATCAGATTTACGACGTCATTTTAAGTCTCATGAGAAGCCGAGGTTTCATTGTCCGTATTGGAAAAATGATCCAAGTTGTCATCGGAATGGAGGATCTTTTAATAGACTCGATGTGTTGAAACGGCATTTGAAATTGGTTCACTATGTACGGGACAAGCATGTGATAGCGGGGGACTTTGGTGAAGATTCAGGTTGGTGTCGGAGTTGTCAGCGGATGTTTCCTAATTCAAAGGTGTTTGTTGAGCATTGTGTAGAGTGTCCGTCGAATAGAGTGGTGGAGTAGTGGTAGAGTATGGAGGTGCACACAGAGTGACAGTACATAATGTATGGACATACAGTATGGATACAGAGACACACAGTATAGGTACACAGACACACCAGACACTCTATAGACAGTACATATAGAGTGTACAATTCAAGATCACACTGTACATACAGGAAGCAGCATAGACTACACAGTATAGAATAGAAACAGACACCAGAGAAATATACAGCACATCGATCTACAGATGAACATACAAAATAGAGATTATAGTGCACATAGCACAGTGTATACTTACAGTTCACTGGAGACGATACAGTACATAGGATATAGTCCAAGGAATACAAGCATATAGATATACACACTTCAGAGTATAACTACAGAGAAGGCAGTACAGATTATAACTACAGAAAAGTACATTGGATGGACCGCAGACTACGCTAACAGAACTCTATGTGCCCACGTAATTCGTACATTGATATTCTATTCAGTCTATTGATTACTTATACTCATTCACGACTCGTACACTATTCCTACACTTGCTATTCATACACTAACTAATCATCTCTCACTAGTCACTCCTCACTCACTCACCTCACTTGCTCTTTCAAAAAAATCCAAGATCGAACAGTTTGGATGAATTATATAAACCATCTTATCCTCGTCCTGCCCACGAATTGTCATTAAAATCTTATCCTTACACAATCTCTTCAAAACTTTATAAGCCAATTTGCGTTCTTCATAGTAAGCTTGTTCGGTTGGTATTTCGTTTTCTTTTTGAGTCAAGTACCATTCAATCAACTCGTCTCCGTTAAGACCGTCTTCACCTTGATTGTCATTGTCTGAGACCTTCTTAACAATCAAATTCATCATTGCTACATATTTATCATACGAAATCGAAGCTGATTTCTTTGGTTCAGTGTCAATTTGTTCTTCTGCTTCTTCTTCTTCTTCTTCTTCTTTCTCTTCTTCAACTTCGATATCGTCCATTTCAACACGGATAATCGACTGTCTTAACAAGTCGTAGGCTTCAGCTACAAAACTTGGCGTGATTTCTTCTGTGCAATTTGCTCTCGCAATTGCTTCAGAGAGACGAATCATTGATTCCAATTGTCTGACAGTGATTCTATAAGACGATCTGCCCAACCCTTGGGCATCGTCTTCTCTTAACTCCTTGTATCTTGAAACAAGAAAGTCTCTTGATTCCTTCGACATTTTCGGCTTGAACGTCTTTGCATACTTGATGTACCGTGACAATTGTTCTGCAGAATACGGAGGGTTTATTGCGTCGTCTCGTAACATATGTAAATCAACAATGTGAGAAGCCAATTGGGTGTCGATTTTCTCATTACAGTCGTCCAAGATGACGAAGAACAAATCGAATCTCGACATGATTGGAGATGTCATGTTTAAATTCGATCTGAGGCCGAGTTTTCTATTGTATCTTCCGCCAATTGGATTTGCAGCTGCGAGGATCGACGTTCTTGCGTTCAACGTAGCGTGGATCCCGGCCTTTGCAATGGAGATTGTCTGTTGTTCCATGGCTTCGTGAATGGCAACTTGATCACTCAAGTCCATCTTATCGAACTCATCAATGGCACAGATCCCATTGTCTGCAAGCATCAAAGCACCTGCTTCGATCGTGTACTCGCCACTCTCTTCATCTTTCACGACTGCTGCAGTCAACCCTGCTGCCGTCGAAGCCTTCCCAGAGGTATAGATTGCTCGTGGAGAAAATCCACACACGTACTTCAAGAACTGGGATTTCGAAGTCGAGGGGTCACCAACTATACAGATGTTGATATCGCCTCTTAAATTGATCTGGTCAATCGTCTGTTTATGGACCCCTCCTAATAATTGCAAGAGTACACCTTTCTTAACAACCTCATGGCCGAACACTGCGGGTGCAATCGACTGAACCAACTTGTTATAAATGTGCTCGTCTTTGACCATTTCCTTCAACTGACTGACTTCAGATTCGGTCAAAGAAGTCAAAAAGATCTCCTGGTCGTTCGAACCCTGAAAGTCGATCTCAACGTTGTTCTCTTCGTTCCCGATCTTGTTGACCATCGAAGAAACATGGCACGCGTGGAAGGCTAGCTTATACGTCAAATCTCTCACACCCAAGATCTTCAACCCGCTGATCCCCTGGTTCAACTCGTTCGAGCCGTTTTCTTTTACTGATTGCGGTTTCAACCCGGGTAAGCCGAGTTGACTGATATCTGGTATGACGATTTCGGTACCAGTAAACTTACACTTGTCGCCCGGTTTTGCGCGTTCGACCGATTCACCTCGTAAAATCACATCTAAAGTCCGCGGCATCGAACCCGTTGGAATCTCATTTGAATTCTCTTGAATTCTGATTCTCTGCCAATCAATGAATTGCGATTTAGAAATGTTTAGTGTGAAGTACAGCTGGTTTTCACAGGATGAACACGACGTGGGTTCTGTGTACTTGAAGATTTGTTCAATGCCCTCAATCACCGCAGAACACAAATCACATGTGAAACTAGCATTGTACAACTCGGGTCTAACTTCAGAAGTCCGGGTTACAGTACCCGATATCGACATTAAACTACCAATTTTATTCGTTCTTATGTCTCTAATTCTTTGAATTGAAGGTAAATTAAACACCGAAATCTGGAAAACTCGCTCATTTGACTGCGAATTTTCGATTTCTTCACCTTGTTGATTATTTAGTAAACTCGTGAATAATAAACTGGGTGCAAATTTTTTAATTATTCTTCTTAAACCTTTGATTAAAAATGGCAAGAATCTATAGAATTGTTCTAGAATCGCAGAGGCCAATGCTCCGTCTTCTCTAATAAGTAAATGTTGATAGTTAACATAGAGTGTTGAATACTCATAAGTCTTCATAGACTGGATTTGAGAGAGGTAGATTTTTTCATCTTCTGGACCTTCAGTGAACTCTTCAATGAACCTTTCAAAGCTTTCACGCACCATTTCTCCGGTGACATCGACCACCTTGGGGACGGCGATTTGTTTTCTTCTGCCTGCAGTGGGGGCATTTGTTTGGGGAGTGGGGGCGCTCTGAGAATTGGTCTCGGAGTAGAGGTGATTATTTGGAGTGAACGCTTCTCTTCCGATGGACGAGGGTGGCTGTGACGAGTGGAGGAGGTGTGCGGCGTCTGATGGGATCCTCCCAGGAGATGAAACGAAGTTGGCCATGTTGTGGTGGAGGAAGAAGAAGTGGTGAGAGAAATGGAATTTTTCAACGCGTATTTGCCAAAAAGGGTTAAATTGGATGGTTAGGTAATGGCTTATGTAATCGAGCGAAATTCGATGAGCGATTGCAAATTGTGTTTTGCTTGTTCCATATAGTTGGCTATCACTCCTTGCGTTTCGTTAATTGTCATTCACACAATCCGCTATCCCTCACTGTGTTCATGCTTCGATCCATCAACCCCACCTTACTAAACCTTCGCGTTGGACAAATCATCCAATGTGAAAAACACATCAACGCAGACACCCTCTACGTCTCCCAAATCAACCTTGGAGACTCCAACATTCAAGTATGTTCTGGATTAGCTCCATTTATACCCCTCGATCACATGACCGGCAAGAAAGTAGTTGTTTTAACCAATCTAAAACCCTCTAAGATGAGAGGAGTTGTTTCACAAGCAATGCTACTCGCGGCCGAATCACATGATTCCAAGCTTGTTGAATTAATAAATCCTCCATTAACTTCACTCATTGGTGAGCAACTTAAATTTGATAACTTCAAAATTGAAACTGAACCACCAAAATTGAAATCAAAAATCTGGCAAGAAATTCTGGCACGCTTAAAGACTAACCAATCAAAAGAAGCGGTCTATCTATCACAAGACGGAATTGAGTGTATACTTAGAGGGTCTACAGGTGAAGCGGCACATACAAAAACGTTAATTAATTCGATGATCAAATAGTAGTTAAGCACTGCATCTACTTCTCAAGTAATTTGCAGTTCTTAAGCACTGCTGTACCGATCTTTTAGAGTACTAGTACTCCCATCTCTCACTTACCAATCAGAGTAGTTCTCAAGTAAGATTTCAATGTCTTGAATTCTCCAAACTTGGCCTTTGCGTCACTATCGGAAACCGTTGGAGGAATAATCACATCTTGCCCAACAGCCCAGTCGATAGGCGTTGCAATACCCTTTGAATCGGCCAATTGTAATGCATCAACTACTCTCAACACCTCAGCAGAATTCCGTCCGGTAGATGCAGGATATGTCATTGTTAATCTCACCTTCTTATTTGGATCAATCACAAAAACTGCACGAACTGTAAACACTACTCCACTCTCCAAATTCTTAAATTCATCTTCAGTCACCATATCATATTTAAAAGCAACCTCTTTTTTCTCATCAGCAATGATGGGGAATGTGAATTTTTCACCATCTGTCGCAACTTCTTCAATATCTTTGATCCAACCTTTATGACTGGTTACACTTTCGGTCGATAAACCAATCAACTTGACATCACGCTTATCGAATTCGGGTTTTAATTTAGAAAATGCCCCCAATTCGGTGGTACAAACTGGCGTATAATCTGCCGGATGTGAAAAGAGAACAACCCATTTATTCCCAATGAATTCATGGAAATCAATTGGACCTTGTGTTGTATCGGCTTTGAAGTTTGGAGCGGTCGATCCGATTCTAATCCGGGGTTGGTCTTTTTGTTGGAAGGATAAGAAGCGTGTTAAGATGAGGGGCTTGGCAAGAGGGGCTCTAGCCAGAGGAGCTTTAGTCACAAGGGGGGTAACAAGTTTCAACATAGTGCAATGAGGAATTGAAAGAGTAAAGAAGACAAGAGTAGAGTAGAGTAGAATATATACAGAAGCAATGAACGCGATTGCGTGCGATGGCACCAAATCACGTAATGTTGCTTTGTCTGTATGCAGAACAAGTGTACGGCGAGTACAAAACTAAAAAGTATACAGGAATGGAGAAAGACCTACTCACCATATATACATGGCTACCTCTAGTCTGGTAGCTTCACTTTTAGGGTCTAGCACTATGTGAATTGGAGTCTATCTATTAGGAGTCAATGTATTATACTACGTACTACGTGATCTATCTGTCTCAGTCTACTCTTACACTCTATTTGCACACTCCGAGCTTCTTACAGATCGGGATTTTACAGTACGCGAAAGTCAATTGAATAGTTTCCTCCAAGAATGCACAGAAACTAGAAGTCCACTACGCGGTGCTCTCGTTGCTCATTCTCACTACTCATTCTCACTACTCATTCTCACTACTCTCACTGCGGAAAATGAAACATGAAACATCATGTTTCACCACTAAACAATTCCGAAATGCTCCTAACGTATAAACGGCGTAGAAATCTGTATTAGAATATATAAGTACATTTATACGATGGCAATGCCCTTTTTGCACCCAAATTTCCTCTTTTGGGCATTTGCACCAAAATTTCGACGAGTCAGTAAATTCGTGGCTACGTCACTTCTCGGCCATCACGTCGAACCATCCGAGAAAATCGTCTTCCTGATAATTGTTGTTGTTCAACCATCCATTTGACTGCTGCTGGAAAAAACTGTCGATTTGATTGGTGGCCTCTTCATTTGGCTGGCCAGTTTGGGCTCCACTTGGAACCCCACTTGGAACCCCACTTGGAACCCCACTTGGAACACTTGGCTGGTTGAACTGCATATCAATTTGATTCTCAGATAACTGCAGTGGAAGCTGTATTTGCTCAAACACGGGCAATTCCAGAAACATTGGCTGGAGCGGCGCCAACGACATAGTACCTAGCACGGGCACCTCGGGTGTGGGTTGCGGCGACTTGATGCTTCCGGTGGCCTCGAGCATCGCCAACGGGATTCCGTTGATTTCCAAGGGCTTGTCCAGCCCAGCGTTCAGCCGTGCCTGGTTCATCGCCTGGTCTGTCGGCACCAACGTGGTCACCGTCGTGCCGTTCTTGGTTGTTTTCGTGATAGTTTTAAAGTCATCTTTTGTGATTTGATTATAAAATGGTAATGGAACCGGTCTTGAATCTTTGAAATCGTCGGTTGGGGCCTCAACTCCCTTTTCCTTATCAACCAATGTTCTTCTTCTTGCCTCATGTACACACCATACCAAGTCATAAAACAAAGATGCAGTCAAATGAGACCGCATTCTCGAAATGATACTACTATCTTCTTTGACTGTGAAAATGTCGGGATAATTATACAAAACAATATTCAAGTTCTCCAATACTTTTGCATTTCTTGAAATGTCATTCTTCAAGTCTTTCCAAGAAGAGATGGTGTTTCTTAATAATCTGTGTACGGTGACAATTGATTGTCTCGAACTGTCGATATACTTATCGAGCAAATATCTCGACAAATGAAGTTTGAAAAGCATCAACGCCGAGTATGTCAAACCTTGTCTAACATAGATGGGCAACTCGATCAATAGCGATGTCTGAAGCATTTGCGAGATGATCGTGATGATCCTTGTTGCAGAGAGGTATGCCGAGGATACATACTTGACTTGATCTTCGATCGGGGTCCCCGGAAGAAATGCAAAGCAGCAGATCATCAACTTGATGTAGAGCAAGTATACTTCAAGAGCAGATCCTTCTTCGATGTTCAACTTGAACCTGAGCCTATCCAACTCTCTATCCAAGATGTTGAGCGAGCCAGCACGGTTCGAAGGCTCCAATAGCCCATCTGGTCGTGTGACTGAGATCCCCATCACGTTGACCAATTTACATTGGAAGATCGATAATGAAATAAGACATCGGAACTCTTTGGGTAATGATTGGTCGATTCTTGCATTTTCCAATAAATAATCTGTTGTGTTGATTGATGGAGGAAGCCCGAGAACAGATGACCAGAATTGTTCACATACAAACACAGCCAACCATGACCTTGTTCTCCAAGTCTCCGAGTCCGGGCCTAGACTCACTTGTGTTCTACTGAACTCATTAATGAATTCGCCGCCTCTATGAAGTCCCAATTGTAATGATAAGTTTTTGGCCAATCCAATGAACCGGTATGAACAATCATCCAAGACTTTTTCATTCGGCAATGGCCAGATTGAAAGAATGATCAATGCTTGGATCACGTGTGTTGAGCGAGGAGTCTTGATCCAGCACGTTTCGATCGCCAATTGCTTGATGAGTGATGCTAGCGACATGTAGAGTGTAGGCTCGGGCTCAGATAGCGCGCCTGTAAGGATGACCGACCAGAAAAGCAACTGAGACCGATGGTAAAGCTCGGTTGCAGAACGTGAGGATAAGATCGGAATATACGGGAGATGTTTTATGATGAATGTTTGGTGCAACTCGTTTGCTTTGGCTAAAGGTAGCGTGACGTTGCCCAACACGAACTCGGACATTGCCGGGTACTCTTCGCCGATCAGTGGAGAGTTATCGTGGTTTTCCTGAAGGATTTGGCCCAATGGTTGTGGTTCATGTGGCGAGGAGATAGTGGGAGATATTACATATGTGCTTACGGGCGGGGCAAAGAGTGGGGAGTGTGTAGGAGTCCCGTTCGATGAAACAACCGGTTTGAATCGAACTTGTGCATTCTGTTGTTGCTGGAAATTCAAGTTGTGCTGCGTCAACGCCTGTGTCAATAGCGACTCGTTCCTTGTTAACAAGTCGATCTTTGCTTTAAGCTCATCAACGTCGCTCTTCAACGACTGGATCTGCGAGCCTTTCTTCGGTCTAAACTGTGGATCGATTTCACATTTGAGTGCCATTCGTTCACATCTTTGGCACGGGTTTGGGTAGTTATCGGAAGCATTGCATTTGATCTTGTGTTGGCGGCAGAATGTGCACGAAGTTACGGGCCGGTGGCCCGATTGTTTGGATGACTTATCTTCTGGATCTTCGAGATCTTGATACTGTGAAAGAACCGAGGCTTTGCGTTTGGGGGGGACTGTGTCATCGCTCGAAGTTTTTCTTTTGGTTCCGGTAGGAGGTACCGGCTGCGAAGCCACCGATGGTGAGCTGAGTGCGCTGGGTAAAGGTTTGGGGAGAATCGACTTTATCTTTGATTTCTCCATTCTAACTGGGAGTAGGTGGGGGTAATAGTGGGAATGATATCGAGGCAATAGTATGGGGCTATAGAGCACGCAATATAAGACTCGTTTGATGTTGGGACAAGAAAAGGTGTAGTGAATGGAGTAAATGAATTAGTTATTGTGCAAAAGTAAATTTGGGGAATGGCCGGGTAATTACTGATGGAAAAGATAAAAATTTTCGCCGGTTATGAGTTCTTAAAGTAGTCTGCATGCATGGCCGTTTTGGGAAATAGCGGATGTTTCAGATCGTTTAGATAAAAACGACGACGACGAACAAGTGAGCGAAGCGAGTGTGTGATGAATAAGGAGTGAGGAGTGTGTGGGTGTGTAGTGAGTGTATAAGAGTGACTGAATAAGTACTGAGTTCTGAGTTGGTACGCCGGTGATCCGTATAGTATACCCAGCGTACTTCTCACTGCAAAGAAAGTCTCCCCTGGAGACCTGGAAGTGTCCTAAATAGTGGACTGTTTCCGCTAAACCCACCGCGACTCTCACTAAATTATCTGAGTTTTTCGGAAAAATAGTGACCCAGTGAGTATACAGCACAGTGTGTGTGCGGTACTGACGCGCGAAAATGGAAGGCTACTGACCACTGACCACTGTCTTACCCTTGAACTTCTCTTCGGTTCGTTCAGTGCACCACACACCGATTAAAATTTTCTCATCAGTCATCGCTAATTGCATGCCGTCACTCCATTTGCGCAATTCGCTATCGCTCTACTTTCGCTATCACTAGGTGTGTTGCCATCACTCTTCACACAATTTGCTACCGCAAATTGTGTTCATTGTCACTACGTTAATACACGCACAGTAGTTATCCATTCTATACACTAAACAATCTCTTCCCTCAATCTCTTCCATCTCAATCCTTTTCCTCATTGTCATCAATCTTTGGATCACCAATCCCATCCTCATAAATGGCAAACGTACACTCCCCTTCAGGTAAGCATGGACTATCATAAATCTTACAAATTCTAGTTTCCGCACGACCTTTTTTAAAGAAGAGTCTTGTTGTCAGAGCATGTGCAATGATATTCCCACCAATTGGCTTTTTCGGGTCTGGATTAAACATCCCCGCCATCCCATCAACTTGTGCAACAACTTGATTGGTGATCAACACCGCGATTCCAAATTCATCTGCCAACCGTTGTAACGATCTCATAAATTGGGCCACATGTGATTGTCTTGCACTAAGTTCACCTCTACCAGAATAGTCAGTTCTATAAAGAGACATCACCGAATCAACAATCAAAAGAGAGAATCTTGATTCAGACATCATTTTAGCTGCAATATTAAGTAATTGCAGTTGGTGCTCGGCGTTATAAGCCCGGGCATAAGCTACATTATCCAAACAATCATTTGGATTTAATCCATATCTTTCAGCAATTGAAATCAATCTGTTTGGTCTAAAGGTACCTTCAGTATCGATATAAAGACATTTACCTTCACCACCTCCCATATCAACTGGGAGCTGACATGTGACTGCCAATGTGTGACATAATTGAGATTTTCCAGTTCTAAATTCTCCAAAAACTTCAGTTATTGACCCAGTTTCAATCCCACCACCAAGTAAAGTATCTAATTGTTTTGAACCTGTAGTTAAGCAAATGAGCTCACTTCTTCGGTTGTGGAACTCCAGAGCGGTGGTGAAGCCCATGGGTACCAATTTTGCCGCTTCAGTCAAGATTTTTTCTGCTTTTCCTTCACTAATACCTTTGATTACACAGAGGTGTTTTTTGGACGTGTAAGCAATTGATTCAACGGTGTGGTGCCCGCCAGCTTTCAACTTTTTGATATCACTAGCATGGATGCCATATGCCTCGAGTTGTTCGATAGGCAACGGTCCGGAGACGGCGTCATCGTCGTCTTCTTCGATATCGTTGGGGTAAGGGACGTGTTCTTCTTGGTCTGTCATTGTTGGTGATGTTTGTTGTAAAACGCGACGCGTGAAAAATTAATTGGGAGAAAAAGTGAGGGCAAATTCGCAGCACAATTAGCGATGACAACAATTTGCCAAACTGTGTGAAGGAAGCGATGGCGACACTACTAGTGATAGAGAATGTAGAGCGATGAGTGAACAAATTTGAAGAATTACACGCGTACGTACGGCAGTAGAATGGCAGAGTAGGGAGAGCATAGCGAGAAAATAGAGAGAACGTAGGGAGAATTTAAAGAGAGAGTAGTGAGAATTTAGAGAGAGAGTAGGGAGAATTTAGAGAGAGAGTAGGGAGAATTTAGAGAGAGAGTAGTGAGAAGACAGGGAGAACAGAGAATACAGTCTGAGTGTAGAGAGAAAACAGAGAGAACGGAGAACACGGGGAGCGCGTAGAGAGAATACAGTACGAGAGTAGAGAGAAAACAGGCAGAGAATAGTGAGAACAGAGTCAGAACGGAGACGAGAACCACAAGTTACGTACCGGAGAACTTCCGCACCGAACTTCCTTACTCACATCCGCAACCACATCCGAACCGACAATAACAAGGAAACACGCACAACGACAAAAAACAATCCCATCGTGTCGTTGCATAGTAATGTCTTATCTCCGCTGTGTCTGCATTAGTCATGCACCCATCAACACGGCTATACATTCTTATAATCTCACTTCCACCTGCACACAACCCCTCGTTGAGAAGTAAAAAACTAGGAACAATACACAAAAATCAAAAATTCCGTCCCAATTTGGTAATTTAAAAGCGTTGTAAAGAAGTTTCCCGATTTAGATATTTTAAAAATATTGACAGTCATTGCATCGCCATGTGCCACTTAAATATCGAAATTTACAAGACATGTATATATTAACCGTTTCGCACAAAATTTGGTTAATTAACCTGTAATTAAAATCGTCAAATTATATCCCAATTTTACAGGTTATGCATCTTTGTTTACAATTCATAAAATCAAAACAAACCTAAAACAGACAAAAAAAAAAAGGTAAATTTGACCGGACGAAAAAGCAGTCAAATAAAAATAAACAACACTCTTCTTTCCCAAAGACATGGCTTCACAAGTAATGGTTGTGCAAACGCCACATGAAGAGCAAAAAAAGGGGATCCAAGTGTCATCCCCGATAGTCAAGCGAGTCCATAGAGAGGTCCGGTTTGGCGCGTATATTCTCGGGTCCACACTAGGTGAAGGCGAGTTCGGCAAGGTCAAGCTCGGCTGGAGAAAAGACGGCAAGCACCCTTCACAAGTGGCCATCAAACTCATCAAAAGAGACCTGATCCTCAAGGACTCCGAATCAGAAATCAAGATCCATAGAGAAATCAACTCACTCAAATTACTCAACCATCCCAATATCGTAAACCTAGTCGAAGTCATGAAGTCAGGCAAATACATCGGCATTGTTCTAGAATACGCCTCTGGAGGCGAATTGTTCGATTACATATTACACCACAAGTACCTCAAAGAAAATATCGCCAAAAAATTATTTGCACAGTTGATTAGTGGGGTGGACTATATGCACTCCAAAGGACTAGTTCATCGTGATTTAAAATTAGAGAACTTACTACTTGACAAGCATAAGAACATCATTATATCTGATTTTGGGTTTGTCAATTCGTATAATAGAGAGAAGAACGACTTGATGAAGACCAGTTGTGGGTCTCCATGCTACGCAGCGCCCGAATTGGTGTTGACACAAAGTGCGTATGAGGGGAGAAAGGTGGATGTTTGGTCAGTAGGAGTGATTTTATATGCCATGTTGGCGGGGTACTTGCCGTTTGACGATGATCCGGAAAATGAAGACGGCTCGGATATAGTACGGCTCTACCATTATATATGCCGGACTCCGCTAACATTCCCCGAATATGTCACACCATTGGCTCGTGATTTATTACGAAAAATCATAGTACCCGATCCAAAGAAAAGAATTAATATTGCAGAAATCAGACATCATCCATGGTTGGCTCCACATGCACAGTTCCTCCTGGTGAGACAACAAGAATGGGATAGGGTTCATCGTGATGTGGCTGTACAGGAGCCTGTCAATAAGAGATATTCCATGGTGAATGAACGAACAAATAGTTCGTCATTGGTCCAACCAACGTTCCAAAGCGGGCATTCTAGATCGTATTCTTCAACGAGTGTTGGTTTGTACTCATCCCCCTCGATCTCTTCCACCCTGGCAAACGCAATGGCAAAGAATGAAAAGGATTCAACGTCTCCAGTTAAGCAGTTTGTTCGTGGCCATACCAAATCAGCATCACTTTCCACAAATTATACTTCTGCATCAACTGCGTTAAAGGCGGTTGTTGATGAGACGTTGAAACCAATAGCTATCCCAAGATCGACAACGTATACAGGCACACCGATCTCGACGATTGTCGAAAGTCCAATCAAAAATCCATCTGTAGTTGTCACACCAAACTCAAGAGATTCGAATCGCTTGCCTCACCCAACCAATAAGAAACCTAGACCAACGTCGTATCATCCGTCTTCAATGACATCTGCACTTATGCTGAGTAACAATGGGTCGGGATTACTTGACTACATCAAGATCCCGCTGCCTATCAACATCCCAATGCCGCAATTTCTCAGCACGTCTCCTGTGAAAGCACTGCCTGTGAGTGAAACAAGTCTGGAGCATGCAGAAAGAAGCCCAAGGGGTCAGCCTGGGCATTCAACAAGAAGAAACTCGGTTGTGACTCATGTCCACGTTAACGGCGTGTTGACTAGTGAAAACAACTCTCCAGAGCATGTTGCGGTCCGCGGAAACTCGGTGTTGACGTATCTAGAAGACAAGATTGATTCTTTAGACTTGACGTCGGAGATCTTGAACGGAAGCCCGAATAAGAAAATAACTCCCCGGATTAATCAAGCGCCAGCGTTTGATTCGATCTCACCCGAAAAACCTATTCAATTGCCAAAGAAGAAGGAGAGACCAAAGTCGGAGATAAAGGTGAGAAGAGATTATAAGGAGACAAATAAGGAGAATATAAGTAAGGAGGCAAAGAAGCGAAATAGGTTTAGTTTGTTGTCGCTTTATAGTAGTTATAATGTGTCGAATGGGGCGGCTGTGACGGGTAAGAGTGTGAATGTTCCGGGTGGGGCAGCTGTCACAGGTAAGACTGTGACGAGTCCTGGTGTAACTAGTGTCACAGGTAAGAGTGCGACTCCCGGTGTGACAAGTGTCGGCGCAACAAGTGTCGGTGCAACAACTTCGAGCACTCCATCGAAAAAAATCTTAGAACCTTCACTTGAAATCAATGTTCCATACAAAAACCCCAAACACGATTCACGCACTTCACAAACATCACTGATCAAAGATCAAAAACGGATAAATTCAAGCCTGTCGAGCAAGTCGGCGGTTTCATCCGGGTCGTCTGGGTCAGGAAAAGAAGCAAGTGCGGCGCGAAAAGTCATGGACTTTTTCAAGCGGAGAAGTGTGCGGATTGGCTGAATCCTGTTACGAAGTTATGTATTGCTATTAAATTATATAGAAATAATGATAATTGTGCATAAAATGTGTAGTTCGATCGAGTTTCCTATTTGGGATTTCTCGATGAGTCAAAAAAATTGAGAAAAATATGATTAATCAAAAGGTCAGAATGAGCGAAAGCGTGAACAAACTTGCTGATCGCGCAAATGAGCAGCAAGGAAATGGGGAAGTCGAATATGTTGCTAGCATAAGCGAGCACCAAAGAGATTCAACTGAAGAGAAAGTGCCAGAGCCAATTCATCAACTCGCTGCTCGCGTAAGCGAGCAGCAAGTCCAACATGTTGAGTCAGACTCAGAAAACTCGCTGTCGGACGACGACGACGACGACGACGACAACCTCGCCGACAACATCATCGAAGAGATCGAAGACGGTACCTACACGTGTCTCGTGTGCACTTGCGAGATCGACAGAGACTCACGCGTGTGGTCATGCCGCCTGTGCTACCGTGTATACGACCTCGAGTGTATCCGAGACTGGGCCACCAAGGGCTCCTCGACCAATCAGGAGCTGAAGCTGTGGAGATGCCCACTGTGTAACGTTGCAACAAGCAAAATCCCTGCTAGGTTCACTTGTTGGTGTGGCCGCGTAACAAACCCGGTGTCAAACTTGAATACAAGCGTCCCATTTAGTTGTGGCGGTGCGTGTACATATAAACATAAAACTTGCATTCATTCATGCAGCTCGCTGTGTCATCCGGGCGCACATCCGATCTGCGGGGCCATGGGCCCCGTCATGAAATGTCGATGTGGGATGCACGAATCGCAAGTTCCATGCATAATCACCCCCTATCAGCAAGGTTGGACTTGTAATGAAGAGTGTCTGGTTACACTCTGTGATTTGGGCCACAAATGTCAACGCGGATGCCACGAGGGATTCTGTGGACCATGCGACAAGCTAATTGATGTCAAATGTTACTGTGGTAATCACAAGTTACAAATCAAATGTAGTGATAAAATACTACAAAGTTGTGAATTAAACGGACAAAAATGGATTGGAGGGGCACTGTGTGGGGAAGTTTCAAAGGTGTATTACGAATGCGGTAATCATTTCGAAAATGTAATGTGCCAACCCCAGAAAATTACTGGGAAAAGAATTTGTAAATTTTCACCCCAATTAATTGAAACTTGTTATTGTGGTTCAATTAAAATGGAGTCACATGACCGTGTCTCATGTACAGACCCAATAATTGAATGTGACTCGGTTTGTAACAAGCAGCTCCCATGTGGATGCCGGTGTCTCCTCAAGTGTCACGAGGGCGAGTGCAAATGTTACGCGCTTTTTGACGTTGAGTGTGAATGTGGATATGAAACGTTCACGGTCACGTGCGCGTTCGTCCAAAACGGGCAAAAGCCGCACTGCACTCGCAAATGTACCGCCGTTCTAAATTGTAAACGGCATATCCACCGTCAAGTGTGCTGTGCATATGAGAAGACGGCGCACTTGCGTGAACGGGAAAAAAAGAAAGCGATCCGGAATAACACACGTGCCACTTTCGGTGACGACGTAATGCTGATAGAACCGGTCCACATTTGCACAAAAACGTGCAACCGGCTCAAGTCATGTAACTTGCACTACTGTGAAGCCATGTGCCACGCGGGCGCGTGCGGTGTTTGTCTTGAGCTGACCAATGACGACTTGGTATGCCACTGCGGTAAGACCATAGTGGTAGCACCCGTTAGGTGTGGAACCAAGTTGGTGTGTCATGAACAGTGTACACGTGAGAAGGAATGTGGTCACGTGCCGGAACCACATTTATGTCACGATGACGAGACCGCATGTCCGAAATGTACGAATTTAATTAAAAAAGAGTGTGAGTGTGGTCGGAAGTCAATTCCGGGGGTCATGTGCTCTCAACAACTGGTGTCATGTGGTGGCATTTGTACGGTGCCAAAGAGCTGTGGACACGCGTGCTTGCAAGTATGCCGCCCGGAATGTACAAAGGAGAACGTCCATGCCAGCGCCCTCACGTGCCGCGCCGACTGCTTGAAAGTCCGTACTGTTTGTCCTCACAAATGTAAGCTCAGGTGTCACGTCACAGCTCCGGACTGTGATGCTGTCACGTGTGCAGAGCTCGTCTCCGTAACCTGCGAGTGCGGCCGCATCACGCGCCGCGTCGCGTGCGGGAGCTCCAGTTCCGAGACTTCCCAAATTGGCTCGGTCTTGTCATGTGATGAGACATGCGTGCAAGTTGCTCGTGATAAGGAGTTGCGTGATATATTTTCTATTTCCGGGCAAGTAACGAGCAAGCCCATCTATTCCGACCTAGTATTGTCAACTTTTGAACGTCAACGTGTTTGGTGTTTAAAAATTGAAAATTTGATCCGGAACTTCATTTCCGACTATCACGTGCAAATTGATAACGGTATCAAAACCCCCAAAAGAACTTATCATTTCACTCCAATGACAAGGCCTCAAAGAGCATTTGTTCATTCATTGGGAGAGGCGATGTCATTGTATACTGAATCACAAGATTTAGAACCTAAGAGGTCGGTATTTATTGTGATCACGAGACACACGCGAGTTCCGGTCACGTCGATCTCGGAAGTGCTTGAAAAACGCCGGACATTGGCGCTTCAAGAAGAAGCGGCTCACGTGACGCCATTTAATGCAATTATTATTAAAGATCTCTTTTTTGGCATCACCCGTGACGATATCGAAAATGCAATTAAACCGGTTCTCCATAAATTATCAATTCCGACCTTGAAATGGATTAAAGATACAACTTTTATATTATATGATGTCGCACGTGATCCCGGTCAGCTGACTGAGCATGAGAATCAACTTTATTTACTAATGAAATCAGTCAAGAGTATACTAAGAGAGAAGTCGCTTGCTTTTGATTGCAAGCTATGTGTTGTTGATGAAGATGCTGAGGTTATACTAAAAGTTGATGAAGGAGGTGCTGGTGATGGTGCCGATGAGAAGGCTCGTGACGCGGCACACGACGTGTCTGAAGCGACTACAGAAATTAAAAGTAACAATGCATTTGATGTTTTAGCAGAGGTTTAGATAATATACACGAATGAGATTGAGTTTGTAGGTTTAAATGGCGCTTAAATGGATGGGGCGATTTCCGGGGTTTCAGCGGAGCTATCGCTCTTTTGGGCGACTTCCGGGACAGAGTTTTCACTCTTTTGGTTTTCAGAGGTTTTACTGACTTCCGGGGCATCGACTTCACCACCCGAACTCTTATGCTTTCTTCTTCTCTTTGGTTTTTGCTCTTCAACCGGTGCTTCCTTCTTCCTCTTCACACTCAACGGATTTGGACCCTTTGGAGCCTTCTTCGCCACGTGCTTTGGCTCCTCCGGAACCTCCTTATTAACAAGACCCGTCTTGACATCGTTCAAACCGGCAGTCAACTTGCGGTTCTCGAACCGAACAGAATATTGTTCACTTGCATCTGACAATGGCTCCATAACCATCACTGACCGGTTCATATATACGAGTGGAATTCCGGGGGTCTTCCGGAGCAGCTTACGTAATTCATAACTTTGTGCTGCAACGATATATCGATGCTTATTTTGGCCCTTGATGGACGCGACCGATTCGACACAGAGATCCGGTTCGATGGCTTCTCTATGGTTACACCGACGTCTTTCAAACTCCTTGGCCAAGTCAATGGCGCGCTGGTTTTTGGAATCGTACAAGGCCTGCATGCAGCACTGGGTGATCATCGGTTTTGTTTCGGCTTGAATTGTCCGCTTAAGGCCTTTCTGAAGGTCGAATCCGGCCTGCTCACAAGACAAGACAAGCTCGGCATCGACTAGGGTTTGGAAGGGCTCTCTAAACTTGAACGTGTGGAGGTACACGTTCATCTGCTTCTTGTAGGCCTTGGCTCGTTTTTGTCTCATGATGACGATGGTGGTTGATGAGTTGAGTATGAATTTTTCAAGATGAGCTATGTTGCATATAACGTGTAAAATGTAAAGTGCAACGTGTAAAGTGTAAAATGAGTGTAACCTGTAAATGTACTGCATGGTGTGTGAACAGTGGGAGGGAACCCTAGGGAGGGCACACCAGTACTGGGAGACACAACACGACGATGACCCACTGGTCGTGGCACTATACTGTTGTCTACTCCTGTGTCCCTATTGTCCCGTATTCCCTGGTCCTGAATTTTACTGTCCTAATGTCAACATTTCTGGTTACCGCGTACACAATACTTGGATCACCTATTTTGGAAGAAATATGCCAAAATTGATAATTTAGAAATAAAGTGCAAGTAGCGTTGAACGAGTGGGGAGTCTATGAAATATATAATGTGCTCGTACTTTTTAATCTAACAGTTCACAAGTGAGTGTTTAGAGTGAATACTGAGGCAGTAGAGAAGCGGATGGTGGTGGGATTGAGAGAGAACGGTGACGCAATAGAGAGACTTTTGATAGAATTAGCGGCAAAAAAAAGTTGGATGGTACGAGCACGCGAAAATAGCGAGAAAAAGTGAGGAAAAGCGAGATAAATAGGGAGAAGTTTTTTTTTCGCTCTCGGTACGCTCAGTTCGTGGTGCATTCGATTGCTCTCGCTGGGAAGAAGACCCGTACCGCAAGACCTAGCCTAATGTAGAGTACTAATAGCTGGTGCGCCGAGGATCAGCCACAAGTCGGTCCTTAGTCCTAACTACTGCTCACTAGTCACTGGTCACTCCTCACACCTCACACCTCACTCACTCAGTCGTTACACTCGTGAGTTCGCGCTTCGTTCGTCGTTCGGACTTCCCCACAATTCCTGTTCTCCGATCGCGGCTCCGAATCCCCATATAAACCCCCTGTCGCCCACTACTCCCACTCAACAACTTCAACATGTCTACATACTCGAGTGCCACTTTCAAATCTGCCAATTACAGTTTATTTCGCCCCCACTATCCCGCCAGCTTCTATAAGCTCTTGGGAGGCTACATTGCTAAAAACGGTAAAGCACTTCCAGTCGATAAAACGATCGATCTCGGATGCGGAACCGGTGTTGCTACTTATCCATTACTCTCATTATCACGTGAGGTTGTTGGTCTTGATTTATCTCCTGTGATGATTAAAACTGCAAATTCATTGCTAACCCGGAGAATGTCGGAGATGGGAATTGCAGCCGATTCGGGAAGAATTAAATTCAAAGTAGGGCTGGTTGAAGGTTTCTTATACGAAGAGCCTCGTGAAGTTGAAAATGGATCTATAAACTTGATTACGGCGGCACAGTGTCTCCATTGGTTCAAAGATTTCAAAGGATTTTTCGAACAATGTGCCCAACTTTTGACCAAAGATGGAGTGTTGGCATATTGGTATTATGTAGACCCCGTGATCACTGATTTTACAGGTTCAAGAGACGATGATAGGAAGCAGATTCTTGAAAAAGCATGGCGGATATACAACAAGTATATATACGACGATCCAAACTTGATGGGTCCACATTGGGAACAGCCGGGTAGAGACATCATTAAGGAATTTTATAAGGAACCCAACAGCCATATTCCATCTGAGTTGTATGAAGATATCATGGTGAATAATTTCAGACCCGATATTTACGGAAATGTGAAAAATAATCTTGATTTGGAAAAAAAAAATGCGACTCTTTCGGAGTTCTTCGAGTATATCCGAACGTACAGTGGGCTCCACACATATGACTTGAAGACGGGAAAGAAGGATGAGTTCATCGAGGAGTTTACGAGCGATCTTGAAAGAGAGTGTGGGTGGAACAGAGACACGACAAGGATCGATCTTGTGTATAATACGGGATATACGTTTTTGAGAAGAAAATAGTGAGCCATAACTCGCGTTTCAGTGCTAGTGATTCATACTCAAGATAGAATGGTGAAGTTTTGTAGATCAATAGTCATGTTAATTCTTCAATTACCACGGAATGACCCTAATTGGAAAGAACTACATGTAGTTTTGGTTCTTGAATTGTATCACTTATTGTGTATTGTCTAGGTAAATGTAAGTATAATACAGAAATTGGAGCACGGCTCAGCTTCTAGGGTCACGAAAAAGCAAAAATAGCGAGAACAAAAAAAAGCGAGAGAAAATAGCGAGAAAATAGCGAGAAAATAGCGAGAAAGTAGCGAGAAAATAGCGAGAAAGTAGCGAGAAAATAGCGAGAAAATAGCGAGAAAATAGCGAGAGTAGTGAAAAGCAGCGAGAAATAGCGAAATAAAAGCAGTAGCGAGAGCGAGCCATGTACTATTCGAATCATCTCTAGAGAGTACTATACAATTCTCAAATAAATGGCTCGCTATCGCTCCCCATTTATTCACTCACTTATCGTTCGTGGGTGTTCATTTTTCCGCACTCTATTTCCGCAATTTCGCAGCCATTATCCGCTCCGTTTTGTTGCCTTCACCACAATTGGAATCATTCCACCTGTTGGAATTGTAAATTTGCGATGACCAATAACCGTGATAAATCCACGGATCGTCCCCGCGTGTGATGTAATCGATATAACTTCCGAATCGTCGGTATCGAAAATACGTTGCAATACTCCGTTTATACGTAAAAATTGCTCATTCAACTCTTCTCTTTTGACACCATACTGTTGAGCTAGCTCATCATTCTCGGTAAAGGAATCTTCAAAGTTGACAAATGGATATTTGGAACCAATTACAGAGCGTGGAGATCTTTGATGACAAAGATGCACGCCAATAGTCTCACGTAAATTCTCCAAAACAAGTGCTTGTGGAACTTTTGAATTCACTTCTAACCAAGTATCACGATATGTCTCTATTGATCTTGAAAGTGGCAGTAAATAAAAAGTTTGAGGAACCGGAGCTCCGTTTTTTAATTGATTTTTCCATTCAACTCCATTTTCAAAAGCTTGTTTCTTACCAATTTGAGTTAATTGAGCATCAGGACCCCAAGTAATCTCACCATCAGTACCAATGAACCTCCATTTAGCCATCCACTCCTCTTTAGGGTACTTTAATGATGCTATATTATGCCAGCCTTCTCCATGACGGGCCAAAAAAAAAAGCTTATATAAACTTCCATCTGGTTGCAAATTTAAATCATGTAATTTTTGCTTGAGTTCAAACCACGGTGCGGTTACTCCAAAGTCTTCGGAAATATAATTAAATTGAGTATCATTTGTGTTGAGGTCCAGTTGGACAAAGAAGTCGTGGACCGGTTCAAAATTGTATGTTTGTGAATCTACCAATTTGGCCAATTTGGCGTGATAAATGTCATCTTGGTCTAGGTCGGCATGTGCGTCGACATGGTCTCGATGGGTTGGAATAAGAAGTGACATTAGAATGGGAGAGGTGTAGGTAGAAAACAGTGGGAAGTTATCAAGAAGAAAGAAATAATGAAAATAAATTGAGTCACCAGGAAGTCTACCGCGAGTTAGTACCAAGTGTGAGAAAAAGTTTAAGAAAATGGCGGTACGTTTTTCTGTGTAGAAACTTAGCGAGAGATTCGCGGTAAGGATTTGGTAAGAAATTAGAGGGGCTGGCGAGAGATCTTTACCGCGAATCTCTCGCTAAATTTCTACTGCCATTTTGCCACAAAAGGTTTGCGACTTTTTCAATGGTTGAAAAATTCGCTACCGCGACTTTTTCTCTTGTATTGCGAGGTTTTGAAAAACACAACCTTGACTTTAACAACAACACCCGCCACACGAGATGACTGAGGAAGAACGCAAACGTGCGTTGGAAGATGCAAGTGAGCACAACGGGACGAGCGAGACATTGTCGGGCGACGGAGAGGATGAAAACCTTGTGAAAAAGGTGAAGATAGAGGTGGAGAAGCCAGAGGAGATGACGACAACGGAGACATTGGAGGAGCCTGGACATAGGCCGTCAGAGACAACAGATCGAAGCGCGACTTCAAATGCCACTTCCGAGGTCAAATTGGAGCCGGTAGTTGAACGTTTAGAAACAGAAGAGGTGGGGGAGAAGTTGGAGGATCATGTGGAGGATCACGTGGGGGACCAAGAATCAATAATTAAAATTAAATTTAAAGATATTCAACCTGCAAATACAATTGTTGTACCCCCTACAAAACCTCATTTATTTTATACCCCTCTTAAAACAGGATTAGTTTATGATGTTCGAATGCGTTATCATGCTAAAATCTTCACTTCATATTATGAATATATCGACCCACATCCGGAAGACCCACGTCGTATTTACCGGATCTATAAGAAACTTGCTGAAGCTGGACTTATAGTTGATCCTTTATTATCAGGTTCAAATCAAATTGGTCCATTAATGGTGAAAATTCCAATTAGGGAAGCTACAAGCGAAGAAATTTTACAGGTTCATTCAAAAGATCATTTAAAATTTATTGAACTGACTGAAACCATGTCACGTGACCGATTACTCGAAGAAACTGAAAAAGGTGATTCAATTTATGTTAATAATGATTCATTTATTCTGGCTAAATTATCTTGTGGAGGTACAATTGAAGCTTGTAAAGCAGTTGTTGAAGGAATTGTAAAAAATTCAATGGCAATTGTTAGACCTCCAGGACATCATGCCGAACCGGATTCTCCCGGGGGGTTTTGCTTATTTAGTAATGTTGCAGTTGCAGCCAAAAATATCCTTAAAACTTATCCGGAACTGGTTAGACGAATTGTGATTCTTGATTGGGATATTCATCATGGAAATGGTACTCAAAAACTGTTTATTGATGATCCACGTGTTTTATATATACTGCTTCATAGATATGAGAATGGCCGGTTTTATCCGGGGACAAAATATGGAGGCTCGGAACAGGTAGGAACAGGCCCTGGTGAAGGATTTACTTTAAATATTCCTTGGAGAAGTCCAGGAATGCATGATGGTGATTATATTTACGCTTTTAACAAGGTTGTAATCCCGGTGATTGCCGAATTCGATCCAGATCTTGTGATTGTTAGCTCGGGATTTGATGCAGCAGATGGTGATATCATTGGTGGATGTCATGTTACACCCGCTGGTTATGGTACGATGACTCATATGCTCAAACTGATGGCAAAGGGTAAGTTGGCCGTCATCTTGGAAGGTGGGTACAACTTGGACTCGATCAGTAAGAGTGCGTTGGGAGTGGCCAAGGTGCTTGTTGGAGAACCCCCGGAACATACGGTTGTTGACCAGCCTCACGTGGACGCTGTAGAAGTGATTGATGAGGTGATTAAGACACACTCCAAGTACTGGTCTTGTTTACGCTACGGTGTTCCTCAAACCCTGTTTGATGATGCCTATGGTCATGTAGGTGGACCGCTCAAATTGAAACCGATATCAGACCCAATTAGAGCACTGCAATTTGACGAGTTGGCACGTGAAGAGGCCTTTATACTGATTCCAATCATTACTGGAACAGATCCAAAACAACCAATTTTCACAACTGATTTGCCGCAAAATTTGGATGATGTAATCATTGCGACAAATAATGTTTATGATGCTGAATCGGTGGTTGTGACGGTACACGACCCGCCGGAAGTATGGGCCAATTTAAATCCAATCAATGGTCAAATCGAAGCTGGTTCACTGGTGGTTTTGGAACATCCATTGCTGCAAATCATTGGACGGGTGCGCGAAGAGCAGGTGCAGAATGTTGGATATATTGATATTAATATTCCATCTTATGAATTAGCAGTTCCAGCTGGATCGTCGGCGCTTACCGCATTCGGCAACCCCCGCTTATCTCCGCCATCCGCAGCAAATACCCCCGCTTATAGCCCCACTATCTTTGCCCAAGAATTATTGCTTTATCTTTGGGATAATTATATCTCGTATTTCTCCAATCTAAAGAAACTCGTGTTTGTTGGATTTGGAGAAGCATACCACCTGATTGTTCATTTATATGGCAAACGGCCTGCCAATGTGATCCGACTGTTGGTTAAGGGTACGGTTGTTTTCATTGGTCGTTCGAGTTTGAAGCCTTTGGTGAGTGTGATGGATGAATCGATGGTTGATTGGTATTATCAAAATTCGGTTATTTTTACTTCGAATCGAAATCCTTGTTGGTCTGGATCGAATGGAATTGGTAGGAACGGCGGAGGTAGTGCGGTGGTTTCGGCGTTAGCGCCTACAGATAAGACAGGGGTTGCAGATTCTCAAGATGATAAAAAACCAAGAAGAAAGTTTGGAAGGGTTTTAAAATCGGGTGGTGATGGGTTGTATGATGTGATTAATGAGAGGTTTGATGAGGGAATGGATTTTGTGTTGGATTCGATAGAGGAATAAGTGGCATAAATGGCAAGCGATAGCGAGCCATGTTTTTGAGAAAAGTATAGTAATCTTCAGAGATAAATCGAATAATAAATGGCTCGCTATCGCTCACCATTTCGTGAAAAATAGTATATAGTCCGGAGATAACACGGAGATAACGGAAACTCAACTCTACTGCTCGATTATATAATAACAAGCACAGGAACAAAGAACGTGATATGACTCGCTTACCTAATACAACCGCTAAAGTACCTTGTAGAACCAGTTCATGTTGTGTTATTGGGTGCAAATTTCGCAGCCATTGGTCTGTATTGCGGTACGGAAATTTGAAAAACTCGTAATGAAGTATGTGCACAAAGAATGCGTGCTATCTTCAAATTTGTTCACCACAGATCACTCTACATCCACTTTTGCTAATTGTCTCGCCATCACTTCATTCCCACGATTCGCTATCGCTCATTGTGTGGTCTACAAATCTATTCTCTCATGCTTATACAAAGACTGACTATCGCTCCTCTTTGCTTGTTGAACATACAGTCTATAAACCAAAGCATCTAGCGTCCGATGGCCCTGCCGCAGTAATCATACATAACTTGGGAATCGCTTCGCAAACAGTCGTTCCATGTCGTCCAAATCGGGCAACAGGATCTCGCTAGAACCGCTCGCGCGCCTGGCGCCGTCCTTTGCCGGAGACTTCAAGTGCAATGGCTTCTTTGGCTTTGGCGGGGTCTTTTTGAGGGGCCTAGACCCTTCTTTCGACAAGCTAAGCGGCACTTTTGGAGGCATCAATACCTTCTTTTTCGCAAGATCACGAGGCGGATTATTGATTGCATCAAGCTCTTCAGTGTCGACAATATCAGTATAGTGGCCATATCCTTTGGCTGTCTTGGGCAACTCACCTGAAGCCGACATTAAGATTTGCATTCGTTTTTGAATTGAGAGTTTTGAAGGTGCAACAGCTTCAACTTCAACTTGAGGCTCATCACGCGGCGCCGGTCTTAAGAACCGTTTAAGTGATCGCTTCGGCTTTAAGTCGTTATTGGGCGTGTGATGACTCGTGATTGATGTGATGCTACCACCAGTACTGAGCTTACGTAGGCCGTTCTTTAGAGTATTTTTAAAGCTACCACCCGTATCTTGTCTCTGGTGTGATTCTTCTTTTGAACGAAGAAATTCAAGAGTGGTACTGTCACGGGGCGTGTCACCGATTTGCAGCTGCAAGTCCGAAATCGAAGTTGAAGACTGGCTATGTTGAAGGTGAACACTCTTGGGTCTCTCAGCTCTCTTTGCTAACAACTTGGACGTATCAATTGAAGCAAACGGGTCTGGTTTGGGTATATGGACAGCAGTCGCCTGCGCAGACACCGGCGCGGTATCGGCGTGGTCGTGTGGCCGCGCCACACCTCCATTTGAACTGATTTGCGTCATACTAAACGGTACGAAATTGGGCACTTGTACACCCTTCATCAGTGCCAACTCTCCCAATAACTGAACCGCATTCGGTCTTCTCCGTGGATCCTCTCGAAGACAACACTTGACCACGTGCTTCAAGCGTGATGAAAATATCAGTCCAGGCTTATCATTGAAGCGTAATGTGTGGTTGCAATTCAAGATATCACGCTCCAAATCGTGGATGCTCACATGACCGGGCCGTTCAAACGGCGTTATGTAATAGCAAAGCTTATATAATAAAATCCCCAAGGCCCAGATGTCCAGCTTATCGTCGATGGGTAATCGTTTCAGTAAATCAATCATTTCAGGCGCCTTATATTGTGGGGTTGTATGACGCATTAGATCGTTATGCACGTGACTTTCCTCTTCAGGCGTTTGCGGCGGAGGTATATAGCCGACGGCGCTACCAAAGTCGCAAAGTTTAAAAACTCCACGTGAATCAACAAGAACATTTTCGATCTTCAAGTCACGATGAATCAACGGTGGGTTCAAGTGGTGGCACGTGGCCACGGCAGTGGTTATATCGAGCATTATCGCAAGGATCTCATGCTCGGTCAACTTATTTGTAAGTCGTGAATTCATCAAATCGATAAGTCCGTTATTTTGACAGTATTCCATAAGTAGAAACACCTCGTAAGCACCCTGATTGGGAAGCGCGGCACGTGACGCGTGCGAGTCGATATAACTAACAATGTTCTTATTACCTCTTAGGCGGCGCATAGCGTCGACTTCTTGTCGTAAGAGTGTCAATTCTGGCTTGTTGGGCACGGCCACACGTTTAAGGCATGCGATTGTTTGGCCTTCGAATGGTGGATCTATGTGACATGTGTAGACATGGGCAAAGCCTCCCGATGAAAGATACAGGATGATCGAAATCTTGTGTGAGCCGACCGTGAGTTTCGTTCCGGGGGGATATGAGTTTGGCGGTGGCGTGGGCATGTCAGGGAGTGGCGATGGTGTTGATGGAGGAGGTGTAATGTGGGTCTGAAGGTGGTGTTGATTGGGAAAACTGGACGAAAAGTGAGCAGAAAAGCGAAGTTGGAGCGGAGCGACAATGTAGCGAGAAAAAAGAACGAGATTTGGAGCGTAGCGACAACTTGTGCGAGAATTTAGCGAGCGCGCAACGAGAGTTGGCGACAGCTCGCGCCAACATAGTGGGAATGGCGAGAATTGGAGGGATTTGGAATAAACACGGAGCACGAAGAGACCCAAAAATGCTAAGTGATTTACACATATATACAGAGACTGCTAATATTGATAGTGAAAATCAATTAGAGGTTATTTTATGGCCAGCTGGTGCCGAACAAGTCGACGAAGCATAGCGAGAGAAAAACTGGTACCACGAGAAAAACCAGCGAAAATAGCGAGCGAGCACCAACACATGGTGAGAATACCGGTGACGCCAACACCGACGCTTACTCCGTACCACAGACAATGCCAATACCAAACTAGTGGGTATATACCAGCTCCTCCACACGTCTGAATAATACCTCGCTCATCCTTTATCCTCAGCACTGATTTTTTATACGACTACACAAATGGTGACCTCTCCACCGTACTGTAAAGCTTCTACTTCTATTTTTAAATTGGTACCGAAAGCCTCCGATACCTGCCGATCTCACAACTGGCAAACCATCACTATTTTTTTTTTGTCATTTGCTTTCCACGTAATTCCTTACGTAAGCATACCATCATATTTTTTAAATTTTCAGGCCATCTCCATCTCAACTCCACCATCAATGAAACTCTATTTCGAAGCTGAGAAGTTCATCGCTCCTTCCAAAGCGCTGGGGAGCTTGCAATCCCGTATCTTCAACGACAAGAAATTGACAAACTCGCCCAAACACATCTACGCCATCGTATACTCAACGCTCAAGTATAAAGAACATATACTTACAGTGATCAAAAAATCGAAAATTAAGACTGAATTAGCAAAGAAAAATGCCAAAAAACTCAAACTTAGCGATGCCATGTTGATGTTGCTCGTACATGACCTCCTTTTCTCTTCCAAAGGTAGAATCCAACTGGGCAAACATCCGTTGAAAGATCTTTTTCTCCAGAATAAAACAAGGCTTCAAGCCGAATTCACCAAACTTAAATTGAAATATAAAGTGAGGTCGGCTGAAGAATTGCCTACACAGGCAAATGATGATGAAACTCCTGTGCGGTGGTTTCGTGTAAATGTGATCAAACTGTCGCAAGAGCAAGTTTTCAAAGAGGACTTTTTTAAACAATTACATAATACAAATGATCTTGAAAAGATCAAATCAGAAAAAGGGTCGATTTTTATCGATCCATACATTCCTCATTTATACGGAATAAATCCAGCAGATAAACTTACACAAACAGAGGCTTACAAATTGGGTCATGTTATCATTCAAGATCGTGCGCTGTGTTTTCCTGCACACATCCTCCACCAAGCTTCGAACCATTTGGAGGTGATTGATGCCACTGCAGCGCCCGGCAATAAAACCACACATTCTGCGGCTTATCTACACGAAAAGGCAGAAAAAAATGCCGTTGTTTATGCGTTTGAAAGAGATAATAAACGGGTGCAAACTTTGAAACAAATGTGCGACAAGGCTACAGATAAGGATTCTCAAAACTTGATACAAATCACTCACTGCGATTTTACAAAGACTGACCCGCGTGACTTTGCTAATGTAACAGGACTTATTGTCGATCCAAGTTGTAGTGGCTCTGGTATTTTCGGCAGAGCCGTTGAGGATGCCGAAGAAGAAAAAGAAAAAGAGGTTGATTTGGAAAGATTAACAAAACTCGCTTCTTTCCAATGTAAAATCGTCAAGCATGCAATGGACTTTTCCAACGCCAAAAGAGTCGTATATTCAACATGTCTGATCCATCCACAAGAGAATGAAAGAGTTGTTGTTGATTTATTAATGGACCCAGTTGTTAAAGAACAAGGTTGGAGATTAGAGACTCGATCCAATGTTCTTTCGGAATGGCCTCGTCGTGGGTGGCCTGAGGAATTCTCATCGTTAAGCAGCATACCGAAAGAGAGAGATGCCTTGGCTGGAGGATGTGTGCGCGCCGTTGCCAAAGAAGACGGTGGAATAGGCTTTTTTGCAGCTTGCTTTGTTCGAGATTAACCAACGTTGAAACGTCCCTTGTATCAGTAAAAATAACCCGATTACGCAGCGCACTAGGTGCGTTTTAGCTTTTAATCCCGTTTACGCTGCGTAAACGGTGTATTTCGTATCACAAAGTCATTAGTAGAACCGTATAAATATTTATTGTCGATCTTTAAAAATCTCCGCATCGAATACGACAAAAAAAATAAACTTTCTACATAAAAAATTAATCACGGTGCACAAAACCACTATATTACACAAACTTATGACCAGCTAAAACTGCGCGGCATTACTCAATCAAATTCTTTATCGGTAACCGTGGGGAATAGTAGATTAGATTGGAGAAGAGCCGTCGGGTCGAACGAACCATATAGCTAAATAAATAACCCTTTCGTTGACTGTTTCCAATTTGAATGAATGAATGA
Organism: Kodamaea alishanica (nom. inval.); assembly: GCA_030563745.1. Taxonomy (NCBI): domain Eukaryota; kingdom Fungi; phylum Ascomycota; class Pichiomycetes; order Serinales; family Debaryomycetaceae; genus Kodamaea; species Kodamaea alishanica (nom. inval.). Next base: position 735,721 of record JAJMJX010000004.1, read on the forward strand.
ATGAAGCCTCGCAAGAGTTTCCAACGGTCTTTTACATGCCAGTGTGCCGCACGAAATATCCAACGATCCGAGCCGTTGAATTAGTGTGACCCTTTTTAGTAAGCATGAGATTCTCAAATGTCAAGTTTTTAGTGTGGAGTTATGTTTAGATAAGCAGATAATGTAGAAATTTTTTCGATGTTCCGTTATCGTCAGATTAGCCACTTCATCGCATTGTCGAGATATTTGCGTATCATTAGTACTTTTGTGAAGTTCCTCTAAGATAAGACCAAAACATTCGAGATTACCTTTGGATAAGATGCATATTCTAAAGTGTCTTACCTACATACCTGCGCGCTAATATTTTCTAACAAATTTCACTGATACCTTTTTATGCATGGACTGATCTGCATTATGTTTAAAAAATATTTTAAATAGAAATTCAGAGCCGTACGTTCGAACGGACATCAAAATTTTGACAGAAGATTTTTTTTCCTCACTAAAAATTAGTAAAAAGCGGAGATTTCAATTATGCAATAATGAGTGACCGGGTGACGAAATTTCTCAAACGAAGAGGAACCGGATAATTCTCGGAATTCGAAGAAGGCCAACAAAAGGCACACATACTTCTTTCATATTATTACCAAGGATCTTAATCATTGCATAACTGGGGATATCCACAGTATTAAACTTATCGTTAGATTAATTTTCTCGTTGTGCCTTTGCAAGCTACGGCCATAATAATGCCTCTCAAAAATTTCCATTTAGGGAACGATAAGCACAAACTCATTTTGCGGACTTACTACTTGAAATAGCAACGACATAGATTCCGCTATCTAATTGCTTTTTCGGTATTTCTGATATTTACGCGGTGGGGAGATGCAGATGTTATGCGGGCTTCATTTTTAATACAATACGATGATAAACCTAATAAGTCGTAGATATGTTCACTGTGGAAACAAAAACATAACACAAACTTATTGTGATTATCACCGGTAAAAATTGCGATAAATGCCATACAAAAAGAAAGAAAATATTTAATTTCTTTTAAATTGCTCTCAAATGATAGGAAAATAAAAAACAATCTTACAACACAAAAACTTAATTCAAAGGGGAATTAAGGCGTAAATCTTCTATGATAACATATTACCGGCGTCGCCGCTAAAATAATAAGAATGTTTTACAACACATAAGAAAATGGGCCTCTTTTCGGTGGCTTGTTTTGTGCGCATTACGGCAAAATGTATAAATTTAACAAGATTCGCATAGAAATCCAATTAAGCCTTCCATTACTTTCAACAGAATAATATCAGACAAAAAATGGATAAAATAAAGTCTGTTTTGTCTGCAAAGTCAAGAGAAGTCGTGACTGAAGACAAGAGTTCTGCTGAACTCGATGTCAACAACTTCGGTGAAAAGCAAGATAACCTTGAATTGGTTGTTTCCAAATCTCAAGAATTCGACCCTATCACCTCGAACACTCATTTGGCCCAAGACATTTTGGAAGATGAGTATGCTGCCATTATTGTTGAAGATGATTCCCCATACCCAGAAGTTAGAGCTTCTGTTCCTTCTACCGATGATCCGATGATACCTCAAAACACCATTAGAATGTGGGTTTTGGGTATGATTTTGACCACCGTTGGTAGTGCTATGAATATGTTGTTTTCTTTTCATGCTCCTGCTTTCAGTATGACTACTTATGTCACTTCGATTTTGGCTTGGCCAATGGGTAGATTCTGGGCTGCTTACTTTCCAAACTGGAAAATCTTTGGTATGGAATTCAACCCAGGTCCTTTCAACCTCAAGGAACATACTCTTATCACAATCATGTCAAACGTTTCTTTCGGTGGTGGTACTGCTTATATGACTGATGTTTTGCTTGCTCAAAACAAGTTTTACAATTCTGATTTCGGTTGGGGTTTCGATCTTGTGGGTATTTGGGCGACTCAATGTATTGGTTTCGCACTCGGTGGTCTTGCTAGAAGAGTTGTTGTCTACCCAGCTTCCGCTATTTGGCCTGCTAACTTGGTTACATCTGTTTTCTTGACCAATATGCATGTCAACGAGAACCATCCTGCTAATGGATGGAAGATTTCTCGTTTGCTTTTCTTCGGAACTATCTTCACTTGTGCTTTCTTCTATTATTTCTTCCCAGGTTACATCTTCCCAGCTTTATCCAATTTCTCATGGATCACTTGGATTAAGCCAAACAATGTTATCATTAACCAATTGTTTGGATCTCAAACTGGGTTAGCTTTATTTCCAAATATGATTGCTTTGGATTGGAATCAAATTGCTGGTTACGTCGGTTCTCCATTGATTCCTCCTGCAAGTACCGTTGCCACTATTGCCAGTTCGGTTGTCTTGATTTTCTGGATTGTTGTTCCAGCTATTCATTACTCAGGTACTTGGTATTCTAAATACTTACCAATCTCATCTTCGGGTTCTTTTGATAGATTTGGTAAACAATATAATGTTTCTAAGATTGTTGATGCCAACTTGACCTTCAACAAGGAAGCTTATGAAAGTTATTCTCCTTTGTTCTTGTCAACAACCTTCGCCATCTCTTATGGTTTGTCTTTTGCATCTATTTTGGCAACTCTTACGCACACTATTTTGTTCCATGGTAGAGAAATCATCACACAAATTAAGAGACAAGAAAAGCCAGATGTTCACATGAGATTAATGAAGGAATATAAAGAAGTTCCAGATTGGTGGTATGCTGTCATTTTCGTCATTTTCTTTGGTATGTCTATTGCAACAGTCAGAGCTTGGGAAACCGAAATGCCGGTTTGGGCTTTAATTGTCGGTTTGCTTATCGCAGTTGTCTTTTTGTTGCCTGTTGCTGTTATTTACTCAAGAACAAACATCTCTGTCGGTCTTAACGTCGTTACTGAGTTCATTATTGGTTACATGGTTCCAGGTAAACCAATTGCTATGATGCTTTTCAAGACTTTTGGTTACATTACCAACAGTCAAGCTGTTACTTTTGCTCAAGATATGAAGTTGGGTCATTACATGAAGATCGCTCCTCGTCTTATGTTCTCTGCCCAATTCATTGCCACCATTTGGGGTTCTCTTGTTCAAATTGCTGTTATGAGATGGGCTTATGGTTCTATTGACGACTTGTGTTCTCCAACTCAAAAGAGTCACTACACCTGTCCTAATGGTACT